>CM041780.1:272021763-272445456 GCA_023374045.1 Limonium bicolor
CAACATTGTTGGTTTACATGGTTGATATAACTTAACACATACATAACTCCCTTAACATATACTGGCTTAACACATTACAAAAGTATACAAGGCTTAGAATTGTCTGAAGGTCAAATTCAAACGTCCGGGTTTCATGTGTGTGGCATTGATCACTGCCGACGGTGCGGTATTCAGTTTGATCTTCCTGATGCCATGATATAGCATCCTTGACTGCCCACCCATGACTAACACATCTCCTGACTTTAGTATTAACTTCCTTGCGAGATCAGCACGCTTCTGCTCGCCATACACAAATACTGCGGTGTCACCAATGGACCAAGACACCACGGGTACTCCCTTACTTAGAGACTCGGGTGACTCGTCCTTATCTTGGTGTAAACCTAACCGTCCACCTTTCTGGTAGAAGTTCACAATACACAAATCTGCTTCCACATCTGGAATTGAATCCGTTTCAACTTGTTGAGCAATTCCCACGGCGTGATTAACGACCGCACGGAACTCCTCAGGTATACTTGGTACTGTTGCTCCATCTTCAGCTCGCACTTCTTGATATGACTTGGTGTAAGGGTTCCAGTCCTTACCCATGCACATCATCTTCAATTGCATTCTTGATCCGTTCGGATATTCAGGTGTGTAGAAACCTCCAGGTTTAGCTCCAAGTTCGTCGCATCGTCTGATGACATGGATTTGTGCCTCCGGTGTCAGGTATCCTTTTAAGAGTATCATACCTGGCTGGATAACCTGACATTGCTCCATTGGAAAGTCGGTGATGTTGATGGTGGTTTCTTCAGGGTTTGGTGTGGGTGGGATTGGATAACATATATTGAAGGTTCCTTTCAGTTTAGAATTATCTAATTAGGTGTCTTTCACACTATACTTTAACTTTTTACTCACATGGTGTCACATTGGACTCACTAGTACAAACATGCATGAAATGCGGTATGCAATCACTTATTACATTCAACAGTTTAGGCGGTACCTGGTCTAGAAGAGGGCCCTGGCGCCTCAGACCGGTCCACCACATTCAGGGTGGCCTTGCTAGGTCCCGACCCCTTCCCCTTCTGGGAATCAGTGTGCCTCTGATCAGTGGGTGGCTGGTTAGCCGTCTTCGGGCCATCAATAGCTGCTGTGGCCTTACCCTTCCACTGCCCCTTGGGCTTGTTGACTCTACTGTTGGGGTTCCGGTAACACTCGTGGTCACGGTGACCCCACTTCTCGCAGTATCGACACTGCACCTCATTCCCTTTGCAGTCCTTGCCGGGGTGGTCTCCATTGCACCACTTACAGTAATAGTGGCGCTCCGGTCCAGAGCCCGTGCTAGCTGCTAACACAATACACACTCAGTACTTGCTTCACAACTTATCAATATACACATCAACTTATCACACAAGATTAAACAATTACCCTTCGGTGGGTAAGAGCGTAGGGGCTTCGCCGCATAAGCATATGTGAGCTTCAGTGGCTCCTCAGCTGTGGTGGTTTGGGCTTGGCCCTTGTCACCCTGGTGCTGACTCTTCTGGGGCTGGGGATAAGGTTTCTTCTTCTTCTTTCCTCCCCCGTACCCCTGCGAACTCTGGCCCTCGCTCGTGGCCTTGCGCTTGTGCGCATTCTCCTCGTCCCTCAGACGGACGGTGATCTCCACCTTAGCAGCGGCATGATAGCACTCCTGAATTTAGGATGGTCAGTCATGCCCCGCAATACACACTCACAACTCACATTATTACTCACTTGTAGACTACACATATTCACATCACTCTTTATTTAAATTACCTGCAAGGTAGTATACTCAGCTGGCCCCATCCCATAGCGAAGACGGTGGCTGAGACCGTTATAGAAACGGTTTACCAGCACCCGGTTCGAGTATCCCAGGTCCGGTAACAGGTGGACAAGGCCGGTGAAGGCAGTGTAATACTCATCAACCGATACCTTGTCCCCCTGCCTCAGACTATCCAGCTCAAGGCGCTTGGCCTCTTGAACGTGCACAGGGTAGTATTTGGCTCGCAGCAGAGCCGTGTACTCCCTCCAGCCAAACTGAGGATCCGCCATCCGGTCCTCTCTCACTAGCTTCCACCAGTTTTGTGCCGAACCCTTCAGATAGTAAGCGGCAAGACGGACTTTAGCCTCTGCGGGTACAGCCAAGGTCTCGTAGGCGGTCTCCAACTCGGAGATGTACGCCTCCAGCTTACGTGGGTCGGTCTCCCCATGAAATGAAGGGGGTCTCAGATCTGCCAATGCCTTGACCCAGTTGGTCTCTCGTCGGTGGCGGTGGTGGTGGTTGAACTCCGGGCATCTGCCCCTGCTGGATCGCAGCTACAAGCTGGGGTACCATCTGGGCCACAGCGGCTGCTACAGCCTCAGCCATAACCTGAGCCGTAGTGTTCTCGCCCTGCCCTTGTCACCCCCAGTACCAGTACCATTCCGCGGCCTCTACCCCCCGCGCGGTCTACCTGCCATCTGTATTCACATGAATATTCATTAGCAATATGCTTGCACACTTATCGGCCCAACGGTTGTAACGCTTCCCGACAATAAGGTATCTCCACACTTAGTTAGTGGTTAACCTTTCCATAACTGATCACTTAGGTAACTGTAGTTAGGTTTCCTAACTCGGTATATTCCTAAGCTCGGTATTCTAGTCATCAGAGCGATACTTCGCTCTGATACCACTTTTTGTAACACCCCTAACACGCACATGATACTAAATGAAATCGCAGCGGAATAAAATAACTAAACAGTAACTAACGCTTCGGTGCTTACATACAACGCCGTCAACCACCACGTGGTTGACAAGGCAGAATAAATACAATTGTACCGGTCTGATGATCAGACTCCCGAGCATAAAACTAAACCATAAATACATTATATACAATACCGAGTGTTTACATAACCTTAACTGTATAACATCACTGTAAACTGCCACAACCAAACGTATATAACGCCACAGGAGCACAGGCGCATCCCGGGCCAACATCCAAAAGTATACAAAAGTAATTACATCCTAGGATCTAAAGCCACTCCGCTTCTTCGATCCTCATCCTGTAGTATAAGAAATATGGATCCCCCGAGGGGGTCAGCAACCCTTGGCTGGTATGGCTAACGCGCAGCCCATCGGCTACCGGGATGCGCGCAGCTAATTGTCATGATAACATGGCATTCGTTTATATACATAACAACATAACATAACATAACATGGAGCATAGCATCAATGGTGCACAGCTCATCATCACATACACGGTGGATCTTCGTTCCACAATAACAAACCACGAGGGTCAAATAACACAAGAGCCTAGAGAGTGATTCACCCTCATGTCAAGCTCGTTAAACACACTCATTACCGTTCTGTTAGACGAACGAGTAACTTAAGTCACAGATGGTTCGGATTTAGTGACCCGAACACACCACACAAACACAGGTTCCCACTAAACCGATCATAAGTCAGAATAGGTAAGCTTTGGAAGAAGCTAGCGGGAGATCGAACGCCAAATTAAGGAGAACACTTAACAACATAAGAGTCGAATCTGATTCAGATATCTACTCTTAACTTACATGCATGACCGGATAACCGGATTCCTCACTTCCGAGTTAACACTTGTTAGAAGTTCATAGTGGAACTTAACATCCAACACACAGTAGGTGGTAAGTCATGTTAGACACACACGAGGGAAATGAGTCACAACATATCATATCAATAATATGAACAACTGTAAACTCATTACATGTTTAAATCTTATAACGTCATAAACACACAGAAAAATACAACACACAAACCGGTGTAACCGCTAGACAACAGACTGCAAGAAAACCATACCTTGGTCCTTGCCTCGTTTGGTTTCCTCCGTAGGTCACTCCTATACATAATTTCAAGAACGTCGGTTAATTAACTTACTTAACCTCCAAATTTACTAAGTGTTTAACATAATTGTATGACATGTTTTAATGTCTATCTTACCCTAGGTTACATTCATTATACACCTAGGGTTAACTACATAAGTCACATTCTTTTCTGTTTTTTTTTTTTTTAAGTTTTGGTCCGACCGACCTTACCGACCGACCCTACCCTCGGGTCGGTCTCTTACAGAGACATTTACCGTCTTTTTTTCCTATCCGACCGACCCAGACAGGGTCGGTCCCCTGGGTCGGTCTCTAACAGAACCATTTTCGACCTGCCATTTACATTCCGACCGACCTTGCCAGGGTCGGTCCCCCGGGTCGGTCCACTGCAGGAACTTCCTAGGAATTCTCCAAATTGTTCCTAATTTTTCCTTAAGTCACCCAATGTGTTGTAACACCTTGTGGCACACTAAATACTTCAAATAACATCCATTTAACTAAAGTTCTAACTCATTTTTAAACTCCTCAACACTCACTCATTTCCTTGTAAAATTCCTTAACACTTATAACATTCTATACTAGGTTTCTAAATGGTGTTTCTTGCCTATGATACTACTATCCTAAAATGTTTTCTCCTTATCTTAACATCATCTCTCCAAGCATCATCTCTCACAACTAACTCCTTATATCATTACTTCAAATCCTTTTTCAAGTTCATACTTTCTCCTTAATTTACCGAAGTTTGCCTAAGTCTTTACCTAAGTCCCAAAATGACTTTGGTACATACTAAAATCTCAAGCTCATGCCTAAGTCCTTGTTACATCCTAAATCACCTTAATGCATGTTTCCTACACAAGAACAACACTTAACCATTTTAAATACTCCTTAACTTATCAAACTCATTTTAACACCTAGAACTTCACATTGTTACCTAAATTTCGACATAGGTTCTCCTAGAACATTACTAAACCAAAACACCTTGTTTTTACCAACAAACAACCAAGAACACTAAAAATCCATCAAGTGCTTATTATACACAAACTCCACTCACATAGCACTACATCACAATATAGTGCATAATTTAAATTGCATGGCACTTAGGCCCTTAAATGACATGGCTCTTAGGCCCTTAAGATGCGTAAATCATAAACACTGAATTTCCACAATATATTTGCCTTTAACCTGCAAATACACTCAACAACACATATGCCTTTACTAAGCTCTTGAGAACACTTTACTAAGTCATTCACCATTTGCTCTTTAGGTAGTTAATAAGCATTTATAAGCTCATTTCTCCTAAGGCATTTAAACAACATTTGGTTAGTAGATTTACCTCTTTTCCAAACAACTTATTTCTTGTTTCCTTTAGAAAACCGGTAGGGTATTTGATTCTTTGACAAGTTCTAAACAATATACAAACATTATAATGAGTGTTCAAGCTATAAGCTCCATCTCATTGTAAACCCTAATTTTACATTGTTTCAAAACATTAATGTAGTTGTTTTACCTTGCTCTTTGAAAGAGTTTGAATATCTAGCAAGAGAGGACTCCACCTAGTCCATGAAGAGTTGGAATGAAGCTAGAACAAGGTCACACAAAGAGCTCCTTAAATATGTATTTTCGGTTACCATAAAAACATGAAGGAAATGAAGTTTTTATTTGAGATTCCTTACCTAGAAGCAAAGGAGAGTAACAATATGTAAAAATACAAGCTCAAGCTCCATCAATGGAGAAACTCCATGGCACCGAAATGGTTGTCTTGAAGTTTGGAGAAGATAGAAATGAAGAGCTTGAGGAGAGGAAGAAGATGGTGGTGTTTGTTTTTGATTTGGACAAGTGAGCAAGATTTAACAAGAGGTCAAAGCTTGTGTTTTAATGGTGGTAGTGGTATTACCGTGAGAGAGCAGCAAGAAGGGAGAATGAAGAAGGTGAAACCGTGTGAATGAAGAAAGGAAATGAGAGAATGAAGATTGGTTTACTTTTAGAAGATATTTGTAGCTTTAAAGTAAATAGTACATTCATTAGTCACCATTACTTAACAAAATAACAAGGGTGGTGAGTCACCACACCTTAGAAAACCGGCCCCCTTATTATAATGAGGGTAATATAGTCTTTGTTTGTCAATTTAATTACTTAACAAACATATGTTAAACTAGCTTGTAAAAGTTACTATTCATAAAACAAGGCACATAGAAGTGAAATTTTTGATTTCCCATTGATATAGACTCCCAAATGTGATATTATATAGTACACATATATACTTAAGAGTAATGATGGACATCTAGCCACTCAAAACTCATTTACAAGACAATTTTTCAAAAATGTGCTTTAAGACTCCTTAAAGCACATTTTGTGTTTAAACTTGTTTTCAAGCTTGGTTTTCTTTGGTAATTGGTTTAATATGTCCATTAGTGTATAAGAGGTCTTGGTAATTTCATTAGGTCTAAACCAAGTTTAACCCAAGCTTAGAGCACATTTTGGCTCTCATTGACTTTAAAGCACATTTTGTTTTTCTTTTGTTTAAATTTGTTTACTAATGTTTCTAAGACTCTTTTTAGTCTTAATACACCATATTTAAGTGTTTAAACAATATATTAAGGTTTGGGGTATTTCATTTGGTGTGTGTAACGATTTGGCAATTTGTGGTGTTGAATTGCATTGTTTTTCTGCTTTGTTCGTCTTCTGAAAATTGCAGTTTTCGCGCTGTCCGAACTTCCATCCTAACTTTGAAGTTCGGACAGCGTGTTTTACGCTTCTGTATTTTCGAGTTCGGGGCATGTTCGAACTTCAGTCCAAACTTTGAAGTTCGGACACCCCTGTTTTCTGAAATAATCCGAGCTTCGAAGCTCGGACTTCACCACGTAACGTTTTCCGTAAAACCATCCGAACATCAGTCCGAACTTCGATGTTCGGACACTCTGAATTTCTCTTCTGTTTTCAAATCGACTTGTGTCCGAACTTCAATGTTAGGACACAAGTTCGGACACTTTACTGTTTTCAGCGTAACTTCTTTGTTTGAACTCCGATTTGAGTGCCGTCTGTGGCGTTGGATTCCTTTGGATCTGTACTACTGATTTATGAGTGTTTTGGCATGTTTAAGTGCAAGTTGGCTTCTGGTTATGCAAGCTTTCTGTTTTGGGACATTACACTTTGTTTCTGAGCCGTGAATGGCTGGGTCGAGCTATTCCGTGGTATACCATGTAGACGTCGTTCTGAGTGTGGGTCATTCCCTTTCTGTTCTGTGGGGTTGACGAACCCTTTGGCTCTTTAGAGTCATTTCTGCGTTGCCGAGAGATCTGTTATGATCTATGGGTCTTCGACCCCTTCTGAGTGTGTGCATTGTGTCTTGTCCCTTCTCTGCTTAAGAACTCTGATTGTTTCTGTACCGGGAACTCTTGTGTTTCATTCTGTTTCTGATTCTGAAAGCTTCTGACTGTTTGGTAAATTGTGGATATAATGTTTATCTTCTCCTTCTCCTGATTTCAATTGTTTTGAGCGACCTCACTGATGACGGTCGCTGCTTACTGGGCATAGTGTATGCTCACCCCCCTACTCTTGTTGTTTTTGCAGATTGATCAGCGAGGATCATCTTAAGTTTCTGGAGCCATAGTGTTTAGCTTTTTGATCGTTCAGACTATTTGTTTGTGATATTGTAGCCTTCGGGCCTTATACTGTTTTGGCCTCTGTTTCTGACTTGGATTTGTATTTGGGAGTTGTGTTAACTTCAGTTGTATTAGAATACTTTGGTTTATACTATTTATGGAAGCATTATTTTGGGCCTTAATTCGATTGTTAGTTCAGAGCCTTGCGTTATTAGGTAGTAATACGCGGCGTGTAATGCCCCTAACTCTTAGGCCAGTTTTGGGGGTGTCACATTTTCTGTCTCTAAATTTATCTCCCTGATACTGAATTAGAGACTGGATTAAATTTGTCTATCTTTTTTTTCCATAATTTTTGAAATATTTATATTTTTACGTATAATGTATTTACGCCTATAATATAGATTCTAATCGACCTGAAATATCCTAAATGAAGACCTTCTCACAACAATTGAAAATAAGATGTTATTTTTACGAACTAAATTCAAACTAACTGTTAAACATTCATACAATCAGCGTATCAAACAAAACAGTTAATAGAGAAATACAACCATAATCTGGAATCAACATGTTCGACAACATAAAGTTTCAATTCACATAACCATATCAATCTATCTATACTTATGTTTGTGCTCTTAACCATGTCCATCCCCGAACGATATCCTATCTGATTACCTGCACCGTTTGGATCACTTAAGTCACCTCCTCGACCTCCCCATGGACCTCATCCTTCAGGCAGACTAGAGCTAGCACCAGGAACACCATATGGACCTTGCGAGGGAAACATTTGGGAGAGTTGCTCTCATATCAAAACCTGCATCTTCTCGCTACACATAAGGGATCACCTTGATTCTCAAGAAGATCTCGCTCAATGTCTGATTTCATCGCCTCATATGATGGTAGTCGGTAACACTTGAGCTTGTTCTAGCGCTATGAAATGAGTCAGGAAAACAAACAAGTGCTAACTCGTCCACACCATAGACCATCTGCTCTTGTGATTTTCTTATGAAAACCTTGTAGAATATCTGATTAGGGTCAATGGATGTCTCTTGGGCCAATGGATCTGGAGTCCCTGACTCTTGAGTGGAGGCTTCCATAAGATGTTCATATTCGTACTACATAATCACAAAACAAGGATAACTTATGTTATTCATTATTCAATATAATTTTAATGTAATACATACGCTTATAATGAAGTTATAAAAACAATTACAATAAGTAGTGTCCTTCACCTTCACACAAACTCGCTCACTGTTACCATGCTCATCTTTGCTTGAATGGGTGTGGATGAAGATTGTACGGATCAGGCTCCACACCCATTTTTTAGTCTAACAACAAAGTGCTTATTAAGATATAAAATGAAAATTCTATGAAAATTTGGACTTACCCTCCCCTATTTTTTTTTACATTTGTCCACATGTAGAACAGATCAAGATATACAAGGCAACAACTGTAACAGTTCACACTCCACATTCACATACACAATCACACCCGTATTCATACCCATAGTCACAGGCACACTTACTATCAAACTAAAATTATATATATCATATTTCTTAAGCATATCCTTAACAAAATGTAAAACAACAGTATCGAGAACCTTAATTAGCCTTCTTATGCTCCTTAATGAAGTGTGACCAGCAAGCATGGGTGGACATACCACCTCCAGGTATGTGCTCACTCATGGAATTTCAGGAGTTTGTCTAACTTTTGGCTTTATACTCCTCTACCATACATCATCTCTGACTTTCCTTTTTTTCCCCGACTTGAATTTGTAGATCTGAATACATTCTCTGTCCATAACATACTTTTCCTTTGGAAATGTATTTGAAGTCATACCAGGTGCTAATTCAAGGCAATGGCAGTAATCATTCAACTCTTGGCATGAGTTAAATGTGTCTTTGTCTTGTCCTTGGCATTACAGACTGGGTTGAACATGTTTTAAACATTTCTCTCTATGTGTATCAGATCTAGAATATGTCTGATCAACAAATCTTTCCAATAAGGTAGATCTCAGTATATGCTTCTTTTGCTTCATTCACATGTTTTAGCAATGTGAGTATTTATTTCAGTCAAACCAATCTCAGTGACCTTTATTAAGCCCATTCGGTTCAACTATGTCAATATTTCATCAGCAGTTTTAATTTGGGGGGGGGGGGCCACCTTCGTCTCTTAGTGTCATTTCCTGATTGATTTTTTATCAGCACAAAACTTGTGATCTAAGGGAAGAAACTTTCTGAAGTTGCCATACCGAGACAACTTCTTGCTACAACGCAGTGTGAATGCATCGTTGTCTTCCATGCAATGGAGGCATTCCTAGGGATGGCAATGGGTGACGGGTGACCCGTTTCACCCGACCATCCGACCCGCTAAAACGGGTGAAAAACCCGAAAAAACGGTGATGGGTGAAACGGGTGCGGGTGACGGGTCGGGTCGGGTGAACATTTTTCACTGGTTACCCGATCTGTCACCCGCATATTATATTAAATAAAAAAAAAGTTATCACATATCAGTTTTCAATTAAACTTAGCCGTCGGCATTACTAGTTACTTTCACACACGATACTATTACAACCCTAACAAAGCAATTGCATCCTCCCCCGACACGGCGTTGTTCTTCATCGTTCTCTTCAGCCTTCACGACACCAAATTCACCAATGAATTGATTCATCGCCATCATCGATTTTGCTCACCACTCACCAGTCAGTCACCATCACCAACTCACCATTACCCACCTTCCCTCACTGGCAAACAAGCTGCCCGCTACGCTGAGTCGCTGCAACAGACAGGTAAAGGTATATACTCCCATCTTGTTCTGTAAGTGTAACAGACAGATAATATACTCGAACTCGCTTCTGGAGATAGGCGAACAAAGTTTCATTTTCTTGATAAAAAAGATCAATGTTTAATGTGAGTAGGATTTTGTTTCAAGTAATTATCATCATACAGATAATTTTGAGTGCTTTGAATACAAATGAGGGTCTCGGCAAGGAGTGAGTGATTCTATACAGTTAAGAACAGGGACGTTGGCGGCTTAGTGGTATTGATTGGAGTTTAGCTTAACACGTTGAAAACTACACCTAACTATCTTGAAACAACATGGGACTTTTTTCTTAAAAGGATACTTCCGCATTTTGTTTTATTGTTTGCCTCCTTACAGTATGTGGAATTAACTGATGTGATGCAATTAAATCCCTTTTGTACCCCAAGTGATTATCTGCTTGTTATGAAACTTAAGGATCAAAATGATCATGGTTAGTTATAATATAAGTGTGGAGGAAGTTTGAGATTTGTTTAAGTCAAACAAATTGATCGATGTTAATGACTCAATTCTACCCAACATTTGAGAATTATATGGTCAATATATATTTTCTTCTCATCTTTGTAGGATGCTGCAACAGTTGTTATATATCTACTTTTTTTATTCTTCTGTTGGCATGTTATGCAGTTTGTCTTGATTTTTCATGATCAAATTTTTTTATACTAAAACTGTCAGTACACTATACTCCTTAGGCTTTGATATCCCTGACTGAGTACTTTATCTTTTTCTATTGAAATATCAGTAACTTAGCAATTGTGTTGATGTCTTGTGCTTATCAGTTACACATTAATAGAATGGTTGGTGGGGCATAACATTATGATTTGATGCAGTGGACCTTGTTGCTGGTTAATATGTGTTAGAATGCCAATTTTTGGGCAAGGTGAGTGAAAGGTGTATACCATTAAAAAGAAACCGTCTGTCTAGTGAGGGGTACAAAAGGGATTTAATTGTAACAGCTGGCATGTGTGCCTAGGGGAGTAAGTACATGCACACTGCACAACAGGTGGCAAGAATCCTTTTAAGGGTTCTCATTCCCGACTAGACTATAAATAGAATAAGTGCGCACCAGATTAGTCAGCATTTTTCTAAGTGAATTTGCACTGATCATCTTGTGGATTTTAAACTAATTTGATTGTTAAATCTAACCTTAGAAGTTCAATTCATTTTATCGAACCTTTTCAGTTTGTTTGCATGGATCATATATTTTTTTCTTTTGTGTTTAACAGCTAGGGATGACTGATTGATTATAAAATTATTCTTGTTTCTGCCCACAGAGATAAATCTGTGCAACTGTTGTCTGGTTTCCTACATCTTGCTCACCAGAAAATGGGGCTGAAGAGTGAAGACCGTCATTTTGCAATCGGTAATTTATTTTGCTCAAAACTCTAATGTTTATTGTTAAATTTATTTGATAGTTTTTATACTTTGATTGAAATGAATGCATGAAATCAATTTGCACGTGATTCAAACGGGATTAGTTGATTTGTGGGATTAAAACAGGATCAGTTTGCACTGATCATCTTGTGGATTTTAAACTAATTTGATTGTTGAATCTAACCTTAGAAGTTCAATTCATTTTATTGAACCTTTTCAGTTTGTTTGCACAGATCATTTTGTGGGTTCAGTAGGTGTAATTAATTATGGAAGGTCCCAACGAATCTGTATCTACTGGGGTAACACCGATATCAGCACTCTCTGCTCCTCTTGGTCCTTCTGAACCTAGTCAATCGATTGAAAATGCCCAACAAACTACTCAATCAACAGCTACTAGACAGCTAAGAAAGCTTAAATCTCCAGTATGGCAATCATTTGAGAGGTATGTAGTCAATGGTAATGCCACTATAAAGTGTTTACATTGCAATAAAGTGTTCTCAGCTGGAAGCAGAAATGAGACTTCTCATCTTACAGATCATTTAAAGTTAAGATGTAGTGGAACAAATAAGAAAGTTGATATTCGACAGAGCTTCTTACATGAGAGTAAAAAGCTGATGGAACAACAAGTTTGGGAAATTATAATTTCAATCAGGAAGCTTCTAGGAAGGAGCTAGCAAATATGGTCATTTTGCATGAGTATCCACTATCTATAGTGGATCACATTGGTTTTAGAAGGTTTGTGGGCAGTTTAAATCCAAACTTCAAGATTATATCTCGCAACACTCTGAGAACGACATTATGAAGATGTTCTTATGCGAGAAAGCAAATTTGAAGAACATCTTTGACAACAACAAGTCTAAGATTGCAATTACTACTGATATGTGGACTGCTTCAAACCAAAAGAGAGGCTATATGGTTGTGACTGCACATTACATAGACCAATTATGGGTCTTACACAACAAAACTTTGAGGTAGTTACTACTATATTATGTTATAATATATAAGAGGTAATTCTAGGTCTTACACAATCAGTTTGGTTGTTGATAATTGTAGTACAAATGATGCCATGGTGAATGTTTTGAAACCTAGATTAGGTGAAGATTCTCTTATATTGAAGGGTATATTCTTACATATGTGATGTACAGCTAATATATTGAATCTGGTAGTGCAAGATGGATTAAATGTGATTGGTGGAGGGATTGAGAGTCCGAGATTGTGTTTCTTTTTGGGTAGGAACCCCAAAAATAATTGAGATGTTTGAGAACAAAGTGACGTCAGTGAAAGGTGAAGATGCTAGAAAGATATCTCTTGATTGCAAAACAAGATGGAATTCTACTTTCCTTATGCTTCAAAGTGTTTTACCTTACAAGGATGTCTTTGCTAGTATACATCGGCAAAACCCCAGGTTGAAGTTCACCCTTCCTACCCAAACTGATTGGGATTTGGCTGCTTTGGTTTGTGAGACATTGACCATTTTTCATGACTTGACAGAGTTGATATCTGGTAGGAGATATCCTACATCAAATTTGTTTTTTTCATGAAGTTTGTGAAATTAAGCTTGCTTTGACTTCTTGGTTAGAAAGTGAAAACCAAGTCATTAAAGATATGGCAACGAAGATGAATGGAAAATATGAGAAGTATTGGATGACTATCAATCAGGTATTAGCTGTAGCAGCCATTTTAGATCCGAGGAACAAATTGGAATGTGTTGAATGTTACTATGAGGATATTTATGGTGACAATGCTGAATTGGAGATTTTGAGGGTGAAGAACACTTTGTATGAGCTCTTACATGAGTATGAAGATAACCTTGAGGGATGTCATTCTACTACATCTGAATCTAGTGAGTTGAGCATTCAAGGAGGTGATTGTCATAAGAGAGTTGATAAGTGGAGTAGAGTGAAGAAAACTAAGAAGAGGAAGCTTAATGTGAAGTCTGAGTTGGATTACTATTTGGAGGAGGGTGCCTTGCCAGAAGATGACAATTTCAACATTTTACAATATTGGAAGGTTAAACTCAAGAATCTAACATTAAAAAGGATTGCTATGGATGTCATAGCAATTCCAGCTTATACTGTGGCATCAGGGAGTGCTTTTAGTATGGGTGGGGGAGTTGTTAGTGAACACCATTCGAGACTTGTTCCAAATACAGTTGAGGCATTGATGTGTACGCAAAACTGGATTCTAGAGGAGTTTTCTTCAGGTTTTAATATTCTCATTTTTCTTTCACTCACACACGTTTTCAATGATTCTTTATTAACATTTTTCTCTTCATGCAATGTAAATTAAATAATTCTCTTGATACAATTGAAGCTTGTTCTACAATCTGGGAAGATCATGACACAGTGAATGAGAATAGTGTGGGGAACGAAATTGAATCGAAGTTCATGATTTGGATTCGGTAATAATTATTCATACATATATCTAATTTTAACAATGGATTTATTTTTCTTAATTATTACACAATCCTATACTAATAATGTTTCTTTCTTTGATAGGATCATTATTCAGATGAAGATTTCATGGATTTCATTTAAGGTAATTGTCTATCTCTTATAGGTATTCCAATATTTATGAACTACTATCTTTTAATATCTTTATCAATTATTGTTTTGTAGATAAGTATACAAAAGCTAACAGACCTCCATTTCATGGATCTATACTCAATGAATTTGTGGAAGACTTTATTTTTGAAGTTATGAGAAATTTTAATTTTTCAGTGTTATCAAAACATATGAGTTATAATTTTTTGATCTTGTTGCTTTGAAAATATTTATATTGGCTGTTACATTTTTAACCAAATGATTGCCATGATCAACTTAAGGCATGGCTTCATGATGGATCCAAGCCATGCTGCTTGTTTTGTTAATTTTTTTCTTTCTAGTTGGGTTTGATTAGCCTGGCCTTTGACACGAAGTCAATTGGTTTGGGGCCTGGCTGTCCTGCAGATGAAGAATCAGATATGCACCACCCGATTAGAGCTTGATTATGCTTTCTCGATCATGGTGTTATTACATCTTTTATTTTCAATATTGTTTGCCAACTAACTCACTCTGAATATAGTGGTTCCGTATATTTTACTAAGATGCTTCTTGTTTCTTCACAATTAACCATCTTCATTCTTATAAGGATGCAACACTTTCATTAATTTCTCTTGTATGTTCTACTTCCTCTTTTCTTTTTGTTCCTTCCATATATGTAATACAAGATCTGTTGAGGTGTTTTTCTAGGTTTCGGGTTTCTTAGTCAATTTTCTGACAGCTATAAATATAGGGTTCTTTCTATATAAAATAGGCCTTGGTTATCTTAAATACTTGTTAGGAAACGTCTTGGGGCACTCAATTTTTGTCGGGACTGTTAAAGTCATTTTTCAAGGTGGTTTCTTTCCTATGATATTATTCACATCTGTTGTTGTCTGAGACAGCACGTACAAGGTTAGATTTGTAAAATTGATTCTCTTGCATGAACATTTGAATTTGTTGTCTTGAACCACCATCTGACTTTTCTTTATTTGATTTTTCAGATCTTGTTGTGAAGATGGGAAGATATGTGAAGTTGAAGCTGGTGGGAAGAGTGGTTAGTAGTTTTTAACATTTCAAAAACTAGAGGCAAAATGTGATGGCCTTCTTTTGTTTTATATTTGTTGAGATTGTCTTGAAATATTTTTGATTAATAACTTATGTGTTGAGTTGAGTATGTTGTTGACTGATTTTATCTGGTATGTGTTATTGTATGAGAAAATATGTGTATTTTTATTGAAAAATTAAGCTTTTGTAGACGTTAAAGGTTGAAAAATCTTGCTGGAAAAAAACGGGTGATGGGTTCACCCGTTTCACCCGCGGGTGACGGGTGACGACTTTGTGGGTGACGGATCGGGTCGGGGGTGGTGTGAAAACGGGTGACGGGTCGGGTGGAGCGTCACCCGATCCGAACCCGACCCGTTGCCATCCCTAGGCACGTCAGTCACCAGCCAACCAGTAGTGCTCCACCCTGATAACATTACATACATTTATACTCCACATTAACGTAGCTCGCATTTGAAAAGTTTTCTTCTTGACACATCATACGTTGTGACTCCAGCCCACAACTCCGGTAACTCAGCTATGAGAGGTTGTAAAAAGGCATCAATCTTTCCTTTAGGATTTTAGGCCCAGGAGCCAAAACTATAAGAAAGAAGAACTCATCTTTCAAAGACATCCCAGACGGTAATTGTAAGGTGTAAGTACAATTGGCCAGCAAGTACTGTCTTCTAGAAGCTGTAAATGGTGAAAACCCATCAATACATAACCCAAGTCTAACATTTCTAGACTCTGATCCAAAATTAGTATGAACCTGGACAAAGTGCTTCCACGCTTTTGAGTTGGATGCTTGACACTTGTTTTCATCTTCCATCTTGTGTTCTGTGTGCCATGCCATCTCATATCGGCAGATGTTACAGGAGAAGTGTAAAACATCTTCAGCCTTGGAATGAGGGGAAATACTGCATCTTCTTGTATGGTACTTTACGTTTCCTCATGTTTGTCCCCTCTTTGGAGGACTTGTATCTGGGGTGAGTGTAAAACTTACATACATCCATATCTTTATGTTATCCCCAGAAAATCATACATAGCTCCGAACAACAATCGATTTCCTCAGAGGGTAACCCTAGATCATGTATATTTTCTTTACTTCGTAAAAGTTGTCTGGGATGTCATTGTTTTCAGGCCAAAGGTCGTGGTAGATTCTGCAGACTCGATCAATCAACGCCTGAGGTGTTTGGTTGTTCTTCTTAATGGACATCAATTAAGCGATGATAGACAACACGCTATGAGTGTCATTGAATAACTTTCTTCTAGCATATTCCTTAACTCAAAAGTTTCGTGCTTCAGGATTGAGAGTATTATCTACTTCTCTTCAACCTCTGGCATAAAATTGTATGTATCCAAAATTAACTACTACATTTATCACACATCACCAACACATCAATTACCAACAATCTATAACATCAATTAACAAACAAACAACCACCAATTCAACAATCCCCTATTCAACTTTTGAAACCAGGGTTTTAGAAAGCTTACCTAGTGTAGAGAAGGATCGTATCAGTGTAATAGTGGTGTTGGTGGTCGCTTTTGGTTTGAGTTTGATGGCCAGAGAAGCTGTCAAATGTCGCCTTGATGCTGTTGTTCACCAGTAGTGTCGCCTTTGTTATGTGGAAGAGGTTGTGGTTGAAGAAAATATAATCAATAGCAAGAGGAGAAGAGGGTTGTCGCCTGATGAAATCAAACAAATAGCGATGGATTCCGCCGCCAAAATAAATAAAACGATGTTGTTTTGATAAGTTGCACTTAACCAGACGCGAAGAGTGAAATAATCGAAACAGCGTCGTCTAATATGAGATTGGCGACAAAAAACGTTCACCATCAACTTTATTTATTACTTTTTTTACAATGAGAAGAAGTTTGTGACGGACAGGCATCCCTCGCTAAATTGACGACGAAAAATGTTCGCCGCTAACTTTATTTATTTCTTTTTTAAAATCAGAAGAAGTTTGTGACGGGCAGGCGTCCTCGCTAAATTGGCGAGGACAATCCGTCAGTGGTTCGTCGCCAAGACTAACGCCAGAGTCGAGAATTTTTGCGCTATCTTCCCAAAATATCCGGTCGCTATCCGCCACAATTGCATCACAAGTTGAAAACCGTTGACCTCTGTCGCCAACCCTTCACCATTCTGTCGCGAATTTGAGATGAAATATTATTCGTCTCTAATTTGGTGTTTTCTAATAGTGATTATTGCATCGTTGGATAAGAAATAAATTAACCTACTCGCTTCTAATTGTCATTAATTTATCGCCAAATAAAACAAATACTCTATAATGTTTGACATAATAGTTGCGTCAAAATTTAGCATGTACTATTTTTTTTTTTTACAAAACTACTGTTGAATTGAATACCATTGATATGTCAATAGTAACATGATTCGTACACCATTTATTAATGTATCAGTATTTAAATTGATGATTTTGAGTAAAAGTTATCCAAAGCAAGACTAAGGAAAGAACAAATTGTAACAAAAAGCTGAATTCTACATTTAAAATTAAAAAAAAAAAAAGAGAATCTTAGTGCAAGAAAACTAACGCTGAATGGAAAGAAGCTTAGTGCAAGAAAACTAACCCCTGAATCCATTGTTATAAGGTGACAAATTTCTAGCGTTAGATACTTCTACTGATACACCTTGACTACTTGATCGCTACTAAATAGTATGATATAGGAGAAGGATGTCATCTTTCTACTCATATATCATGGGTACATAAGATAAATTTTAGATGTTATTAGATTTTTAATAAATATATTAAAACAAGACAAATACAAATCGTTATATATATATATATTTAATTGATTCATATGTATGAAAAAATACTTAAAGTTGCTAAACAAAAAAAAAAAATTACTTAAAGAACAACAAGCATTTCTTGAACCCCTAGCTCCCAACAAACAACAAGCATTTTAACTTTCAAGAGGCCGTCGAAGCGTCGATGAGGCACCAAATCGACCAGCCCATCGATAGTTGTAATCCTTTTAGTAAGTTCAACAACTCCCGATGCGCATGTGATCTTTTACATGCTTGTTCCCTTATGTTTAAAACTATATTTATCAAACAATTTTGAGACATGCCACTCAAGTTTTTTCAATTGTTTTAGTACAAATTAGATGATGCTATTTATTATCATATTGTTTTTTTCGTTTTGATAATCATTTGAAATACATCTAACAATAACCTGATGACAGAGACATCATCTCGTGGTGGAGTTTTAACTTGATCCATAAATGTCAATGGGCCTTGTGTGAATTTTGTAGTAACCTTAAGAGTTTTCTTTTAGAGACACATATCCTTGAGTTGTATGTGTTCGCCAGTTGAACAATTTTTCCAGGAAAGAAAAACGGTCTATTGGGCTGCACCGTTCCTTCTCACCCAAACTTGGGTTACACCTATTACTTGTTTGGGCCTTCCTATGTTTAGTCTAGCAATGAAAATAACCCGGCCCATATACGTGGATCTAACACCTTTTTGGAGAAAGCGGTTGTTTAGTTCAAACCTGGCCAGCGTATAGCCACTGACCATTGATCTTTTTATTGTGTTTTGGGATTGTCTCGTTCGAAGTGGATACGAGCGAATGATCATAGGAGGATGGATGGATTGGAAACAAATCGTAACAATGCCAGTGTTGGAAATAGAGGATCATTCAGACTCTAGAACTTAAGGGGTCATGTTACACCATGATTTTTGTGCAAAAAATTAATTATAATAAGTTTTTATGTCATTTTTTATTATATAATAGATATTGTATGTTTTAATGACTTTTTTAAAAAAATTATTTATCCCCACGACTTTTAATCTATAGGTCCGCCGCTCACACATGCAATGCAAGATGTGGATTGGAAATAAACTGCGCGCAACAAAGTGTTATGTGAATTCTTATGCATGAAAACAAAAGTGAAGCGTCCATGTCTATTACAACATATTTTCATGCAGTTAGAGAACCGGGAGCTTACTCCACCTTGTAATATGGAGATAGACATTTGTCAATATGTGGTTGGTTGAATAGAAGAGGAAAAATAAAAAAGGAAAAAAATAGAAGGAAAAGAAAAAACAGAGACACATACGGGGGAGTCTCAACGGGCTGAATGTGGCTTTATTAGGAAGAGTGAGAAAATAATATTTTTTTCAAAATGTTATAACTTACAAACTAAAAGTGTAAAAATAATAAAATTTATACCATTGTTCATTATTTTTCGTGCTCTTTGAAACAAGATGCATCATGGAAATATTTTGGTATACTTAAAATTTTATATTTTTGAATGAGTATATATTAGATATTTTTAAAGTGAATCTTATTCATTAGCAAAATAAATCTTCTTTAATAATAAAATGAACCATATTCATTAGCAAAATAAATCTTACCCAGACACTCTAAAAACCACCATAGGAAAATTAAAAATATCGAAGGCATTTTTAGGGTTTGTAGTGTAGACCCTAAACCCTAAACCACAAACCCTAAAAAACTGTCGAGTAGTGACGACAATATAAAGTGTAGAACTAATCCAAAAGGATTACCCTACCTCCCCCCCCCCCCCAAACACCCTAAAAACCACCATCGCATAAATTGTGGTATGATTAACTTTTACTAGTATTAAACAAAATATTCACTTTTCTTAAACCTTTGATTCATCTTTAAAAAGCCTTTTATTCACTTTTCTTAAACCTCTGGTTCACTTTTCTTAAACCTCTTATTCACTTTAGTTAAAACAATCTCTATTTATGATAATCACTTTTCTTAAAGCTTTGATTCATTTTTCTTAAACGCATGATTCACTTTATAAAAACCTCTTATTCACATTTCTTAAACCTCTTAATCTACGCTTACGAGATTCACTTTTCTTATTACTCTGATTCACTTTGTAACAACTTGTGATTCACTTTTTAACAACTTTTGATTCACTATTCTAAAACCTCTGATTTACACTAGTCAAACAATCAGAATCACTTTAGTTAAACAATCTCTGTCTATGATTTAAACCTCTTATTCACATTTAAGCAACTCTCTGATTCACTTTTTAACAACCTTTGATTCACTTTGTAACAACCTTTGATTCATTTTTCTTAAACTTAAGATTCATAATGAATCTTAAAAAATATGTACATACAAAAATTAAATTTATCTGAACATATCCATGATGCAAATTGTTTTGAAGAATACGAAAAATGATGAACAATGGTATAATTTGTTTTATTTTTGTACTTATATTTTGTAAGTTATGACATTTTGAAAAAAAAATTCTCTCTTCTACTCACCTACCCCTCTCCCCTACTCCCACGTGCACTATTCTCTCTTCCCTCTTTTTTTTCTTTTTTATTTATTTCCCTCCAATAGAGTATTGACATGTGGACAATCTCCATATTACAAGGTGACTCCTTCTCCGGCTTCGAATTCGCGTTTTTATGACGTTGTGATTAAAAGCCTTGTGATAAACCGTTTCACGAGTAATGATACAACAATAAATTTTAATCATTCAAAAAACATTACAAGTTAAAACATAAGCAAAGGATATGAAAAATGAAAGAGGAAAAAGGAAAAAACAAAAAAATGTCATTTAAATTTTAGTTCATACCATTAGTTTTAGTTTGAATCAAGACATTAAGTAGATTTTTTTATAATCCGGCACTGATCATATCCTTGTGAAATATCTATGCAATCTTATTGATTATGTATAGTGAATAATAGCAAATCCAATTAATATATGAGTTGTCATATATATGATCAATGAGTTGAGCTAATATATATTAATTGACTAGTATGATATGATGATTATGTTCACATTTCATGACTGTATATATACAAGAATACAAGAGACTCGGTCGTGATTACTGGAAAATTTCCCGGGAACGGGTGTTTGGCCCCCTCATTTCCCATGCAAGAGCTTCTTCCATTGTAATTCCCGATTTCGGGTTTTTTTTACCCGTTGTAAAGAAGCCGATAATTCATTTATCGGCTTCAGTGATGCCGATAAATGAATTATCGGCTTCTTTACAATCAAATTCGACCGTTGAGGCTTGTAAGAAGCCGATAATTCATTTATCGGCATCACTGAAGCCGATAAATGAATTATCGGCTTCTTTACAAAGCCCAACGGTCGAATTTCTGGTATGAGCTTATATAAACGACTGAATGGCTCTTCAAACTTCTGCTGCTTCATTGCTATCTCGTTCCTATTTTTCCTTCTCTTTACACATTCCTCACTCTTTCAACCATTTGCTATACATATTTGATATGGATATCCCATGTACTCTGTATCTAAATGTAGAGCTCAAATACAATCCAGATGGTATTTATTTTCATATAAATCCCAATTGGTCGAAATTTATCCATTGTGAAATTCCCCAGTCTTCCACATATCAATCCTTCAAAGATACCGTCAAAAATCTTGTCGACTTGGAGTTAGGGGGAGATTATGTCATCACCGACATGGTTTGCAGAAAGTTGGAGAACAAATATCCAACTTGCTCATATCTTCCACTCAAAATTACCAGCGATTCCCGGGTGAAGCTGATGATATCGAACTTCATCAAGAATTCAGACTTGCTGACAACGTGGCTGTGCAAGTTGAGTTCGAGCATGTGACTACCCCTTCTCCGGAGGAAGACAATGAAACCGATGATGATTTTTCCCAGCATCAACAAGCCGAAGATGAAAATCTACAGACTTCGGATGATGATTCGGAGATGGAGCCAGAAGATTTACCTGACGACGACGACATGGTTGATGAAGCTGGGCCCTCCACACCGTACACTCCTGCAGCCCCGTTCTCATCGCAAGTGGATTTAGAGGCCATAAGCCAGATACCATCAGACATTGATCGACGCGGTTTGCCATACTGGAGGCCAGGTCAAGAGTTCGTCGTGGGGCAAGAATTTGCTGATAAAAATGTTCTTGTGACTGCAGTAAAACAGTATCACTTGGAGAGAAACGTAGATTTCATTGCTCCCGAGAATAACAGGAGAATTTACACCTTAAGGTGCCGACAAGGGTGCACTTTCAGATTTCGAGCTGCGCTGCTAAAGAATTCATTTGAATGGCGGATACGGAAATTCAGTCCTCACACATGTGCTCCAGCCCTAGACGAGAGTAATGATCGTTTTTTGACTTACAATTTCATAGCTGAAGTCATGATACCAAGGATCAAAGAGAACCCTGCTCTACAAGTGAAGACTGTGATTCAACTTATCCGCTCAGAATATAAAAGGAAGATTAGCTACAAGAAAGCTTGGTTAGGCCGTGCTGAAGCGATAAGAAGGGTCTATGGTGATTGGGAGCAGTCATTTACCGAATTACCCAGGTATATCATAACCATCAAACACACTATACCTAATTCGTATGTCGACCTAGAGTCAACTGTTGTGTTTGAAGATGAAACTCAGACCACTTCTGTTAGGCGGTTTAAGCGTTGTTTTTGGGCATTTGGGCCATGCCTCACTGCTTTCAAGTATATGAAACCTCTACTTCAAATAGATGCCACCCACCTGTACGGTAAGTACAAAGGAAAATTATTGGTTGCTGTGGCTCAAGATGGTAACAACAAGATAATACCAATGGCCTTTGCTATTGTTGCTAGCGAATCTAGAGACGATTGGAAATATTTTCTTGACCGTGTTCGCAACATAGTCATTGGAGCTAGGAACGATGTGGCAGTTATTACGGATCGGGCCGCAGCTATAATGTCAATAATGAGGGAAGAACAGTACTGGCTTCCTCCTTATGCCCAACATTTCTTGTGTATTCGTCATATTGCTTCAAACTTTCAGACAAGATTTGGAAACAAGGAGTGGAAGAAGTATCTCATCAACACAGGTAATTGTGAGAGATTTGTATGTCTTCATCTTTTTGTATCTCTTAATCTGATAAAATTTCTTGTGCAGGCTACTATTTCAGAAGGGATATAGTTCAGGACAGATTAAATCACTTACTTTCTCTACACCCCTCAATTCCTCCATTTTTCAATGAGCTGCCCCCTGAGAAGTGGTCACGTGCGTATGATGATGGCAAAAGGTGGGGCCATATGACTACTAACTTGGTAGAGTGCATGAATGGGGTGTTGAAGAGGGTACGGCTCTTACCGGTAACAGCTATTGTTGAAAGCACTTTGTACAAGTTAATTGATTACTTTCGAGATAACTTAGAAACTTACACTGCACAAAGGAATAGTGGGTTGTTTTTCACCAAACACCTACTGGAGAAAGTAGGTGAGAACCAAACACTTGCCAACTACCACCGTGTGGTTGTTATCGATGCTATGGATTTGGTGTTTGAGGTGGTTGACAATGGGGATCCGAACTTAAGGCGTGACAAAGGCAAATTTGCAGTGCGAATTAACTCTAGGGAATGTGAATGCGGTGAATGGCAGGCGTTTAAGTATCCATGCTCACATGTCATGGCTGTGTGTTGTACTACCGCCCTGGACTGGAGGAACTACGTTCATCCAGTTTACAGACTTGAAACGATGATACAGGCTTACAGCGAGAACAAGTTTGTGCCACTAGGAAATCAAGGCAAGTGGCCCATATACGCCGGACTTCGCATTGTTCCTGATCCTGCAATGATGCGCAACGTTAGAGGGCGGCCCACATTCTCCCGTATTCATAATGAAATGGATGAGAATTATGAGCGTGAAACAAGACATTGTGGGCTATGTCGCCAACGAGGACATGTAAGGACAAGATGCCCGAATGCAAGTTATAATTAATTCCCCACTTTCATTGTATGTTATTGCATTAGCTAGTTATGCTCCTGCTCAGACAGGTCGTGCCTTTAGCAAGCACAACAAAAAAATGTAATTTACCCATTGTCTGTTGTAATGAATTATCTTAACATTTGCATTTGTTAAATAAGCAAGGACTAAAGATTGAGTTGATATACCATTTTATTGGCTTAGGAAATATTCCAAATACATAAAGCGATTCAATGACATCCATCACTGTTTTATTACAGTACGACATACTAATACTTAATCATCTTCTTATACGTGCTTTCTTTAAATAAGAACATATATCATAGGAGTATCCACATATCACTTCTGTTGACGCCTTATAATGGACGAGATATGCATCATCCACCAACATATTAACCTTCGTCTTCGCTGCCATCTGAACAGCAATCTTCATTATACTCTTCTGCGAAGGATATGCTCGCGAAATTATCACGTGGTGGTGGGGTAACTTCCCTAAATGCATACACCACATAGAATTCTAATCGAGTATAAAACTGTTGATTATAAACGAACCGTTCAATCATTGTTTGAACGTGAACATCTCGTTTTATTTCCAATGGCCCCCATACAGGGCGTGGCTGGGAACACAACAGTAATCGATGAAGTATCGATTCAACGACACAATTGTAACCGTAACGCTCTTTCAACCTAGTCTCTACAACATTGTCAAACTCGGCGAACGTATATCCATTTCGATATCCAAATCGAAATGCTCAGTGGATATGTTCTGGCAAAATGCAGACCTGAATCGTTGGTGATTGGCTCAGCATCAAGCAATATAGTGCAAGGGATCTCCATTGATGAAATGCGATGAGGGAGTTCAGTAACAGATATGGATAACTTATGTAATATTGTAATGACAACGGATGTGGGTAGTTTCTATGTGAGTGAAAGAAAAACGCTTGTTGTATTTTATGCATAGGATAAGAGAAATAATACCGTGAGAATAAAATTGAAATGCATTGGTGGACGGGGGAAATCTTATCTGATTAATCCTGTCTGCCATCATCTGCATCTAATTCTTTATCTGTTGTCTTTAGTAATGAAATGTGATTACATTTTTTTGTTTTCAACAAACGAATAAAATTGCTTTCAAACACCGCAGTTGGAATTCCACACGATACATCACATGCAAGGAATAATTAAAGCATCATTTTTTTGGCAAAGACAATATTCCAAGATAAGTATTCTATTGTAATGTAGCAGGAAAAAATGTAATTATAAAAGGGGTACAGCTTGGAATAGTGTCGTCATCTCTCATTTCCTCAACCGTTGCACCAGTTTCAATTCATAGTATATTTCCTCGCCACTCGTCAAAGTAGTGAACCATAGATTAGAGTGATGTCTTCGACCAACATGTGGCTGGCTTTGTACCGAGGAGATGATATTATCCTCAGACACTTTATTAATGTCTACTTGGTCAACGACATCATGCTGAGAAACGGTGTAGAAGTTGTGGTGATAAGTAAGGCTACTAACCTTTCTCTGACAAGCTCTAGGGAAGAAGTTGTCGTCAACCACTATTCTAATGTCTACCAGGTGAACAACATCACTCTTACAGATGATGGCCAAGTTGTGGTGGTTAGTATAACTTGGCATGGTATGTTTTAGTGTATGTTCCCCAACCTGCGCAGACATTTTGAAATAGTATTTGTTCTGCACTCCTATTTCGTTCCTTTGTTTTACAAAGATGGACAAAGTGGCGAATGTAAACAACGTTTGAATATGATATTAATGTGTAGATCCATTCTATGACATCCATTGGGGGACTGGGGAAATCTTATCCGATACAAATTGCTGTAAAACAATTACGTAAAACCTAATTGTTCCCTGACCTCTGTCTATCAAGTTGTTGTGCTATTATGTTACGTCGCATCTCGTACATTGACTCTTGCATCTGGAAATCATCGTCGTCGGGTTCAATAGGATCGTAGATAACTAGTAGTGGAATATGTGCCATGAAATCATTGTACTCCATGTAGTTTTCCATCATTCTTGAACAGATGCATCATTGCGTACATGTATAAAATTCCACTCGTAATCGCCTTCTAACCCAAAATACACCATTGTTGCTATGTTTATTCTGCCAAGGATAGACTGCAGAGCACGGATGACTCGTCGATGTAGATCACTAAGATTATTAGGATACGGCATATTTATTTCTATGCGTCTATGCCCCATCCTTCGATCAAACTGTGCACCATGACGGCCGAAAGTAGCAGCATAGTTAACGTGCAGACTAAAAGGAAACTCCATTTGATTTTTAGAGGAGAGTTTTTTGTAAGATATGAACGATTCACTACTGAACTACAGAGCTTTGGTGTAATGTTGTGTGGACTGAATGGGTTCGAAGCCAATACCATGTTTTATAATACTAGAGCAACGGTTACTGAACGGATAGTTCAACAGCTACTTTAACGGCTAGTTAAACAAACAACTCAATGGCTAGTTCAACGGCTAGTTCTACGGCTACTTGAACGGTTAACTCAACGGCTAGTTCAACGGCTAGTTTGACGGGTAGTTAAACGGCTGTCTCGTGTCCCTAGATTCTCGATAACAAAAGTGACAGCTATTTTGGGAAGTGAGAAGAAAGGACCATCCATGCTGTATGCGTTAGTATCCTTTTACCATAGCTAGGTGCATTGGTGGTCTGCTGAGTGTTGTGGCAAAAGATCTAGTAATCAGGGTGTGGTCGTCTGCTTCAACTGGAGAAAATATAGTTAGAATCCCGGATGGAGAAAAAACACCACTTTGCGCTTACAGTTTGGACCACCAAATGATTCACGTTGTGCTCCAAAATTTGTATGAATGTAGTACTACATGCACACTTCATTGTATCAAAAATTGGTGGCCAACGGACAGCGGCAACCTATTGAAAAGAATGACCAAAGTCGCGAACCGACACAAAAAATGCATATTAAAAAACTGCACTCAGGTGCCACTTTGCGCTTACAGTTTGGACCACCAAATGATTCACGTTGTGCTCCAAAATTTGTATGAATGTAGTACTACATGCACACTTCATTTTATCAAAAATTGGTGGCCAACGGACAGCGGCAACCTATTGAAAAGAATGACCAAAGTCGCGAACCGACACAAAAAATGCATATTAAAAAACTGCACTCAGGTGCCACTTTGCGCTTACAGTTTGGACCACCAAATGATTCACGTTGTGCTCCAAAATTTGTATGAATGTAGTACTACATGCACACTTATTATATCAAAAATTGGTGGCCAACACAGCGGAACCTATTGAAAAGAATGACCAAAGTCGCGAACCGACACAAAAAATGCATATTAAAAAACTGCACTCAGGTGCCACTTTGCGCTTACAGTTTGGACCACCAAATGATTCACGTTGTGCTCCAAAATTTGTATGAATGTATACTACATGCACACTTCATTATATCAAAATTGGTGGCCAACGGACAGCGGCAACCTATTGAAAAGAATGACCAAAGTCGCGAACCGACACAAAAAATGCATATTAAAAAACTGCACTCAGGTGCCACTTTGCGCTTACAGTTTGGACCACCAAATGATTCACGTTGTGCTCCAAAATTTGTATGAATGTAGTACTACATGCACACTTCATTGTATCAAAAATTGGTGGCCAACAGGACAGCGGCAACCTATTGAAAAGAATGACCAAAGTCGCGAACCGACACAAAAAGCATATTAAAAAACTGCACTCAGGTGCCACTTTGCGCTTACAGTTTGGACCACCAAATGATTCACGTTGTGCTCCAAAATTTGTATGAATGTAGTACTACATGCACACTTCATTGTATCAAAAATTGGTGGCCAACGGACAGCGGCAACCTATTGAAAAGAATGACCAAAGTCGCGAACCGACACAAAAATGCATATTAAAAAACTGCACTCAGGTGCCACTTTGCGCTTACAGTTTGGACCACCAAATGATTCACGTTGTGCTCCAAAATTTGTATGAATGTAGTACTACATGCACACTTCATTATATCAAAAATTGGTGGCCAACGGACAGCGGCAACCTATTGAAAAGAATGACCAAAGTCGCGAACCGACACAAAAAATGCATATTAAAAAACTGCACTCAGGTGCCACTTTGCGCTTACAGTTTGGACCACCAAATGATTCACGTTGTGCTCCAAAATTTGTATGAATGTAGTACTACATGCACACTTCATTGTATCAAAAATTGGTGGCCAACGGACAGCGGCAACCTATTGAAAAGAATGACCAAAGTCGCGAACCGACACAAAAAATGCATATTAAAAAACTGCACTCAGGTGCCACTTTGCGCTTACAGTTTGGACCACCAAATGATTCACGTTGTGCTCCAAAATTTGTATGAATGTAGTACTACATGCACACTTCATTGTATCAAAAATTGGTGGCCAACGGACAGCGGAAACCTATTGAAAAGAATGACCAAAGTCGCGAACCGACACAAAAAATGCATATTAAAAAACTGCACTCCGGTGCCACTTTGCGCTTACAGTTTGGACAACCAAATGATTCCCGTTGTGCTCCAAATTTTGTATGAATGCAGTAGTACATACAAACATCAATGTACCAAAAATTTATACCAATACGATTTCCGCAAATGGTCCAAAAGAATGCTCAAAGTAGACAAATAAATCAACGTTTTTAAAAATTTAAAGACAATGACAAATCCTTAAACTAATAACTTTAAAATAAAAGAACAAGCGATAAAACAATGCAAAACTACATAGACATTGTTCATAAACTAAGGATTAGTGAAATCTGGATTAAAAATTCTACGATTCCTAAACCTAGAGTGTGTGCCCCTTAACCACATCCCCCGATCTTCCTCATTTTCCTGCTCCCCAGCAGGTGTACTTGGATCTGCTGATGCAGATGGTGCGGGAGGAGCTTGCTGTGGTGTACCTGAAGGAGCAGGCTGATGCAAAGATGACGGATCATATGAAGGAGCAACAGCCATCTGAGTTTGTTGCTGTGCGCCACCAGCTAAATTGGTCCAGTTAAATCCGCCAATTAATTCTGCGTCATCATATATCAGCTGCTCACAAAAAGTGACCAGCTCCTGTGTACTCATGTTGGCAACCTGGTTCGATGAACCCGCACCAGCATCAAAGTGTGCACCAAAATCAGGGGGTACCTGGCCATAGGTGGTCTGCTCTGGCTGACAAGGTGGCGGTGGCTCAAAGGATGGCCGATATCCCTCTTCCTCAGTGTCTGCAACAGGGACAATGGAAAGCTGTGTCTGAGATGAAGGGTAGTTCTGGGGTGGTGGTGGTGGTGGTGCGTAGTCACGCGGCCCTCTTCGTCTCTGACTGTACGGCCGGCTTCTAGCAGCTCTGGGGCCAGGATTGTCGTTGATTTGATAAGCAGGGTACTGCAACTCCACCCTATCTGGCGCCTGCTGTGACAACTCCTGGGGGAATGGCACAGACCGATGGTAGTGATCAACATCAATAGTCTGAGAAAGTCTGGTGGCATATCCCCGAACACTAGGATCAGTAGGGATCCTCTGAAGCTGCTCCACTGCAGACGCCTGATCAACCAGGTAGAACAACGGGTTATATAATGGTAAAAAACAATACAATTATCAAACTAGAGGAACAGCTGACAAACAATTTAAATAAATGCTTACCACGATGACATTCCTCCTGCTCTCAACAGTGAACCAAGCAACAGAATGCTGGAGGAACCAAACCATATATGCACTCCTCCTGTCCAGTGGAATGCTCCTTGGCGTCTGTGGTGTAATCACCCGGAAATGACTCCTATTGTTCCACATCTGGATGTGGTCATGGAATATTTCCCACCATCGCGCATCTGGCCTACCGGTTCTGGTGATTACATGGAGCATGTCACAGTCGAGTGGGGGAGCAGGAATAGGCTGATCATACCCGAACTGGCGCAGTACTCGGTCCGGCTGGTGACCCTCTACAACGTTGTAGTGGATTAAAAATACCACTACAGCCACCCTATCTGGATGTGGTGATCTGCCACCGTACGGCTGCCAAATCCACTATAGAATATTTCGAAATAAATATTAAAAATATGCAAACAAATTATAACAAAAAATTAGTATTGTAATAAGGTTTAGTTTTATATTACCTCCTCGCTCGGTGGAATCCTCATATTGTCCAGAGTTTGTCGCGCAGCGAAAGCGCTGATGCTATTTCCCTTGCCATTATATCTGCAACATGACATAAAATTAGGGTTGTAGAGTAATTTAATAAAATATTATTTGAACAACCATACAATGTGTAGTTTGTTACCTATGAGCAAGTGCAAGATGGGGTGAAAGATTAATCCGATCTGGGGTGAGTCGTGGCCTAAATGCAGGGATACGCTCGTATGCCCAGACGGTGAGAACTTACTGCAGCCATTCAGATACTTAGTGTCGAATTTGGTGGCGTCGCACATCTCCCTATAGAAATGTGCAAGGAGCGCGGACCCCAGCTAAGCCCCCCACTGTAGGCAAAATCCTCCAACAGCAACAGATAACTGACATCCACCTTGTCCCTATTAGAGTTGGGAAACAGAAACCCTCCAATCAGTCTCATAATATATGCTCTCGCGTGCTGCTGATGAACAATAGCGTCACGCTGACCAAAGTCAGCGTCTGTCTCCACAAACCTCTCAGCTAGCCACGCAATGGGTATCTGGTTCCCCTTGTGAGTAGGGGGGACATCACCAAGAAGACGCTGGCACACCGCATTAACATCCACATTACTGGTGGGGAAACAGATAGGTTCCCCCTCAATAGGCAACCCAAAAAGCACACTAACATCCTCTAAGGTTATGGTAACCTCCCCGAATGGCATCAAGAATGTGTGAGTCTCAGGACGCCATCTATCAATCAAAGCGCTGATGATGCCAGTACAGTTATTCAATCTCATATTTGCTGGCCCAAAAAAACCAGCTGTAGCAACGTATGGAAGTATAGCATCATGTAGGGTAGTAGCACCCTTCCAGCAGGATCTTGTTTTCAAATTCCTATTTTGGTACTGTGCATACATCTACATTCCATACAAATTACCATTTAATAGAGCACAAATAACAAAAGTTCGAATATTAATACATAACTACATTACAATCATCTACACATAAATTATATAATTAAAAAGAATGTAATGTTACACGGACAGTTATAATTAGACTAAACAGCTAAATATAGTAAATGTTATTTAACTAAACCATATATAATGATTTAGAATGTAATTTACAAAAATTGTTATGCTACGTTACCTACAATTAACTAAAACGGTCTATAAACTAAGCAAACTATAAGGAATTAATAATTAAACAGAATTAATGTTGCACGGACAGATAATAATTAGGCTAAACAACTAGATATAGTAAATGTTTTTAACTAAACCATATATAACGATTTAGAATGTAATTTACAAAAATTGTTATGCTACGTTACCTACAATTAACTAATACGGTCTATAAACTAAGCAGCTATATTGAATTAATAATTAAACAGAATTAATGTTACCACGGACAGATAATAATTAGACTAAACAACTAGATAGTAATGTTATTTAACTAAACCATATATAATCATTTAGAATGTAATTTACAAAAAATGTTATGCGTACCTACAATTAACTCATACGATCTACAAACTAAGTAATTATATGAATTAACAATTAAAAAGAATTACGATTACACAGACAGATACTACAATCAAAATAATACCAAACAATAATAAAATTACTAATACTAGTTAAATACAGAGATACTATAATTATTGCATCGATTATCACTATATCAAATATCTAAATACACTAAAAATGTAAATTATTACAATATACATTAATTAGTAATACTAACCGGGTCATTGGAGGCATACGCAGCAGATATATGTGTCGTCTGCAAACTGAACGGCTGCGACTCCCGGACCATGCTCACCCATATCATATTGATCAGCCATACTATAGTTCCTATGCAAACAAAGGATTTTAGAGGAGAGGATTTGGAGAGAATTGAGATGTTTTGGAAAAAATGAGGCTTCTCCCCTCATTTCTCCGCGGGGCATTGTTATATAGGGCTTTACAGAGAAGCCGATAATTCATTTATCGGCATCTGAAGCCGATAAATGAATTATCGTTTGTCCGTAAAGCTCCAACGTCGATTTTCGAATTGTAAAGAAGCCGATAAACCATTTATCGGCATCATTGAAGCCGATAATGAATTATCGGCTTCTCTACAACGAGTAAAAAAAACACCCGAAATCGGGAATTACAATGGAAGAAGCTCTTGCATGGGAAATGAGGGGGCCAAACACCCGTTCCCGGGAAATTTTTCCGTGATTACTACCACTAATTATTATTACAGTTTCTATATGCTCGTGTTCTCAAATTTCCATATTGATGCACGATCTCAACCTTGATTAAATTGTTGTATCATTCAGATTAAGAAAGTACAAAACCAACTGGCATTGAAAATTAATATATACATATCCATATCCTACTAAATCCCTCGTATATATATTGCTGGCCGCTATGCATGCTGTATTGTTACTATTTCAACATGAATCTTACTAATTTGTAGAGCTCATCAAATCCAATGATCCGAGCCGGCCCAGCCCCCAAAAAAGTGAAATATCGGGTTTGAAAAAAATTTTGGGTGAGGTTGGACAAAAAACTAGATCACATTCTGGCAAAATTTTGAACCGGAATAAAAACCCCTTTTCAACCTGAATTTAAATAAATTTAATCTCATATATATTTTATGTAATTTATATATGATATATATAAATTTTTATTTAGAGTTTTATGAATTATTTAATATTTTATGTTGAATTTTTTTATTTATTTAAATTTTTATTATTTATTCAAATTTTTATTAATTATTTATAAAAAAGAATGAAAAAATTGGGTCGACGGGCCGGATAATAGTACAGTTAGAAAAAATTAGGTCTGATCCGGCTTCACCAAAAAAAAAAAATTAGACCTAGATATTAGAAACAGATCCAACAGACCTAAAATACTTTCATTCGGTCTCTACTCGACACACCACCTCATTTGATCAGCTCTTATGATTTGTATGAGGATAATCAAGATGAATGTCTTTTTTTTTTTTTTGAAAACACGTGACAGGCGGGGAATACTCACCACTATAATACCGACGGTTCTTGATAATCAAGATGAATTTCAACACGAATCGTACTACTAATTTGTTGGAAAATCACGAGTCGTGCGCGTACGTGTTACTCCCCGGTCCTGAATTGACCGTCCTGTTTACTATTTGGGCATCGTTTGACTTCAACTTTAACATATAAGATAAATTAATTGAAAATTTAGTTTTGCATATGATTCTTACATGATAAACTATATGTTACAAAATTTAGTTTTATAAAATTATTTAATCTTATATGCTTAATATTGAAAGTGAAAAACATGTCATAAAACAAACAGGACGACAATTCAGGACAGAGGGAGTACATGAGAAGACAAGAAGTAAACAAAACGACTTACTGTAACGTCGTCTAAACTGACATCCTCAGCTACCCTACCATATTCCCTAGGAAAAAGAATAGTCGATGCAGGTCGTAGTGTGGATGAAGAAAAAGGGGAAAATTGCACTGCCCGCATATGAAATTATACAGCTGAAAATTACTTTATCCACCCATGTGGTTTCCACAATTTTACATCAAACAACTTTTCTAATATTTGATCAACTTAAAAGATGGTAAATGATATCCAAATTTAATGAAACTTTACATGGACGATGCTAAGGTGTTATATTTTTGTTCATTGTCACAATCCAAAGTTTTTTAAGGTCATATATGACCTGTGGGATCCAATGAAACATGAGACACGGTTTCGGGTCCCAGGATTATATAGAGCTTAAAAAACGTTGGATTTCACATTTACCAAAAATAAACTTTAATATCGTCCATGTAAAGTTTCATCAATTTGGATATCATTTAATATCTTTAGTTGATCAAATATTAGAAAAGTTACTGAATGTAAAATTATGGAAACCACATGGGTGAGCAAAGTAATTTTGAAACCTCGTGGGTGGGCTGTGTAATTTCGCTAAACGTCATGAGTGGGTGATGTAATTTTCCCAAATAAAAAAGTGGAATAGTCTCACTACTCCCTCGTTTCCCTTGTGCAATTTCATCGTAGATAGAATAGCATAGTTCCAACAAATAGAACGGTGCCAAATCTTTTCATTGTCGTGTATGCATTATAAAAAATACAACTCATTCAATGTATGCATTCGATTAATAGTGACTCCACTTTCGTGGTCACATTTGTACCGAATTGTCTTTGCCATTCCTTTTGTCTATTGCGCTTTAGGGTCCTGGAAAGAAAGAACCCTACATGTGGCTCCATGGCATTATATCCTCACGATTTTATTGCATTAATGAGTAGAATATTTTGTTATTTCATTACAAAAAAGATAAATGATGATAGTTATAGAGAGTAGCTTTCGAGACATTCACAAACAAGTTGAATTTCAATGATAATTTTTTTAATGGTGATATATATAAAGCAACGAGGTATAAGAGGGGTTTTTTTTTAGAAAAGGATAGTTATTAATAAAATGGAGAGATTACAAGCCTATACACGGAGCTAGAATAAATCATAATAAGAAAAATCAAAACACAAAGCGATAACTAATCATTAACCTAAGAAAATAAAACCCATAGTCCCGCTAACCAGGACCAAGGTCACCCATAAGGCAACAGACCCAATAAGGACAGCTTGCTAAGATCAATTGTATCGAAAACGATGGTTGCCTAAACAACAAGTGAGGGAAGCATTCAACCAAGAATGCGTAGAAAACTGGAAGGGACTAGGGCAAGATGCCTCAAGGTTAACAGTGGCATACACGTAGACAAACTGAGCAACTAAAAACAGAATATCATTCCTAGAGAATGCGGCATGATGATTGGGTCTATAGCAACTAAGATAATGGGACCAAGAGAAGGTCACACCGCGAGAGCCATGAGCAATAGAGAAGCCTAAGTTTATTGATGAGAAGTGATGGGAATCTCGCAGCTGCCGCCACCCCTGGAAGCCAGACCACGAGGGAGCCATTACCCATTGCAGCCCTAGGTATAGCCAAGGGATGCATTATCGGTAAGTTGTTGGGGTGCGGGTTCTGCTTCTCTTACATGTGGATCAAATCAATGATTAGAACTAGCTTCGTGGTGGTTGAGTCCAATTTGTCTTTCTTACAATTGGAAGGAAAACAAGGGGGAGTGGTTGGTGGCTCAACCCGGTCCTTACTCTTTACTGTACTGAAATACCCGTAACAAAAAATAGTGATTAATTAGGCTAATAAGTAATTTAGGAGCTTAATAATGTCTATAATCATGAGGGAACAAATCTCGAAGAAAAACGGATCCTTAAAACGGATTAAAAACACAAACGAACCTTAAAGCGCGTTTTTCGAGGAAACCAAGGAAAACGCGACTTTAAGCGGGTCAAATAGACTCGTAATAATTTGGTCAACTAAATAGCCATTAATAAACAGTAATGAAGGTCTAGAACCAATAAAATCAATAAACGAGAAAATAGTAAAAACTGTCAAAACGGGAAGTTGTGGGGTGAAAGCACAAATAAACCAAATTAGTGTGTTCACTATTGTAAATAAAATTTTAAAACCCATAGAGGGCTGAGTGTGAGCCGGCTGCCTCTTGTCCCCTCTCTCTTTTTAATTGTTTCTAATTTGCTAAAGGACAAAGCCTTAAAGTAAGTCAAAAAGCAAGTTGCTCTCTCTCTCCTCTATTCTCCCCACACTCACGTACTGCACCTCTCCTCTTTCTCTGATTTTTTCTTCTCCCCATGCCAACCATGGCGATTTGCTCAACCCAGACCAACAGCCCACTTCTCTCATCTTGTTAACTACTCTAACCTCCTTCAAAAATTACAAAACTTATACCATTGGAATCCTCTCATCAAGGAGAACACATTTCTCCTTTCAAAATCCGAAAACACCCATTTTCATCTCCATGGGTGTGCTTCATTTGGAGCTTGAAGACCACCATTAGAAGCACCTTCATCTCCTTGTCATTTTGAGGTAAAAATAATTTTGAAACCTCACCTTTTTCTAGCCCTTGTTGGCAAAACGAAAATTCAACCTAAACTCGTGTTTGGTGCTTGTGTTCTACCCGATTTTGGCTTCCTTGGAGGAGTAGAAATCTTGTTCTTGAGCTATCCTAGACTTCATCTCATCACTTGCAAGGTAATATCAATTCTTAAACCCTAAAACTCACCTTAAGCTTAAAGATGATTAAGGGTTAGTTTTAATTTAGAATGTATAATGAATGGGCTGTAGCTTGTGAGAATTGAATCTCCATAACCGGTGGGAAGAGAGGAAGGGAAAGAAAGCGGAAAGAAAGAAGAAAGAAGAAGGAAAGGAAAAGCTAGTGAGGAAACAAGGTAAATTGCACTCACTTGTGTGGTTTTTGTAATGTCTATTGTAATAGATTTTAGTAGTGTAAATGAGTATTGTAAATGTTAATGAGTAGTGGTATAGTGTGGAAAAAGAACCAAACTGTTTTGAAGCTTAAAAGACATTTAAAAATCTTGTCGAAACCTAGAGGGAATTAGATGTTGTGTGCAGGAAATTTAATGAGTGTTAATGCTTAGTAATTGCTTTGGAGGATTGTATATTAGTGCTGTTAATAAACAGGTGTAATGAGTGGTGTTTTGTGAACTAAAACATGTGGTGAGAATGTAAAAATATAGGGGAGGTTATGTCAAAATTTACCTAGGAACTAGAACACTTAAGAGTTTGACTAGGTAGAAATTATACCTTGAAAACAGATTTTAATTGGAGCTAGTTAGTGGGTAGGTTAGGAGAGGTGTGTAATGCATTATAAGCTTTAGGAATGACATTAGAAGAGGGAGCTATAGAAGGAGAAAGTGAGAATTAAAATCTGTAGCAAAATTCAACTAGGAAAAATAGTGTAAGTGCTGGAATGGAAACTTAGGAAATAATGTGTGTGAATTAGTATGGAGATGGGTAATGAGTTAATGGATGAACTAGGTGGATTAGAGGTTTAATTAGGGTTAAAACATGTGGGATTAAGTGTAGGAACAATGGGGAAGTAATGGGTAAAAGGAAGAATTGAAAACAGAAATAAAAATGAAACCACTGGACTGGACCGACCTTGGGACCGAACTTGCAAGGTCGGTCGGGCCCAGATTTACAAAGACGGAAGTCTACTAGAATGGACCGACCTTGGGACCGGACTTGCAAGGTCGGTCGGCCTGAAATTTTCCCGTAATGAAACCTACTGGAATGGACCGACCTGGGACCGGACTTGCAAGGTCGGTCGAGTCCAGAATCTCGAACCAAAACACACTGGAATGGACCGACCTTGGGACCGGACTTGCAAGGTCGGTCGGGCCTGAATTTTTCCAGCGTATTAACTTACTGACTTCGACCGACCTTGGGTCCGACCTGGGCTGGTTAAGGTCGGTCGAGTCATATAAATATATATTATTATTATTATTATTATTATTATATATATATATATATATATTATAATATATATATATATATATATATATATATATATGATATATATATGTACCCACATATACATACGTACATATATATAGAAGTACATCATTTTGAGTAAGGAAATAAAACTTAAAGTATGAAATGGATTTCCAATCAATTGTAACTTGTAAGAATTAGTAAGAATGCCTAGGGAAAGGTAATGGAGTAAGAGTTAAATAAATAATAGGTCATTAACCATACAACTCCATGTATGTTATAGGACTTGATTTGTGAACACCGAAGGAAAGTCGGTTCGAGTACAACGGTGAACGGTATGAACTTCTCATGCCCCGTATGCTACCTTGGCTACTCTGATTTGTGTGCTAATTGATCACCTAATAAGATAAAGCACGAATCGGAATTATTATGCTTACTTGTGAATATTTGATATTGTTCCTTGTTTGGGTATTGTCTTTAATTCACAGTTTGTATAATTCATGAGATGTATGGATGATAATGAATGTGTGTATGCTTGATGTATTGTGCTGTGACCGAATACAGTTGTGATGGACTTCTAACTAATTCCTGACAAGATAACCAATCTAACTTAATAAATTGGTAAATTGGAATGAGTAGAAGTCCGATATAGTTTCGGCCACGCGTGAGGAGGCGGAGACACAAGAGGTTGGATCCAATTCCTGACTCTTAAACTTTTTCACGGCCCAAACCCCTTAAATGGGTAGCATCCTGGATCAGTGAGCCAAGTAAAACCCAGTGGTGGGACGGTGTAGTCCCTTCCGGTGGTCATACCGACTTAACACGAGTATAAGTAAGTAAGTAAGAATGAGTAAATGAGTATAGAAAAGTAAGTAAGTAAAGTAAGAGAAAGTTTGGGTAAGTATTGTGTAATGAGTAAAAGAGTAATAAGCATCCGATTAACCCGGATGTGTAATTTGGCTAACCCTTGTGAAGGTAAGTATTGTGTATGCCATTGTATTGTTGTTTTAACTTGTGTATTGTATTGTGTATGATTGTGTGATGTATGTAAAGCATGTATGCGTGAAAATAATGAACCGCATGTACAGTCGACCTTAAATAGTCGGCGTACCCTAGTTAGCACGCGGTATATGCGAAGTTTATATGCAGCTTTTCCTGAGCCCCTTGGGGCACCGTTTTTAATATTTACAGGTGCTCAAGAAGGGTGAAGACTTGTGAGCTCAAGATGATTTCTTTTGATTGTAATTAATGAATTGTGTAAGGTGTACCAAGTTGTACATGGCTATAAGCCTTTTTGTTAGCTGGTGTACCATGGGGTACACCCTTTGGATTTTGTGGTATTATGAATGGGTATAGATGAGTATATTGTGTAAACTCATTATTTGGAAGCTAGTGAAAGGTTGTAATTGAATACACTTAGATACTCGGTAATCCAGCATTGTAAGTATACGATATTTTGTAAGTAGAATGTAATGTAGTAGCTCGGTAATATTTAGACATCAGACCGTGACTGTATGTAGTGTAAGCCTGGCTAGCCGTATGGGCGGTTAGCGGCGTTGTATCACCCGCAGTAGTAGTAGTAATTCCGCTGCGAGTAGTAGAATAATTAGGACGATTAGACGGTAAGTAAAGGATTAGCGGTAGGGGTGGTACATGTACGCTCGATGTTATGTCACTTCCTGCTGCCATTATCAATGGGGGCCATCAGTTCCTTTCCTCTAGATGTCTTAGGCAAAGGAGATGATGAGCATTCTGGAAGAGACTCGACATTCACATTTGAAGCATGAGGGAAGGGCCGAGGCAGTTTGGATTTTCCAAGTGGAAAGTACCCGCATGAGGGGCAGAGTCTTGACGATCAAGAGTGTCCGGTGTTGGGACTCCTGGTGAGATCTTATGCGTGGTTCCAATGAGGCCACATGCAACCTTCCAAAGTCCAGGTTCTCTTCTAAGATGGACCTACGCCCAATGTGGAGGTTGGAGGCCCGGAGCTAAGGACCATACGGGTAAATACCAACATGGATAACGAACTGTGAAGTAAAATCCTTAGTAGAATGGGTGAAAAAGCCACAACAAAAGAAGATTGGAGGAAGTTTCTCGTATCTAACTCGCAGGATAGATTCAATCCCTTGAGAAAAATTTTAAGACACCGAAGGATTGGCTCGTTCACCGAGATCATGGCCTTAAACCGAGTCTCCTCACCAAACTTCATAAATGAACCAAACCAGCTAACAAGGTTGCGAGCCGAGTCTTTGTTATGGAGAATTAGAGGAGCATCGTGAACGCAGCTGATAAGTGTCCAAATGAGCATGTTTTATGAGTGTATTTCATGTATTATATTAGCACTTTTCTTGCTCATTTCTCCACTTTGTTAGTTTTTTCTATTTATGTTTTATTGGTTATCTTACAGATTTATTGGTTAAACATGAGGAAAACCAAGCTAGGAGCAAAGTAGAAGAAGAGACGAACGCATAGGCGCAAACGGATCTTAAATCGGAGCTGAAACAAAATTTTAGGAGCAAACTAATTTTCGTCCGAACCATTGTCCGAAACATTGACCTGTCCGAACCAGCACGTCCGGACACGTCAAAATCTGCACCTGTCCGTGGAAAAAAGGCAGGACAGCAACCAAGGACATGTTATGTCCGCCCAAAAAAGGCAGGACACACAAGGAAGGACATGTTATGTCCGTGTAAAATTGGCCGGACAAGAAAGAAATGTCCATGCCTGTCCGTGGAGATTTGGCCGGACAGAAAATAGAGAATAAACCTGTCCGTGGCGTGTCCGTGGATTTAAGGCCGGACAAAAGAAGAGAGACCATGCTGTCCCGTGGAAATAAGGACGGACAAGAGATAAACATGTCCGATGAAAAAGCACGGACAGAAAATAAAAGCCATGCTGTCCGTGATTAAATGACCGGACAGACACAAGGACGCGTCTAAATGCAACCCAGATCCAAAATAATTGACGGCCGACCGTCTTCCTCATTTTTCTTGCGGCGCCTGCAAACATATCTATCTACCCATCAGCAATATCAGGCGCCGGCTCACTCCTCCTTAAATTCCTCACGCGTGCTCCAGCTCTGTCTCCAATCCTCCTTCTCCTCTGCTTCTATAAGAACCCAGCTCATTCTGCGATAAAAAACATACGCGGGGGATTGTAGAAAACACAGACGATCGTTCACCACACTCCACCATACTCTTCCATTCATTTACTCCCGTAACACCATAACACTCCATCTTTTATTTATTTCACCACTCCACCACACTCACTCACGTACTCAGAGAAGCAGTATTTTAAAAAGAGAGAAAAGGGGCAGCAGAAGTAAGAGCGAGTGCAGACCCGTTCTTCTCAAGCAGTTTCCGATATAATGACTATTTCTATCGTTACTCTATTTTTATTTCTGTCAATGTCTGAGTAATTTATATTTGTGCTTAGGATGGGTGTTTAACCCCAATAATTCAGACTTATTTATAATGTCGAGTTTGCTTATACATATTTGTTTTGTCTCTCTAATTATTAAATGCTTAAGAACTGATCATTTTTACGCATTTACGGTTTCTCTTATTTCAATGATTTTGTAAATCTGAGAATAGACCACAAAGAGAGACAAACGTTAGATATTATCTCCTTGATTAGCAGATAAAATCCATCGCTGTTATTAAAAGAATTCTTACTTAATGCTAATTAATGATTTTAAATTTTTTCTGATTGTAAAAAGTCTATTGAATTAATTAAGAGTTGTCCTTATCTATGATTTAGGAAGGCCACAAGATAAATTCTTAAACAGACAAATAAGAGCAAATTAGGATATAATTAATAGTATGAATGTATATTGGGCGATTTCACCTTCCTTAGCACATTTTCCATCCATTTGATACACAACTGTTTTATTTAAGCTTTAAATTTTTTTATCTGTTCAACACAAAAACACCAAGATGCCCTGGCTAAACCCTTTTTATTTACTGTTTATTAAATACCGGAACTAGGAAAATTGAACAATTTCCCTGAGGATACGACACTTGTTGTACTACTCCGACTAGGTGCACTTGCCTATTAGTTTGCTATAAATCTATATATAATAATGTGTAGATTTTACTCAACAAGTTTTTGGCGCGTTGCCGGGGAAATTTCCCTAGTTTTCGGTAGTTCACTTGCTATACTATAATATTCTGTTTATACTATTTTGTTGTTTTTTATTTTATTTCTATTAATTTCTGTTATTTACTTATTCAAGCAATTTACATATCGCATTAAATACAGTTATTTATTTCCAGTCATTTAAATTTCCTGTCATTTAATTTCCAATTATTTATATTTCCATTGTCCTTTAAATTTCAGTAATCTAATTACTAACATTTAAATTCTGTAATCTAAATACTAACATTTAAATTTCTGTCATCTAATTACTAACATTTAATTCTGTCATTTAAATTCAGTCATCTAATTCCTAACATTTAAATTTCTGTCATTTAAATTCAGTTCTTTATTTTTCTGTTCATTTAAATTACCGTCATTTAAATTCCCCTGTTATTTAAATTACCGTCATTTAATTCTGCCCTTTTTCTTTATTTTAATTTTATTTTTACTTAAACTGCATTTATTTTTGTTCCTTTTTGTTCACTTATTTTCGGTCTTTCACTCTTGTTAAAATAATAAAAAAAAATTGTTTAATTAAAGTTATCAGCCTATTTAAATACTCTGCTTTATTTATCTATTTACTGTTAATTTCGCAATTTCTCACAAACCACAAATTATATCCTGTGCATGCCAAACACTCGAACCCGAGGTTCTCCACTTATCAGTCCGAGACCTGAACCCGAGTGCACTTTATTCAACACCGGAGAAACCAGAGAAATCAAGACATGGCCGAAAACCAAGTCATAGATGAAATGGACCACGAAAATCAATCACAACACCGTGCCCTATCTGATACCACCAACCGAATACTGAAGGAAGGGCATCAGGCATAGTTCTCCCCGAACTAACACCGCTAGAACAAAACCCATTACATCACCGCCGTCCGGGATTTAGGCAAGTTTAGTGGAGCAAATCCAGATGAAGCCCCGAATCATTTAAGTCTCTTCCTAGACTTCTGTAATTCCTTTGGTCAAACCGGCACCGTCAAAGAAAGAATCCGCCTACAACTATTTCCTCACTCGTTGTCAGATTCAGCAAACAGGTGGTACCGAAGTCTTCCCTCCCGATCAATCCACACATGGCTGCAAATGGCCCAGAAGTTCCTTGCCAAATACTACCCAACCAGTAGAACGAGGCAATTGATCGGAGAAATCAACACATTCTGTCAGGAACCGGGAGAAACATTGTACGACGCATAGGACAGATTCAAGGATATGCTGATGAAGTGTTCCCACCATGGTCTCGACGATCAATCCTTTGCCTGTCATTCTTCAATGGCCTGGATGATGGAAACCGACTACTCGTAAATTCCTCTGCAGGAGGAAGTTTCATGATGAAATCTCCTCAAGAAGGGATGAACCTTCTCGAAACCATGACGAGCAATACAAGACAGTGGACGAGATCCAAAGGAAGAACGCCACGAGCAGCAGGCCTACTCCATGTTGAGCCTACGGATCATTTATTAGCCCAGATCTCGTCCCTTGCAAAGATGGTGGAGAAGCTAACAACATCTCAAAACGAAATCGTAAAGACAATAGCTTCCTCACCTCCAGGTTCATCTGCAGAAGGATGTGTCATATGCGCCGTCCTCATGAAACCCATCAATGCGAAGGTAAAAGCGAGTACGAAGATGTACACTTCATAGGAAACCGCCCCGTAATTCCTATAACAATAACATCAACAACAACTACCCATGGAGAAATCACCCGAATTTCTCATGGAAAAACAATGATCAGAACCAAGGAGGGCAGAACAACAGTTCCAATACCTATCAGGGAAATAGACCCCAACCAAACTCTAATATGGGTTATAGAGCACAAGGTGCCCCTCCAAGTTTCCACCACCACCAACAACAACCATCCTCATCCTCTGCTGATCCAAATGATGAATTCAGAAACCTAATGAAGGGATTCGTAACTACGACCCAAACCAGACTCGTGGATCAAGAAGCCACTAACAGAAGGGTTGAAGCCCAGATACAACAAACCAGTCAACAGTTGGAACAAATCAGCCAGCAGCTTGCACAAAGGCCACCTGGCACCTCCCTAGTCAGCCAAATCCAAATCCAAGAGAACATGCCAAGGCAGTGACATTGAGAAGTGGTAGGCCGCTCAACTCATCCTTTCCCAAGATGATATGATAATCAAGAACAGCAAGCTCACGAGCCTCAAGAAGATCAAGAAGAAGAACAAGAAGATGCTGAAGAAGCCTCTCCTCCTCCGAAAAATATTTCCAAGGAGAAGGAGCCTCCTGAATCTACTCCTTCCTCTCTCACTAAGATTTTTCCCCCACTTCCTTTTCCAAACAGAATAAGAAAGAAAAATTTAGATGAACAGTTTGGAAAGTTTCTAACCCACTTCAAGAAACTGACGATTAATATTCCTTTTGCAGATGCTTTGAAACAAATGCCAATATACGCAAAGTTCATGAAGGATATCATCACAAACAAAAGATCGTTGCAGGAAGTGGAAACTGTGCACCTTACACAGGAAGTGTCAGCAGTGCTTCTAAAGAGCCTCCCTCCAAACTTGGAGACCCAGGTTTGCCAATTATTCCATGTTCCATTGATAATGTTGATTGTGGTAGTGGGCTATGTGATCTAGGAGCTAGTATCAATTTAATGCCACTCTCAACTTTTAATAACTTAAGATGGTGAATTCATGCCTACTTCTATTCAATTACAATTAGCAGATAGATCTTTAGTATTCCCAAAAGGGATAATAGAAGATTTGATTGTTACTGTAGGAACTTTGTATTCCCCGCTGATTTAATTGTAATTGACATGGAAGAAGACACTAGGGTGCCCTTAATTTTAGGACGACCTTTCATGAGAACTGCTAGAGCATTAATCGACGTTAAAAAGGAAAAATCATTTTAAGACTGCATAACGAAACCTTAGAATACGACATGTCCAAAGTCATAAAGAAACCTGCTCAATAGAAGACACCTTTTCCATAGACATTGTTGACTCTATTGTGCAGGATAATTCATCTGCTATTATTCGTAATGATGCTCTTGAAAATGCTTTAGTGAATCCTGTGATAACCGACCAATGTACCCTGACACAATCAAAATGGCAGTAGCTCTGGATAAAAGAAAATTATATACCAAACCACGTTACCCACCCCAGAACCATTAGAGCATTCTACTCAAAAGATACACCATCAATTGAACAACCCCTTGTAGAATGAAACCATTACCTTCACACCTGAAGTATGTCTATCTTTCTGATCTTTGTACTCTACCTGTTATTATTTCTTCATCTCTAACAAGTAAACAGGAGGAACGTCTTGTGAGGATCCTTCAGAACCATAAGAAGGCGATAGGCTGGTCCATCTCGGATATCAAAGGTATCAACCCCCATTTCTGCACACATCACATATACATGGAAGATACCTATAAGCCTTTAGTCCAACCATAGAGAAGGCTCAATCCCAACATGAAAGGCGTAGTGAAGAAAGAGGTGCTCAAACTGCTTGACGCTGGGATAATCTACTCCATCTCTGACAGCAAATGGGTGAGCCCCGTTCAGGTTGTCCCAAAAAAGGAGGCTCACTGTGGGTCCCCAACGACAAGGGTGATCTAATCCCCCAGAGAACCACAACGGGCTGGAGAGTCTGCATCGATTACAGGAAACTGAACAGTGCCACGCGGAAGGACCACTTTCCTTTACCTTTCATTGATCAGATGCTGGAAAGATTGGCTGGGCAAGATTACTACTGCTTCCTGGATGGCTATTCAGGATATTTTCAAATACCCATTGCCTTAGAAGACCAAGACAAAACCACATTCACATGCCCATACGGGATTTGCATATAATAGGATGCCTTTTGGTCTATGCAATGCCCCAGCCACATTTCAAAAATGCATGATGTCAATCTTCAACGACTATCTTGAAAAAAGCATCGAAGTCTTCATGGACGACTTCTCTGTCTTTGGTCTCACTTTCGAATCCTGTCTGAACAATTTGGACGCCATCCTCACCCGGTGTGAAGAAACAAACCTTGTGCTTAACTGGGAAAAATGTCATTTCATGGTTAAAGAGGGAATAGTCTTGGGCACAAAATATCTTCGAAAGTCATTGAAGTTGACAAAGCCAAGGTCGAAGTCATTGAAAATTACCACCACCTACGACGGTGAAAGACATCTAAGCTTCCTGGCCATGCTGGGTTCTATAGAAGGTTTATCAAGGATTTCTCCAAGATTTCGAAGCCTCTATGTGATCTCCTGGCAAAAAAGAGTCAAGTTCAACTTCACTGACAACTGCCTACAAGCCTTCAACACACTGAAAAAGAATGCCTCATCTCCGCCCCCATTGTGATATCACCAGACTGGAGCCTTCCATTCGAAAATATGTGCGACGCCAGAGACTACGCAGTGGGTGCCGCTTTATGTCAAAAAGAAGGAGAAGATCTTGAGAACCATCTACTATGCAAGTAGAACCCTCAACGATGCTCAGAATAATTATCAAACTACTGAGAGGAAACTTATAGCAGTAGTCTTTGCTCTGGATAAATTCCGATCATATCTCTTGGGCAGCAAAGTAATAATTCACACCGATCACTCCGCTCTGAAGTATATATTTGCAAAAGAAGATGCCAAACCCCGACTCCTCCAGTGGATACTCCTACTACAAGAATTTGAGATTGAAATCAGAGACAAGCCAGGAGTACAGAATGTAGTAGAGACCACCTATCTCGCATAGAGGCACCAAGTGACGACACATCCATCAATGAGTTCTTCCCGAGAGTGCATTGTTTATTATGATTGGCGACACAGGTGATCCATGGTATGCTGACATGGCCAACTACCTAGCACGAGGAGTAATACCACATGGGCTAACCTACCAACAGAAGAAGAAGTTCTTTTCAGATGTAAAGCATTACTACTAGGAGGACCCTCTCCTTTTCAAGGTCTGTGCAGACGGATGGTGAGAAGATGTGTGCCCCGAAATGAAATCCAAGCATTCTACGACATTGTCACTCTCTTGAAGGGAGGACATCATGGGCCTGCTCGAACAGCAGCTAAGGTACTTCAATCAGGTCTTCTGGAAAACCTGCATAGAGATGTCATTCCTTTGTAGCTTCCTGCGATGAGTGCAACGATTTGGGAACACCTCCAGAAAAACATGAGATTATGCCTCTCAACATCATACTAGAGGAGGTAGAACCTTTCGACGTGTGGGGCATTGACTTCATGGGTCCCTTTCCTTCGTCTTGCTCAAACCTCTTCATCTTGGTAGCAGTCGACTATGTGACTAAGTGGGTGGAAGCTATCGCCTCTCCCACAAATGATACAAAGGTAGTACTTAAGTTCTTGAAAAAGAACATATTTACAAGGTTCGGAGTCCCACGTGCTATAATCAGTGACCAAGGATCTCACTTCTGCAATAAGCAGTTCACAGCCTTAATGACAAAATACGGAGTGAGACACAAGGTAGCCCTACCTTATCACCCTCAAACAAATGGCCAGGCTGAGGTCTCTAACCGAGAATTGAAGTGGATCCTTCAAAAGACAGTTAATTCTTCAAGAAAAGACTGGTCCCTGAAGCTGGATGATGCACTCTAGGCATATAGAACAACTACAAGACACCCATAGGAATGTCCCCATATCGATTGGTCTTCGGCAAAGCTTGTCATTTACCGGTCGAGCTCGTGCACAAATCATTCTGGGCCGTGTGAAAGCCCTAAACTTTGATCTACTAAGAGCAGGTGACAAACGGAAATTTCAGCTTACTGAGTTAGAAGAGTTTCGAGAGGATGCCTATGAAAATAACCGAATCTACAAGAGAAAACCAAGAAGTGGCACGACAAGATGATCCTTAAACGGGAGTTCCATAAGGAGATTTGGTTCTACTGTACAATTCCAGGTTGAAGCTGTTTCCTGGTAAACTAAAATCTTATTGGGCTGGACCATTTACTGTCTCCAAGGTCACCCCATATGGATCAGTTGAGTTGGTAGATTCTAAAAGACAAACTTTCATGGTCAATGGGTCTAGACTAAAGCATTACCAGGGTGGTAATCTCGAGAAAGTTGATGCTCGTACAATAAATCTACAAGATCCTCATATTTGAGTACGCTTCAAAGCGTCTAGCCAAAGACGTTAAAGAAGGGCAGCTTTCCGGGAGGCAACCCGGATGAACTTTTCTTTTATTTGCTTTTATGCTCTCTTAATTTTCAGGTTCTCTTTAAATTTTGTTTTTGCTAACTTTTAACCCCGTTTATAGTATGGTTGCTTCTAGTGTCTTATGCAAGTGCAACTTCATGTCTACACCGCAACCAAGCTACGCTACTTGAGGCTAAAGCTCAAGTGTGGGGGAACTCCTTTAGACGCAAGCAAAAATGATCTCAGGGGAGTACCAGTTTCTTTAATTTGCTTTTATTTTGCTAAATTCTGCTGTGGAGAGCTTCTGTGCTTAAATGTTTATTTGTGACCTTTGTGTTCTCTCTTTTGTATCTACTGACCGAAAAGGTCTTCTGAAACTTTCCCTTGTTTTTCTGGTGAACAATGAGGACATTGTCCAATTTAAGTGTGGGGGAGTGTGCCCTTTTCGTGTGAAATTTTGTGCTAAAATGTTTAATCTCTCTCCTTATCTTGCGTTTGTCCAAATTCAATATCATAGACCCTTTATATGTGGGTTGTTCTCTTTAAGAACAAATACTGTTATGAATTGTGGGATAAATGGTACTAAATTTTTCATTTTGATTACTTTTGAGGAGCATTTTTATGCGGTGTGACCAAATGATCTGAAATGGTTGGATTTTTATCGCTCAGGGGTTCCTTCTGTCTTCTTTCTTAGGGATTGCTAGGGGTGCTTCTCTGTCAAAATAATAAAAAAAATAATAAACAAGGGACTTGCGCGACACCATTGGTAACCAACAAAGAGAGTTGAGTGTTCTTAAATACAAAGGCTTGATGCCTACATATTATCTTCTCATCTCTTATGCAAAAGTGAAACAAATGCATATAATCTATTTTTCCTTTTGTTTTCTCCTCAAAGCCCATTCTTGAGAGAAGTTGGCCGTGGTAAAAGTTCTCAAAGTCACCTTAACTAAAAAGCATTGAAGTACTCCGGATCATACCCCGAAACTCTATTTTGTTTTTACCCTGAGCACACCTGTGCCACCAGTAGTTGATGGATCACACTCCTCGAAAAGTTTGAGATCATGAGCTCTTCACCTCTTTATCCTACCCTTCATAATAATATTTGTTAGTATTGAGCATTCCCTACTTACTTGGGTACATGGTTTTGCTTGAGGACAAGCAAAAAATAAGTGTGGGGGGGTGTGATAAGTGTCCAAATGAGCATGTTTTATGAGTGTATTTCATGTATTATATTAGCACTTTTCTTGCTCATTTCTCCACTTTGGTTAGTTTTCCTCTAGTTTATGTTTTATTGGTTATCTTACAGATTTATTGGTTAAACATGAGGAAAAACCAAGCTAGGAGCAAAGTAGACGAAGAGAGACGAACGCATAGGCGCAAACGGATCTTAAATCGGAGCTGAAGAAACGAAATTTTAGGAGCAAACTAATTTTCGTCCGAACCACTGTCTGAAACATTGACCTGTCCGAACCAGACTGGTCCGGACACGTCAAAATCTGCACTGTTCGTGGAAAAAAGGCAGGACAGCAACCAAGGACATGTTATGTCCGCCCAAAAAAGGCAGGACGCACAAAAGGAAGGACATGTTATGTTCGTGTAAAATTGGCCGGACAAGAAAGAAATGTCCATGCCTGTCCGTGGATATTTGGCCAGATAGAAAACAGAGAATAAACCTGTAGTGGCGTGTCCGTGGATTTAAGGCCGGACAGAAGAAGAGAGACCATGCTGTCCGTGGAAATAAGGACGGACAAGAGATAAACATGTCCGATGAAAAAAGCACGGACAGAAAATAAAAGCCATGCTGTCCGTGATTAAATGACCGGACAGACACAAGGACGCGTCTAAATGCAACCCAGATCCAGAATAATTGACGTGCCGACCGTCTTCCTCATTTTTCTTGCGGCGCCTGCAAACATATCTATCTACCCCATCAGCAATATCAGGCGCCGGCTCACTCCTCCTTAAATTCCTCACGCGTGCTCCAGCTCTGTCTCCAATCTGCTTCTCCTCTGCTTCTATAAGAACCCAGCTCATTCTGCGATAAAACATACGCGGGGGATTGTAGAAAACACAGACGATCGTTCACCACACTCCACCATACTCTTCCATTCATACTCCCGTAACACCATAACACTCCATCTTTTATTTATTCACCACTCCACCACACTCACTCACGTACTCAGCAGAAGCAGTATTTTAAAAAGAGAGAAAAGAGGCAGCAGAAGTAAGAGCGAGTGCAGACCCGTCTTCTCAAGCAGTTTCCGATATAATGACTATTTCTATCGTTACTCTATTTTTATTTCTGTCAATGTCTGAGTAATTTATATTTGTGCTTAGGATGGGTGTTTAACCCCAAATAATTCAGACTTATTTATAATACCGAGTTTGCTTATACATATTTGTTTTGTCTCTCTAAATTATTAAATGCTTAAGAACTGATCATTTTTACGCATTTACGGTTTCTCTTATTTCAATGATTTTGTAAATCTGAGAATAGACCACAAAGAGAGACAAACGTTAGATATTATCTCCTTGATTAGCAGATAAAATCCATCGCTGTTATTAAAAGAATTCTTACTTAATGCTAATTAATGATTTTAGACTTTTTCTGATTGTAAAAAGTCTATTGAATTAATTAAGAGTTGTCCTTATCTATGATTTAGGAAGGCCACAAGATAAATTCTTAAACAGACAAATAAGAGCAAATTAGGATTATAATTAATGTCTAAAGTATATTTGGGCGATTTCACCTTCCTTAGCACATTTTCGATCCATTTGATACACAACTGTTTTATTTAAGCTTTTAATTGTTTTTATCTGTTCAACACAAAAACACCAAGATTGCCACTGGCTAAACCCCTTTTTATTTACTGTTTATTAAATACCGAAACTAGGAAAATTGAACAATTTCCCTAAGGATACGACACTTGTTGTACTACTCCGACTAGGTGCACTTGCCTATTAGTTTGCTATAAATCTATATATAATAATGTGTAGATTTTACTCAACAGCGGCCCAGATTGGGAATTGGGAGAAGTCATGGTCAAACATAGCTCTTACTTTGTCAGTACTCTAGAGAATACGTAATGCACCATCAATGACCACGAACCGCGCTCGAGACAACATTTATCATATTGATGCATTCAAACTCCAGCAAGAAGATTTGTTAGCCAATACTCCGGATCTTGAGGGAACTATTGAGCTGCAAAATCTTCACGAGTGTTTGCTCCATGACACCAATGTCAGCGCTACGGTTGGTGAAGATTTTAGCTAACAAAGCAATTCAAAGGAAGTTATCTGATCATGCTCCATTAGCCCATTAATGGAAATAGGTAGCTTCGTCTTCTGTGAGTGATAGTTCCTTGCACTAAGAGGAAAGATCGTCCACCGACGTATGAGTTGGTGACTCCATTGTTAAAGATTTTAAGGTCGAGGGTGGAGCAGATCAGAGATGGTAGGATGAGCTTCTGGTGCGTTCTTGGTGCGAGAAAATACTGGGAGGGAACCCTATACGCGGGAGTAATTCGGATTTAAGGCTAGATGCAAGATGGGTGGGTTGAAAGAATGAGCTAATAGCATGAGATTTATGCTCGAGGACACCTACCGGGCACAGATGGAGGGAATATGGGAGCAAGCCCCACCATCTGCAGCTCATAAAGAGTCATAAATGAAGCTGATAGGAGTGACTGAAAGTTGAGAAAAACAAGGAAGTGGGCGGCGGCAGGGAAGGATTGAGAGAACATCACTTTTTAACTTGTTATAGTATCTGAAGGAACACTTGAATTCATTATCAGTGATAGTAAGAACAAGAACCAAAACTATAATATAGTCTATTATTTTGTCTCTTTTTGTAAAAATACCTCATGCATTTTTATATACCATTGATATTTAATTAGTTGAGCAATCTAATGTTTATGACAATGAAATTTTGCTTTTCTTTTTCTTTTTTTCTTTTCTCTCACTTTTAAATAGGTCAAGCCAAACCAGTTTGGACAAAATCAAAACCATGCATTTTGACCCACTTGAATGAAGGTCTTAACGATAACAAACCTTATTAAATTCGGGCCAAGCTGAAGTTCATTTTCTTAAATTACCAACCTAACACTAATGTATTACTGAAATATTTGACCTAAGTTCAATCGACTAGGGTTCAAAACAGGTCCTAAAATTTGATACATATAAACAAAAATTGGTATAACTCAATATATTTAACCCTATTTAAAAACTAGAATTAGGCATCCTTGAATAGTAACTATCATGAATGAATCACCCTAACTTGTTTTTGTAACTAATTCATTTTTTTGCCGGCTCGACCTATCTGCCAACTTTGCATTTAGAGTCATAAATTATTGGTATATTATAAAGAAAGAAGGTTAAATAATTTGCTTCCTATAATGGTGTGTGGAGTGTTGGAGGTTCCTAATGTTGAATATGCCTTGAATCTATTGTCACTTTGGTGATGCAATATTGCTGGTATTTGTGCTAATTTTAGCGGATACACCGAGTAAAATCGGGTCCCATCATATTGGTCCAGTTATGAGGTAGAGTGACATTCCTTTTACATTTGAAGGGATATATTGTAAAAAAATAATTACACTTCACAGGGGTATATGTGAAAATGTAACCAGTATATTGTGCAGAGGTGTATCATGAAAAAAATATTTGTTACACTCACAAGAGAATATTGTAGAGTAAAATAAAAGTAAGGGTTATATTGCAGTGATTTGTGAAGTTTAGGGGTATTTTGTAAAAGCAGGTACACCTTAGCGATATATTATAAAATTTCCCAAATCCTAAACAATAAATTTTAGGTAAAATAATTCTTGGTTAAAAATTCACTTTTTGTGAAGAGTTTTTTGGTAATATAAACTTACATTAATATATGATTAGTCAATAGTTGGGTATTTAATAACACAAGATCAGTCATATGGTAAACGATGACGATAAAACCAACTATTCGTACGTGACAGTACATCCACAAGCGATATTAAGGACACAAATCGAACTAATTGAAGAAAGAAAGAGCTTCAACTAGGTCATCAACACCAGCAAAGAACCATCCCAACCTAAGGCAGGGTAGCTCTCAAAAGCCAACAACATTCCTAGATCTAATACAAGACCTGGAAGCCACATACCCAACAATATTGCTAGAATTGAAAACAAAAAACAAAATAAGAAAAGACAAACACACAAAAGTACCGAAAGCTCAAACTCTGCTCCAAACCCTCCAAATGGTGTCAAAATGGTGAGATCTTGGACATGAACAGTGAAGTCTGGAATGGATGCCCAAAACCGACATGCACACCTAGATCTGCACCAGATCTGGACACATCACGTCAAAGGAAGGCTAGATCTGAGAGCAATGGGTGCCAGAAGATGAAGACGAACCATAGTGACACGAGTGGTGGAGATGGTGAAGACGCTGAAGGCTACATCGAACTTGTAGAAGGAGCAAGAAGCGAAGAGAAAATGAAAAAAGGTGGGAGGGGAGGAAGGAGACATAGAACATGAGGTTCCCCTACCCCCTCTTCCCCCCCCCCCCCCCCCCCCCCCTTGAGTGAATCGCCACGCTGGAGAAAAAGAGAGCAAGAAAGATGCGAGAGAGCCGAGTGGGTGGGTTGGGGCAATAGTGAGGGCGACAACGTATATTAGTTTCAACGAAAAGAAGACTCCACCTTTTGTGAAAGTTTTAAATTGTAAAAAGAACATATGAGAAAAGATAATAAATAGAGTGAGTATTTTGCAATGAGGGTAGGAGTAGAGTTGATATAACTTTTTATTTAGGCAACATAAGTGTTTAACTAAATCTCCAATGTTTGGAATGTGATTTGATTTGCTTGTGAAGTGTATGAAATATATGATGTTGCTGGGTAGATCTAGCTAAAAGGGAGAAGTACAAATCAAGTTGATGCATGTTAATGAGGATGAATGTAATGATAATCGACATTTTGTTCAGGTGTATGTCAGCTTACCCAGGGGCGAAGCCAGGAAATATTTGTAAGGGGGGTGAGAATTTTTTTAATAATATTAATTAATATTTTAAAATTAATATAAATTTTAATATTTTTAATTATAATTATATTTAAAAATTGATATTAGATATTAAATTGACATAAAAATTAAATAAAATTGAAATATATAGATTAACATATAATAATTTGTTTTACCTTTTTTATTTCAATTATAAAAAATTGGTGTACTAAATTATATGATAATACAATTTATAGAACAATAGTTATAAACTAGTAGTTTTAAGTTTTTCTAAAAACTTCTTATAAAAATTATTTGAGTAATTCTAATATTATTTTAATTTACACAATCTGTAATGAAAAAGTAAAAAACACTTGTATTATGGATATAGAGGTACATGATTACTAAGAATGACATAATAATCCGTTTTACTTTAGACTATATTGTTAAAATAAAAATTAAGAGTTTTCTTATCTAATATAGACTAAAAATGATTTTTATATATAATTATGTAAAAATATTACATATTAATAGAAATTGATTTGATAATAAATAAAACTTAGTGATATCATGTGATATTTACAAAATGTTATGGGGCGAATAAATATCTATTAACATAAATAAACTATATCACAATAGACTTAGAACTAATTTAATATGTACCCGAGGAGTTGGGGGGGCCGCACACCCACCAGCCCCCCCTTGTCTCCGCCCCTGACTTACCTACATCCACGCGTAGGGAATGATCTACATACCAAGTTATATTTGTATTACTTACCTACTTAAAATTCTGTAGTACTATACATTTTTCACTGACAAAAGAGTAAATTTATATGTTAAGTATAGTACGGTTATGTGAGACCATTTTCACATTGACAACAAGAGTACAACTTTGCATTCCCCAAGACTACATCTTTTCATTCATGAAGAATACATTCGTCATTGATCAAGAGTACAATTTTGCATTCCCTAAGAGTACATCTTTTTATATGAAGAATACATTCGTCATTGAGCAAGAGTACATTCAACATTGAACAAGATTAGATTTCCAGAACAAGAGTACATTAGTCATTCCCCAAGAGTTGTTTTGAAATTGTAATGTCAAATGTACTCCAAATCTTAAGTAAATGTACTATTGATAAGTTAATTACGTACTATTATCATCTTATTGATGTACAAATTATTTAGGGTTTATCATGTTGATATTTTTGATGAGTAAAAATTTACACATCACGATGCTTGGAAAAACATCACTAAGTGCTAAAGATTATGTAATTCAATATTCTCATCCAGTTCATTAGTTTCTATAAGGTTAAAGTTTGTTAGAATTTCTTCTCCTTGTTCTTATTTCTCAAAATGAAATCCCCTCTCATCTATTACAATAATATAATGTACTGTTAGCCATAAGTAAATGTACTATAACATAAACCAAATATTGATAAGAATATGTCAATGAAATTAGATAGGAGATTACAGTTCGATGAGCTAACCATATCTTCAAAGATAATAAAGATGGTATAGGACTCTGAACTATTCTTGGTTTGAATCAGTTTTGATATTGGATAATGTGCTCTTATTGTTTGTTTACCATTAAGTAGGAACATATTCTCACATCTATTTTAAAAATTAATTTAGCTTTTGAAAATACTGCTAGAAATAGACGCACATAAGTGTGCAATATTATATTGTTATTTTTGGTTCTTTTATAATTTTATAATCATATGATTATTCATTTAAATAGACCTGGCAAAAGTAACCGAACCCGAAAAACCGAACCGAACCAATCCGATCCGAATCCGAATCTCAACCGAAAACTATAACTTGAAAAATGATCCGAAATCCGTAATAAACCGACCGGACAAAACCGAACCGTATTATTGAAAAACCGAAAGTAAACCACAATCCACAATCATCCGAACCGAAGTCATCCGAATCAAAATCAACCGAACCGAAGTCACCCATAACCCGACGATGACCCGAAAACCGAAGTGACCTGAACCGAAACCAACCGAAAACCAACCGAACCGAACCCGAACCGAAACCAGTGTGACCCGAACTAATATATCCGATGTGACCTGAAAGAATATATTGCATTAATTATAGGAGACAATGTGTTATGCCCCAGATTTTTTTTTATTTTCTTTCTGATTCGCAAAGGAGTTTGTGCTATTTTGTAATCTTATATTAGATTGTCTATGACATTCTTCTAATGTTAATATGTTAGCTTGAGGAAGGAGGGTTACAATTGTCTTCTTCCTTGTTGTTATTTATTAATTCCATAAGAGAGAGACTTATTAAAACTATTTTATTTCCTCCCTCTCACTCATTCTAACTCACGTTCAATTATTCCTCCTTCCACTACCCTGACGGTTCTCTCGACGTTCTCATCGCTCTCAACTTCTCCTCCCTTTGCTCATCTTCTTCTTCAATTCCTTTTGATTAATAATCGCTGGAGGTCTGTAGATGGAATTGTGTGCGTCCGTCAGTCGTCTATCAGGTTTGGTTTGTAGATTGGTTCTCTTCTCCATTAAGGCTTCTCTTCTCTTTCTCATTCTGATTTTGTATTTTGGGAGCGGTTCAATTCGAAGGATTATCATTTGACTGGAGATTCGGGAAGGCGATTCGTAGAGTCCGCAGGATGGCTTAGCTACGGATGTGAGGTAGGTGGTAGATGGATTTGGTTGTGTGCGTTCACCCACGGGGGTTTTGATTCCGTTGTTTCCGTATATGTTTGTGGGTTTCTGATCTGTGGTAATTTTGTGTGAGTTCCGGATTTGCGTTTTGATGCGTTACAAAACCCCGTGGGATTGGTTTTGTTTTGCGTATTTTGTTATATAAGTATACTTTGACAATGGTGAATCTACACTAGTAGGAAAACAGCCTATTTCTGCGGTTGTAAAGGGCCTATTTCTACGGTTTACAACCGCAGAAATGAGCACCGCAGACATAGGTATTTTACCCATTTCGGCGGTTCCGGAACCGCCGAAATAGACAGTCTTTTTTTTTGTTTTTTCTTTCCAGCTTATTATTGCACCCAAATACACCACAAAATTAAGCAAACCTGTAAATGCATTGTATAATGCTGCCACCACAGTGGGGCGCCTCGGTAGCATACTATAAACCCATAAAGCGGCCATAATCATCGGCACGCATCAATAAATGCAAAAACGCAAGAAAATTCATAACAAAAAAAAAGGATTAGTTGTACACTTCACCACATGCACTCTCCACACCACACTCCATTACAATATACAATTCACTACGTTTCAATCTAATGAAATACATATAATAACACAAGTAATGTTCAACGCAAACAACTTAAGAGGAATCAACTAAGTACGTCGATGGAGATAAATTCTGCCCATTCCTCGAGGATTTCAGATATGTGCCTATTTTCATAACTTCCAATGCCCACGATTTCTTCGAAAGCCTTGAACAAACAAAAATGAATAGTTAGTGAGACACTACACAAAGAATGACAAAGAATAAAATACATATAAACCAAGACTTTCAAAGATAGTTTAATACCATGTCCAATGATTTTTCTGGCAAAAACTTGGATGATGCTACTAAGTCATGCATAAACCTCATAACATAGTAACCGCATTCTGATCCACCAGGCTGTACTGGACACTATACATTCACACATTACGTTATCAGTCATACTTGCAGGTCTACTATTAACATGTTAACTATTTGCACAAAATAAGTAAAACTACCTTCACTGTAGTCCAAGGGATGTCTTCGGTGTCTTTTGCAATGCACGCAGTGCAGCTTGGAAGCCACTATACAAAATAAATATTTTAAATGTAATACACAATTTAATCAAATTTAACGAAACAATTTATTAAGTTATGACAATTGTAGTATAATTTAAATAGCTCACCTCTTTAGAGCCGCTGCTATCGCTGGCTTCTTGGCACTCGTACCAAGTGAGTCGAACTGTAAGACTCTCGGGTATTTCATGACCAAAACCAACAACGACCAATGACGACTGCTCACGTGATGAATACAATGAAATCATAACACGGATAACATAACTTATAAATAAAACGTAATAAGATATGGAAGTATGACTTACCCTTGATAATATGGTAGCATAATGTATGACTTGTCTGCACATTCATATATTGCGTTCGTCACGTACCGCAAAAGACTTTCAGGATCCATTAACATAGTCACTTCACTGCAAGTATCAGGGCATAGGAATCCGAAGCTGTCAGTCTGATGATCTCGTATCGCCTTGGAATGCACATGCCTGCACCATAAGACAACAACATCAGTGAACGGCGTTAAAGTACAAAAAATAATTCAAGTATTTCATTAATATAGGAAAAGGTATGAGATCGCTCACATGCTAGCTGACTTCAGAATCGACACATTTAACCAGTCTCTCTTGAATACATCAACGAAGTCGGACATATATATATCGAACGTGCGTCCGTCCTTCGGGTTCGTGATGGTGAAAAAGACCCTGGCTATCCTCCACTTGGATCCTATCACTCTGAGGTGACGTCATCACAAGGACGAGTGCAGAAGTCTCATGTTCTGTGACAACCCCTCCAATATGTTCTTCTCTACTAAAGCAGGTCTCATCATGAAGTTGGAGGATGCCCCCGTGAGAGCTGGTGTGGCAACACTTTTTCCTTTTCCTTTAGAAGTTTTTTTCGACTTGACATTTTCCTAATTTGTTGATTAATTAAGTTTAAGTGACTCACTCTAAACCATATACTAATTGAAACATCGGATAATTATAATTTTAGAGTAAGCGTTAATTGTGTTTACCTGGCCCGAGATTTTGACCCATGTACCCGGCCATGGGATTGTAGCTGTTTGAACAGAGCGAAGTATGTTTCTCTGTCCCAGAGGTACCGGTATAGCAACATCAGCATACTCTGTCACATAATCATCTACAAGCACCCGGACATACCCCTGCCGTAGTGGTTCACCGCCGACGGTGTCTGTACCAGATGAGGGAAACAATTTACCCCACGCCACCATAATATCCGCACCTCCCATCGGTATGAACAGCGTGCATAAACAGGGTTCCTGAACATTAAGTAAAGAAGGGTTAAACGAACACAATCGAAGTAAATAGATGATAATAAATAATTTATTTTCTAAGTTAATGTGACTAAACCTTAATAGATGCATGTGGATATGGATCTATCGACTGCACACTACTCTGCCGTACTGGTGTGCCCTCCTCCCTATCAGCTGATGGTGCATGGGCTGGTCTAGTCACTCCTGACTACTGCACATCTGTGAGCGTATTTTTGTCATCTCCTCTGCAACCAAATGCTGAACATTCTGCATAAGCCTCTGCTCCATCTCAGCAGTAACCTTCAAATGTTCCTCATAGCTGATCATCCTTCCTTGTGAGCCTTTCCTAGACCCCGGATTACCAAAAGCTTGGCGGATACCAACTTGTCCACCAAAACCAATAGCGCGACCAGGATGATCCACCTTTCCAAGAGCACGAGAAAGGGGATCATATTGTCTGTTCGGAGCCCAAGAACCCTCAGTAACTTGAGAGTTTAACTCTTCCTATAAAACACAAAATTAACAAAATTCATTAATATACAGGTACACAAACAAATATAAACTTATGAACCGAAATTAGATACCATTTGATTTATAATCTCTCTCGTGGCATCATCGTACTGAGGATTTTCCGGCGTCGAGTTTTTTGGCACTCGACTCAACTCCCATACCTTCATCCTTCTGTCGCTAGGAGCCACATCCTGTGGAAGCAAGCCCTTTGCTCCCACTCTGGTACGCGTTCGGCAATGCTTTTACCACCTAAGTGATGTGGGTATAGATTTTTCTTCGCATTTGCCTGCTGTTTTGCACGAACCGCCTACAAATACATATGTAACGTGTAAGATACAAATAAGCAAATAAAACAGCCAAAATGTATAAAAGACAGTGTTGAATATTAGCTCTACCTGGTACTCTGGCGTGTGACGATACTCCACAAACCGGGTCCACTGCTTCAGTGATGCCCTCGTACGCTCCCAGGGTGGCAGTTCATCGCCTCTTTCTGCATCATCCGATTCAGGGTCTTGATACGCAGCACCATGAATGTACTTGTCAGAGAGGGCCTTCCTATGGTCGCGGAACTGTCGCCCCATTTTTTTCAGTATATCCTCCTTAAGAGAAGGATCAATGCAGAAACGACTCTACATAAACAATTATTAGTCATTTAGTAACACAAGTAACAAGAAACTCTAAAATTATATAACATATTATAAAAAAATAACACACCTGAAGAATCCCAAACATAGTGTCCTTCAATGATTGTGGCACTTGCTTCCAATTGTGATTTATGTCGCAGTAAGTCTTGACCAGGTGGCCAGCATATGCAGTATAATCATTCTTCCAATTACCGTATGGCTGGTTGAACTCATTGAACTGCAAAGGCTTCGTGGGGGGGGCCTTTAATCGCCTTCAGTGCACGGGTGGCACCTCTCTTCTTCACCTTCTGTCCGGAGGAGGAGGAAGCTGGTGGCTCTGTCACCTGCTGTGATGGACAAGCCTCATCCTCCGGTGGGTGAGTTCTCTTCCCCTTCTTTCCTCCTCGTGTGACCCGTTTTGCTGGTCTCTGCTGATGAGGATAAGCTTCTTCAACGGGCTGGTCCATAGGGTGATCAGCCACTGCAAGAGTAAAGATAAGTTAGTCAAATTAATTGAATGAATTTATAATGTAATGACAAATGTTGAACAAGTCAAGAAAAATAGTTAACATAACATTACCATAAATACTCTATGTTTTGGTGTTATCAACCCCAAAACCCTCGTCATGGTCTGATCGTGCATAAATCAAGTCGTTTTGAGTATCAACATTTAAATCCCGCAACCCCGTAGGAAACAATGTTGTTCCTTCAATCGTCTCATTCTCATCATCATCATCCTCATTTTCATTTTCAATCTGAACTGGTCTTCTACCTGGAAGAACAACAGACCATCTGAAGTCTTTTGGATCCTGAACATACCACACTTGGTCACAATCTTTTCCCATAACAAACTGATCATCCTTAAAACTGGCACGTGTGAGATCAACCAAGGTAAGACCTCCATCGTTTTGGATTCCACGTTGGTTGTCCACCCATTTGCAACGGAACACTAAAAACGAATCAATATGGTAGTCTAGCTCCCAAATGTCCTCGATAACACCGTAATACCAACTGGAGCTCCTCACTGGTTGAGACTGGGTTACCGATGTGGTACTCATTGAATGCCGCTTCTATTTTACTCCACTGTTCTGGTTTATTGATTTAGCATCTTGGCGTGCAGTGTAATAAGTATACCCACTAATGTCATATCCCTCAAATGATACAAACATTAGGTTCAGGTCCTATTGCCAAAAATCTGATTTCCTCATTGAGAACTTCTGAATTTGATGACGCTTTTTCAAAGACATAATTTTTGAACCATTGGACAAACAGTCGGTTTTGTTCTTTCGTAAGCCAAAGATGGTTTCTGGTAGGATTTTGTTGTCTCAACTCATTCATATGATATCAAAAGAAGGGTTCAACAAACACCTCAAGGTGTTGTAACACAAACAGATGTGCTTGATGAATCAGTTGACTTGGTACTTGCACAATCTTTCTTCCAATGACACTTTGCCTTTAATCTGCCATAGTGTCTTGGTTTTGGGATACCGATTGATTCTGCTTCATTCAGATAATCAGTAACAAATCTGTGACTTCCTCAGTCACGTGCTTCAATTATGCTCCCTTCTGGTCGATATCTATTCCTCATTCTACCATTTAGAATACCCATGTATCGTTCAAAAGGGTACATGTAGCGTAAGTAGACCGGACCACAAAATTGGATCTCTTGAACAATGTGGACTATTCAAGTGCACCATTATGTCAAAGAATGATGGTGGGAATACATCTCTAATTGACATAATGTTACCACTATTTCACGTTGTAGATCATCGAGAGAGTTTACATCAATTACCTTGCAGCAGACAGCATTGAAGAAGAAACACAATCTGGTTAACGCATTTCTGACATCATTTGGCAATATCCCACGGATGGCTACTGGCAGAAGATGTAACATCAATACATGATAATCGTGAGATTTCATGCCTAACAGTTTCAAATCCTTCATTGATACAATATTCTTCCAGTTTGAAGAATATCCAGATGGTACTTTTACCGAGTGTAGACATTTACAGAAGCTGATCTTCTCATTTTTGAAAGTGTGTAGCATGCAGGAGGTAGGTATATTTCGTCTCTCATTCTCCTGTGGGTGTAATTCTTTCCTTATACCCATGACTTGCATGTCTTTTCTCACTTTCAATCCGTCTTTCATTTTGCCGGGTATGTTGAGCAAAGTCCCACTCACTGCCTCACCAACATTCTTTACGATGTGCATGAAATCCAAACAGTGTCTGACAGGCAGGTGACGCCAATACGGTAAATCCCAGAAGATAGAGCATTTTTTCCAAATGTTCTTTGCCGGTTTCGATGTGTTTCCAAAGACGTTCACAATGTCCTTAACCTTTGCATACACTTCCTCAGAGGTCAAAGGTAGACGGGCCACTCAAGTCTCGGCCTCACCATTGAACAGTTTCTTCTTCTTACGATAAGGGTGATCTTCAGGTAGAAAACGTCGATGACACATGTAAACATTCTTACCACAATTTTGTAAACGGTCCGAACATGTGTCATCCTCGCACACCGGACATGCAAATGTTCCTTTCACAGTGTATCCAGACAAGTTCCCGTATGCAGGGAAATCGTTGACCGTACAGAACAACAACGCCTTGAGCGTGAAATTTTCCCTTGCATAAGCATCATACACAACGGTTCCCTCATTCCACAGCAACTTCAAATCATCAATCAATGGGGCGAGGTATACATCAATATTATTACCTGGCTGCTTGGGGCCAGATATCAAAAGAGATAACATTATGTACCTGCGTTTCATACACAACCACGAAGGCAAATTGTAGATCACTAGTAAAACGGGCCAAGTACTGTGTTGACTGCTTAATGTGCCGTACGGGTTCATCCCGTCAGTACATAGCCCAAGCCTCAAATTCCTATCTTCACCTCCAAAATGTTCTTTGAACCGTCTATTGATGTTTCTCCACTGAGGTCCATCTGCTGGATGTCTTAATTTCTCATCACTCTTTCTACCCTCTGCGTGCCATCATAAATCTCTTTGCATCTTTGGATTCGCAAACAACCGTTTGAATCTGGGTATAATCGGCAAATACCACAGTAATTTAGCTGGAGGGCTTTTTTTTGAACGGAGGAGTACTCACCATCTTTATGCTTATACCGGGACAGCTGACATTTCGGGCAAGTGTCCAGATGTGCGTATTCACCCCTGTACAACACACAGTTGTTTGGACACGCGTGAATTTTTTTGTACTCTACTCCCATTGGACATACCCATTTCTTTGCCTCATAGGTGGTGGTAGGGAGACCATTCTCATCCGGTAGCATATCATGAATCAGCTCGAGGAATGCCGAGAAACCTTTGTCACTCAATCCATATCTTCCCTTCAGGTTGAACAAATTCAATATAGCCGTCAATTTCGTGTACTTAGTGCACGTAGGATACAATGCCGTCTTGGATGCGTCCAACAACCTTTGATACTCATCCGGTCGATCAACAAAATATTCTGAACGTTATCAAGCATCTCCATTATTTGCTCATCATGATAAGTCGGTTCACTGTCATTGACTCCGGAAGCATTTGGGATCGGTTCCGACTCGACAAAATCAAATGTGTGGTCTGTTCTCTCTCTCATCCTCTCCCTTTCATTAATGTACGAGGACCCGACATTATGTTCAACACTTTCTCCATGAAAAATCCATCTCTTATAGTGTGGCATGAAACCGCGAGTCTTCAGATGGAATTCAATTTCCACAATGTTTGAAAATTTCCTTAAGACACCGCAGTCAACACAAGGACAAGGTATTTTCTCCGCCTTTGTCATGTCCTTGTGCTGCACTGCCGCTTTGCAAAACTCTTTCAACATGTTGCGATAGTTATCCCCTCGCTCACCGTACATCCAGTCACGCTCCATACTTTATTTGAAATACAAAACGGTACGGTTGTGAAGCGTGACTGTATGCATATTAAATAAGCTAGCTACTCTAACTCTAAGGTTTCAACCTAAATTATATACTAGCACCTATATTATCTGAATACATAATCTCAATGATCAAACAAAAAGCAGAGTTTAGTAGCTTACTTACTTGTACACAGAGAAGGAAACAGCAACGGTGATTCCCCCCTACAAAGACGTAACCACACAAAATGAGTAAATAAACAATCAAACTAATACCAAATTTATTTATCAACACACAAATTTCAATATTTTGTGGAAATACAAAGTATAAAAGACAAAAAGATAAGTTAGATTATATTACTATTACCGGTTCTTCCACTCCGCTGTCAATATACCGTGCAATGAACGGGGAAATCTTAAGCACTTCTCTATAGATAGAATATAAACTCATTAGTTTATGTATGTTAATTATTCGTAATTAGGATTGCAAAATATATATAATAAGCTAAAAAGATGAAGATGTAAGTTGAGTATATTACGGGTTCACAAATGAATTGTATTCATCCCCGTACGACTTCAATCGGGTGAGCCCATTTAGTGATTTCCCCCTACAAAGGCATAACCACACAAAATGAGTAAAAAACAAAAATAAAATTCAAAATAAAACTATAAATTAATTAATCCACTCGAGAAAAAATAAAACGCAAATAAAATTGAAACAAATTATTAAAACTTATCAAGTAAATATATCCTAATTGAACTAAGAGAAAAGATAAATGAAGTACATACTATTAAACCTACAGAATTAATTTTGAAAGCTAAAAAAAGAATTTTGTAACTTAATACTAAACCAATTCAAGTAATGACAAAATAAATAAAATAAACAAAGCAAACCGTAAAATCAAAAAACAAAAAGCATAAAATCAGAATAAATACTAAAAGTCTAAACGAAAGCAAGCGTAATCCTAACTAATCAAATTTGACGTATAATTAAACAAAGTAAAAAATAAACTTAGCATGTAAACATATCCTAATTGAATTAAGAGAAAAGATAAACGAACTACATACTATTAACCTACATAATTAAATTGAAACCTAAAAAAAAAAAATTATGTAAACCTTAAGTCATCTAATTTCTAGGACAATTTTGACAGAGTTTCCCCTATAATTTTAGCATTGCCCACACACAATTTCAGCTCACCAACTCATTTCTAATATCCACAACAACCTTAAGCACTAACATACATTAAAATTCTGCACAAACTCATCTATTTCCCCTTGGCTTCCAAGCCCTTTAATCATCATTTTATTAACACTAAAACACTCAATCTCTTCCTCATTATACAATAACACCACTAATACTCAAAGCAATGTTAGTTCCTCATTTCAAGCAATTAAAAACGAAAAGCAAAACGCAAAATCAAAAACGAAAAACAAAACAATCCGAACAAATATTAAAAGTCTAAAACGAAAGCAAGTGTAATCCTCACTAATCAAATTTGATGTATAATTACACAAAGTAGAAATAAAACAAGAATAAAAGAAAATTAATGAAAAATCAAATCAAAAACAAAGGCACAACCACACAAATGAGCAAAAACCACAATTATTCACTCAAACATTTTGTCGAGCACCTTGTGTGCACATATAATTTCACTTCTACAATACTACATATATACACAATTTCATACACTCCACTAATACAATCATATCCACATTCACATTCAACCACAATTTAAACAACAATCACAATAAATCCAAATTAGGTCAAAATCGAAAATTTACCTCTTCTTCTCCCTTTGTTCGGATGAAGCTGCTGCTGCTGCTGTTAACACTAACACCGGATGAAGCGGACGGCACCGACGACCGGCGGCGAGGACGGCGGCGAGCACGGCGGCAGCGAAGGACCGGAATCGCTCCTCAATCGCCTCTGAAATCGCACGCAGCAGCAGCTCGACGAAGGAGGGAGAAAGGCCGTCGGGTGAAATGCGAGTGTCTGGGTAGGGGTGATATTAAAGGACCTATTTCGGCGGTTGTAAGTTCTAAACCGCCGAAATAGTGGCCGATATTTTTTTTAAAAAAAATGGACCCTATTTCGGCGGTTCTTCATTAGAACCGCCGAAGTAGGTGCTTTTTATTTTTTTAAAAAATAAAAACGGGCTATTTCGGCGGTTGTAACGTACAACCGCCGAAATAGGTCCGTTTTATTTTTTAAAAAAATAAAAAGCACCTACTTCGCGGTTCTAATGTAAGAACCGCCGAATAGGGGCGTAGAAATAGACCATTTTTGTACTAGTGCTACCTCTATGGTTCCCTTCTGTTTTGTGAACTTTGAGTGCTTCTGATTTGAGAGTTCGGATTGTTTAATCGCCCTATGTTTGGTGATCGATCTCTGTCTGATTTGTTTTGGTTTTGACCTTCTAAAACTGCCATGGTATGTTTAAAGACTTTGGTTTCGCACTGCATTTTTGACATTGTTTTGAGGACTCTGTTCGCATCTGATTTCGTTCTGGAAATTGAACCTTTCGGCGCGTCCGAACTTCCATCCAAACTTGGAAGTTCGGACACGCTCTGTTGCATCTGGATTTTCTGAGAGTTTCATTGTGTCCGAACTTCCGTCCGAACTTGGAAGTTCGGACACACCCCGTTTTGCGCCCTCTGATTTTCTCTTCGACATGTGTCCGAACTTTGAAGCTCGGACACATGTTCGGACTCCTACGAGTTGTTTTCCGAAGACGTCCGAACATCCGTCCGAACTTGGATGTTCGGACACCTTGAAATTTTCTGCGGATTTGAGTTCGACTTGCGTCCGAACTTCGACGTCCGGACACAAGTTCGGACTGCTCACTGTTTTGACCATAACTTCTTCGTCTGAGCTCCGTTTTGAGTGCCGTTTGTGGCGTTGGATTTCTCTTTCCAAGTACTATCTGTTTTCAGGTGTTTTAGTATGTGTTTAAGTATTTCCTGATTTTAAGGTCTCTGATAAGCCTTCGATCTCTGTTATGCTCTGAAAATGTGCTTCAACCTCTGACTTCAGTCTTGCTTTTGTATTTACTAGTCGGGTTGCGACTTATGTTTTGCTAAGGCTTTCCGTTGGTAAGCTCTGTTCTGATTTCGCTAAGCTTCTGCTTTCTGCTCTAATCTGACAAGGACTTCTGTCTTGTTCTGTATAAAGCTTTGATCTGTTCTGAGAGCTTCTGTTTTGGACCTAGTCTTCTCTGTATCTGAACCTTTGGATGGCTGGTCTCGCTGTCTCGTAGCGCGCTATGTAGGATCCTTCTGTTTCACGGGTGATGTTCCCCGTTCTGTTCACAGGTGTTCCACCTGTTCTGTTTACGAGTGAGGTTTCCTCGTTCTGTTCACGAGTTGTTTACTCGTTCTGTCTGTATGCTCTGATTGCTAGTGTCCCACTTCCGTTTGTGTTCTGTTCAGCTTCTGTCTGTTTTCGTTGCTCTGGTATTTGACAGACTGCTGTGTGCTTTCTGTCCTTTGAACGCCTCTGTTTGTTTTGTACTGCTTCCGCCCGCTCTGTCTGTTTACAAACTCAGATAGGCTGCAGTGTGCTTCCTGTCTGTTGAGGATTTCTGATTTGTAAAGTGCTCTACTTCGTCTGCTCTCTATCTGTATTTGATTTGAGACGGTCGGCTGTGTGCTTACTGTCTTCTGCTAAGTTCTGGATTTTGCTAAGCTTCTGATTTTGCTAAGCTTCTGATTTCGTTTAAGCTTTTTGAGTTTGTTAAGCTTCTGATTTCGTCGAGCTTTCAGCTTCAGCTTACCTTCTACTTTTGAGTATGTTTTGACCACCGCTTAGCTCCTTCTGCTTTAGACTTCTGTCTATTTGAAAGGCTTCTGCTTTGTCTCTGATTTCGCTCTGGATAGCGCTTTGGTATACGTATATATATGTATGTTCAGTATCTGTTTTGAGCGTGCTCAGCTGATGAAGTTTATCACCTGCTGAGCAATAGTTTTGCTCACCCCTATCTCCGTCTGATTTGCAGGTTCTAGTTCATGCTTGGAGATTCAGTTTCAACTTTCTGTCTTGGCTTCTGAGCTCTGTATTTTAGTTTGTTTGGCCTTAGGGCCCAGTTGTATTTAGATTATGCTTTGTATTTCAGTTTGGTTTCCGCCTGTGTATTGTAAAGACATTTTGTAATCGTTTATCTGGTAATATATGAGCATTAGTTCTATTTTGGGGTTTCGATAGTGTAGCCTTGCGTGTCTTAGGTAATAAGCGCGCGGCGTGTAACGGTCTCTCAACCAGGGTGGTTTTGGGGTCGTTACACATGAGATTAAAATAGAATGTTATACCCAATATCTAGTTTAAATACAAATCAGTATTTAGCATTTGTATCATACAACACTAAACAATGCCCCATAATACTTTTACAATTAATCATTACTTAGTAAGTGACGTACCTATAAAAAAGTATTAATAAACTTATACAACGAGAAAATTATTTTAAATATACCACAAATATTTTGCACTATAAAATTTTAAAGTAATTAATTATCATGCATTTTCATTAATCGCACAACTAATAATGATTAATGATAATGCGTTACTCATCAATGATAGATTGGTAAGAACCAAAAATATTTGTATATTTAGACTCAAATTTTATCACTAATTCATATCATTATTGTATTAATTATTCATATATTGAAGGTGTTTTTATTAATTAGAATTTTTCAAGCCTTTATCCAATCTTGTGAATAATTCTCTCTCATTAGCAATTTAGCATAAATATTTAATATACTTGAAGGTTTTTACCTATGTAGCAAAATTCTCATACTTCTGAATAGTTCTTCATCATTAACAATTTTTAACTACCGTAAAAAAGTCATCAAAACTTATTAACTAATTCCATTCGCTAACTATTAATAGATTGAAAATACAAGTTACTACACTTTGATACAATTTTAATAATAATCCACAAACATACCTATTTATACTCCTCTCAAAATAATGAAACCATTAAATAATCTAAAGCTACATCAATAATTATGATAAGTTCAGAGTAGTTGCTAAAGTATAACATGATGCAAATTATAATTATTTTGTTAAATTAATCTTTTATATACATTTATACGTGTTTGCGATTGATTGAAGTCAATTTGCATATCATGATGATTGAGTTGCGGGATTCTGTAATGGCAACCGAATTTAACCGAATAATTGACCCGATATTTGACCCATACCCGAAAAACCGAATGAACCAGAGGCTAACCCGAACCGTAAGTTACCCGACCCGAAGTCACCCTAACCGAAAGTCATCCAAACCGAAATCATCCAAACCGATCCAAACCGACCCGAAATTTCAACAAACCGAACGCAACCCGAACAAACCAAATTCAACCGACCCGATCCAACCCGAAACAAATATTGAACGATTTGAAATCAACCTGAACCGAACCGAACCCGAACCGATTGACCCGAACTGCCACTCTACATTTAAATGAGTAATGTTAAGATAATACTCTTAGCATATCGGCTGACAGATATATGCTACCGGACACGGATTTTGCATATCAGGTTCGTCTACGTTGGGAAGAAATCGGAGTTTATTATCAGGCAAAGAATTAATCCAACAATTCTATTAAGAAAAGGCAGAATCTTGCCTACAACTAAATGTATGTAGATGGCTACATACCAAAGAGAGAGTCTAGGTGCGCGATGGAGAGCCCTGAGTGTGGAATCTTTTTTTTTCAACTTCTTTCACGCGCGTGCAGCGCATTTCTTTTTTTTTTTTTCTTTTTTTCTTTTTTTCTTTTTCAAGATTTTTACTATTATTTTGTTTACTTTATCATAAAATCTAAAACTTATTGTAACTTTTAATATATAGATCCAAAATGAAAAAAGTTATATCATTGTTCATATAAATTCAAGCTCTTCAAACAAGACCAGTTATGGATATGTTTTGACAACTTTGAAAAAATTATTTTTACATGTATAGTGCACAAAACGTAAAAAAAACTTGTACAAATGGTCATACAAACCTGTACAAATGTTCATTAAAACATGTACATCCATACGTAAAAACTTGTACATCATCGCAATAACTCGACAGACCCTAAACCCGCAACTGCAAACCCTAAATTTCGACGTTTTTAGCTATCCTAGGGTGGTTTGGGGTGTTTTGGGGGTAGGGTAATCTAGTTGGAAACCGTTCTATACTTTACATTGTAGCAACTAACTCGACAGGCTTTTAGGGTTTGTGGTAGCAGGTTTAGGGTCGTTAGACCCTAAACCCGCAACTACAAACCCTAATAATGCCTTCGACGTTTTTTAGCTATCCTAGGGTGGGTTTTGGGATGTTTTGGGGTAGGGTAATCTATTTGGAATTTTTTTAGTACTTTATATTGTAGCAACTAACTCGACAGGTTTTTAGGGTTTGTGGTAGCGGGTTTAGGGTCGTTAGACCCTAAACCCGCAACTGCAAACCCTAAAAATGCCTTCGACGTTTTTAGCTATCCTAGGGTGGTTTTGGGGTATTTTGGGGTGGTAATCTATTTGGAAATTGTTCTATAGTTTACATTATAGCAACTAACTCGACAGGTTTTTAGGGTTTGTGGTCGCGGGTTTAGGGTCTGCCACTAAAAACCCTAAAAATGTCTTTGACATTTTTTAGCTTTTCTAGGGTGGGTTTAGGGTGTGTGGGGTTAGGGTAATCTATTTGGAAGCCGTTATATACTCTAATGTGAGAATGTACTATTCTAATGTGAGAATGTATATGTTTTAATGTGACGATGTACATGTTCAAATGTGAGAATGTACTTGTTCAATTATGAGAATGTATATGTTTAATGAACATTTGTACATGTTTGTATGACCGTCTGTACAGGTGTTTCTTCCTTATATGTACATGTTTTAATTTAAGGATGTACATATTTAATTATTCGTACAGGTTTATATATCTATATGTTTTTAATGCAAGGATGTACATGTTTTTACGTGAGGATGTACATGTTTTAGTGAACATTTGTACAGGTTTGTATGACAATTTTGTACAAGTTTTCTTTTACGTTCTATACTATATACATGTAAAATATTTTTTTTAAAATTGTCAAAATATATTCATGACTGGTCTTGTTTTGTAGAGCTTGAATTTAGATGAACAATGATATAATTTTTTTTCAATTTAGACTTATATATTTAAAATTACAACAATTTAAAATTTTATGATAAAGAAAAAAAAATCTTAAAACAAAAACACGCCGGAGCGCAAAAAAAAAAAAGTAAAGCGTGCGCTGCTGGGATGTAGCCAACGTGGCTACATCCAGCTGTAGCCAAGACCATCTCTTAAGAAAATCCGATGATAAAACATACTAGCAGGGGTGGGTCTGTCGTTTTAGCTGGGGTCCCGTCAATCGCTTAACTAACCGCGCATACAAATAAACAGAATAGATTCTATTAAGGTAAATTATCAAAAAAAAAATAGATTCTATTAAGGTAGAGTCCACCAGAAGGTATAATAATAGAGGGTAGAGATTATTGCAAAATTATTTATTATTTATTTTTGTTCTTCTCCCTGATGAGATGTCAGATGTGTTTAAAAAAAGTACCTGGTTACGGACTTACGGTCGTTATAAAACCAGTGCTGAGCATACAAGTACCACAAGAAAAATGATAATGGAATCATTATCATTAGAAAATAAAATTGTAAGCACTAACCATCTTGATTGTAATACTCTTATACCATAGTAAAATAGCAACGCTTTGCATTTTAATACCTTAACCAATTTAAAAAAAAACACCATTGACAATATTAGCAACTTAAGTTGACGTCATATCAAATGTACTCCCTCCGTTCGCTTTGACCTTCCGGTCAGTGAGACACACATATTAAGGAAAAATGATTTTTTTTATAGTGCTACAGAGTGCACTACGGACCTCTGACTTTTTTTTTTTTACTTTATCAGTGGTAGTCCCTGGAAATAATCTGTATTAACTTACTTATATTGATGGAGTATATGAACAAAGTACTAGTACAAAATCAATAAAGTGCCACAATTATAAATGAAACTAAAAACACTGAATTAAGAACAAAAAAAATTCGATTGCACAACCATTAGAATATAATACCTCTAACCCCAAAAGCAAAAACCTACATCTTGCACATAAATACCATAACATGTTTTTAAAATCACCGGTGTGAAATGATAATTACTAGCAACATAAGTAGATGAGATACCAAATGTGTCTTTTGTCTGTGTATACACTTACACGGTGTTTGTAAACATTTTATTCGTATAGGCTTTGAAAAAATTTTCTAGCACACATTATATAATAGACCTACGTTAACATAACCTGTAACACCCGCGTGGTGTTACCTCCCACATCGATCGGAGAGAGCACGAACCATACCTTATTAGGGTGGGGATACTCTTCCCTTGTGGACGCGTTTTGGGGCGAAACCCCAGGAAACATCCGTGCGGCCCTGCGTGCCAAAGCGACAATATCACACATGTGGGTTGATTGGGCTGGGCTGTCACAGATGGTATCAGAGCCAGACCCAGTCGGTGTGGGTCCAGTGAGCCCGTGAGGGCACTGGGCTCCTTAAGGGGGGTAGGGTGTAACACCCGGCGTGGTGTTACCTCCCCATCGATCGGGAGAGAGCACGAACCATACCTTATTAGGGTGGGGATACTCTTCCCTTGTGTGACGCGTTTTGGGGCGAAACCCCAGGAACAAATCCGTGCGGCCTGCGTGCCAAAGCGGACAATATCACACATGTGGGTTGATTGGGCTGGGCTGTCACAGATATTGAAATACCCCAAACTTGCTAAACATGTATTAAATATTTAATCATATTAATTAAGGCCTAAACATGCCTTAAAAGTCAACTGAGAACAACAGTGGTCAACATAAAAACAAGATGTTGCACCCTTTGACTGTTAAGGGTAAATAAATACCCAAATAAACTTCTTAGGACCTAAAAATTTTTCCTAAGCATATTAACATACTACTAAACATATTATAACCGTTGGACAACACTCCAACACAAAGAAAAAGCATTTACATGCTTCAAGGTCAAAAAGGGCAAAAGGTGCTCTAGGAAAACCTTAAAAATCAAATGACCTCTAAATGATATAAAATTGAATTACATGATCAAATATCATGTAAGGGACACAACAAGACTGCTGTCAAAGAAAACAGAGCTCAGAAACACCAGCAACACAAAATTGCGCTAAAACTCCTTAAAGCACGTTTTTGTGTAATCGCCTTCTAAATTGGTTTTAAATGAGCTAAAAGGTTATAAATACCTTTAAATATAATAAAATATCATATTATATGATATTAGGAATTTAATTCCAGAAATTTACGAATTTTTACAAATTTAATATTAAAATATTAATAAAACCCTGAAGTGGGGCCGCATGAAGTCAAAATGACCAAGTTTGGCCAATGGGCAGTAAATGACCCATTTACCCCCTTGAAATCGGCAGCAATAGAGAGGAGGCAGCATAAGTCTTTGATTGGCAATAATGCATACCTAATACATTTACTTTTTGAAAATTAACTTACTTTTTCAATAATCAAGCCTTTCCCACTCTTTCCTTCCTCCTTGTCCGTTTTTCCTTCTGCCCAGCCGAGCTCCTCCCTTCCATTGAAGCTCTCAAGTCTGTTCTTGAGCATGGAAGGCAAACTTAGCTCCTAAGTTCCTAATGTAAGTGTTTTAATGTTATTTTTTAGCTCTTTTTCTTCATCTTCTCACCACCAACACCTAGATTTCGTGGCTCATCAATTCCTATGGCTTATTCTCAGTGTTCTAAGGTTAGAACAAGAGCTAAACTCGGTTGAGACCAGTAGAGGACCAAGGTTGTTCAAATCTACATTTTAAGGTAAAATGTGCTTTAAGCTCATAACTTTTGATTCCCTTCGAGTTTGGCTGTGAAACTTTGGTCATAGCCTCATCTTCTTCTCCTTTGCATGTGGAATCTGTTGGTAAGCCATTTGGAGCAAGGGTGGCCGAGATCCAAAGGAAATACCCTCTTTTAAGGCATTTTTCCAAGGTAAAACCTAATACAAGGTAGCATTTCGAGATCTAACTATTTCCTATGTCAATATGGTGGATCTAACACCTTGTGGTGGTGTTTGGTTCAGGTCGAAACCACTTAGAACTTCCCTTGCATTTTTAAGGTGATTTTTGCCTTAAATCTTACATTAATTATTCTTATGGTTAAGGTCAAGCTTGGAGTGTAACCATATCTTATTTTTGTGTATTAAACATGTCTAAATCAAGTGGTGAATTTTCCTACAAGTGACCGAGCTCATACAAGGAATAATCAAGGTATAAACACCTTAAACTTATGATTTTTACAATTTCTAAGCACATATATATAGTGGCCGAGAGTGAAACTTTAAATATGGGTCATATTGACCTAAAAATGGAAAAAAATGACTAAGATAAATTAAGCTAGTCATTTAAGAGATTTAATTAACATAATTGTCAAATTTAAGACATTATGTGGAAGTTTGGTAAATAAATGAAAATTATATGGTGAGGCCGAAATTGTATATGTTTTTGGGACATTTATGTGTAATTTATTTTGTGAGCAAATGTTTGTAATAAGGCCATGTATTTTAGGCCATTTTATTTATGCATTTACAAGCTTTTAATTAAGTTTAAGTAGTATAAATGCATTACCGAAAATAAATGGGGTATTAGGTGTAATTAAATAAATTTGGGGGCTTTAGATTAATAAGCCGAAAATTAGTGTTAAAAGGAGTTAAAATAAAGTTTATAAGATTTATAAAGTTTTGGGGTTAAATGGTGATTTCTAGAAAGTTTGGGTGCAAACCGTAATTATTAAGAATTAATGGTCAAGGAAATATTAAGGTGGTCAACCTTGACCATATGCTAGGTTTGACCAAAAGAAATAAGTTAGATAACTTATTTAAGGTTTTATGATAAGTTATGTATTTAATGGTAATATTTTTATAACATATGTGGTAAATATGTTATTACCAAAAATAAAGGGGTGTACAATGGTATTTTAAACACCCATGGGCTATTAGGAATCTTTAGGAATTTATTTGGTGAGTTTGGAATTAAAATGAACTATATAAGTATAATATATAGTTATTATGTCATAATGACACTTTGGAGAAAAATAGATGGTGAATGGTAAATACCAAGAGTATATGGGTTAATAAGATATTTATAACCTTGGTGGAATTTGGAGATTTTTAGAATTATATAAGAGTATTATTGAGATATATGTATAATATATAGTTTTAATGATTTATCAAACTATATGTTATAAATTGGGCCTAATGACAAAATAAATGTATATTGAGGTCTATTCGGAACTTATGAAAATAACCATAGGTTATACTCTTTTATAAGTTAGAAATGTTATATTGAATGGAATATATTACATGGTAAAAAAGGGGTGATTTGTAAATAAAGAAATTATGGTTTAAGGAAAAGTATAAGGTTTAATATATGCCTATGAGCAATACACAATAGTTTGTTTATAAAAACTATAGGTTATAGGTTAAAAGCATTGAGAAATGAAAGTATCATATCAAATGTATTAGTATTTTGGTATAACATTACATAATGTTATGTGGTCAAAAGGGAATTTAAATAAATTTAAGGGCTATACCGAGTTAACAAGAGTTGGAAAATAAATTTTAGACTAAGGTCTATAGTGTTATAAATATTATAGCAATTATATGGTTTAGATGGAATTAATATAAGGAAGGGTACTCACATAAAATAATGTGATAAACTATAAACAAATGGGATTTTATAAACTAAGGTATTTATTAAATAAACCTTAGGAGTTGTAATTATACAACATAAAATGTTACTCATGTTAGGATAACAATCTTAATACAAGTTGTAAATAATACAACTAATGGGAATAATCATCTAATAAAAGATGATAAAGTAACATAAAATATAAGAGTTTATTAAACTCATGGGAATTACCTACGTGGTAAATATATACATACACAAGAATAATGTATATAAGGTGGATATATATTTTTGGTTGAAAACCATATGATTTAATGGTGGTGGTTATTTTAAAAAATATAAATAAGTTACGAACTATAAGTTACGAATTTTAGAATGCAGTGTAATACAAGAATGCATGCATACATGCAACTATAGGTTACGTACCTAAACTAGAGGTGGATAAGATTAAAAGAAATATAAGGAATTAAACTTAACAGTTGAAATAGTTTTGACGTACGCGTTTTAAGTAACAAACCGACTGTTTTAGAGAAACCCGTAACAAAACTGTGGAAAACAGGGTGAACTGTCGGGGTTATTTATTATTCGGAATACCGGATGTAGTTAGTCATGGAGACTGACTTATAGTTTGTTTACCGTTTAGTGTATACTTCTGACAAGGACGCTTGACGAGCTAGCGGACTACACGGAGCATAGGATCTTGCTGATTCATACTCCACCGTAATACTGTCAGGGTGAACGGTATGTAAGGGGTTTGCCGAGTTGACCTAAGGTTGCTCCTTGGGCTCGGATTTGGTTGATATAACTTGTGTGTTATATGTGTGGTTACATGTATGCTTGAGTGTGTGATGCATTTATTATTTATGCACGGGCGTCCTACGGGACTAACACTACGTCGACTATAGATCGACTTATATAAACATACATATGCGTTGTGATGACATGACGGTTACTTGATATAATACCATGATATTAATATTAAGTATATGGTAACCTAAGTAAAACACTTAGGGACGAGTCACGACATTGTCGGTCTCTAGAGCATGGATCTCTAACATAAATATCACCTAGATGACTTCTAGGTACGCGTGACCCATTGGGCCGCTGGTTAATAAATATTCTCCATAAGACTAAGAGCAGATCTTAAACATTATGAGAGAGTGATGGTATGAGATTGAGGTGAGGAATCCCGGTAGTTTACGAACTACTTGGTTGCGCATTTGTGATCACTGAGGGGTTTCCTAATTGGATTCCGCTCCAGGTTATATCCAACGAACCCAAATAGGTTCGTGGGATCAGGTGGCTACGGCCTTTTTATGGACGTCTTACGAGACATAAGTGAGTCAGGGGCCTCCGGACCTCTGGCGAAATGAGCACCTTTGTGTGTACGGGGGACTACTGTCCATGGTGAGGTTATCGGGTTGTCCTAACATGACGCCCTACTGATATTAATTATATGGTTGGATGGAGCCTACAAGGCTAAGGTAAATTAAATGGAAACTGTACGCTACGGTGAATGTACATTGTACTTATGGATGGGGCTTGAAAGCCAAACTAAAATAAATTGACAGTGGATGGTGAACGCTACGGCGATTGTACATTGTACAATATTTGTTGTTATTCGATACGTTCGATATATAATTGTGGTTTGGATATTTAATGATTGTTTGGTTTGGATGGATGATTAATGTTTATGAATATTTGGATGGTTGATTATGTATATTATACATTTATGCTTCAGTTTTGATTATAACTGTAAAAGGAAAAGCATGAAACAATCTACTAATAAGATGGTTAAAATGACAAGTGACCATTAGGGTCCAGGCCCGGCATACTCAGCGTCTATCGCTGATACTACACCATTTCAGGTTGTTGATCATTGTCGGAGCTGAAGAGCAGGAACAGGGTAATTGGAGATGTTTTATAGTAATGAAGATGATGTATGGTCTTATGGTAAGGTTATGTATTTTTCAGGATTGGGTAGACGCTCACTTGTCGGTGATTATGTTTATGGACTTAGTATGATGTATAGGAGTTTCTCGTTATCACTGCGGTTAGCATTCATGTTATTTTGGAAGTTGGATGTAGTTTGGCTACGTTGCTCGCATGGGCGAGTAATGGCCGGTGACACCCGAGTGAGTTTTGTAATTGTTATTTATTTTCCACTGCGAGACGTTTAATTATTGCTACGTGAGAGATTATATCGTGATTATGGAGAGGGGTGTTACAAAAGTGGTATCAGAGCGGAGTACCGCTCTGATGACGAGAAAGTAGGTTAAGACAGTGAGCTTAGGACTTGGGAAGTATTGGAAACATTTGGGAAGTACGAGACGATTCGTCTTAAAAGATATTGTGTCTAGTAACGCAAATGCGTGACAGGATAGCCTTAAGGCAATTTAATATCTATTGGTTGTGTACGGTAATTTACCGAGTATTTATGTGACATACTGTACTACAGATGTCTGGTGGTACTAGAGGGCGTGGTACTGGAGGAGGTAGAGGCGGTGACCCCGGCATTCCAGGAGTTGCTGAGACGGTTGCAGCCGTTCTTGCACAGCTGGGTACTCAATAGGAGGAGCACCACCCACCCGCCACAGCCCAGGGAAACAAACTGGCTGAAGTCAGTTAGCGAGACCCGACCACCTACATATTCAGGGGAACCAGACCCCGTAGCTTTGGAACGTTACATCGTTGAACATGAGAAGGCCTATGACGTTACAGGTACCTGACGACAAGAAGGTTGCCATTGCTGCTTTCCATCTGAAGGATGCAGCCAGCACTTGGTGGAGGTTGGTCAAGGACCAGCACCTGGCTACGCCCGACTTTTCGTGGGCTGCCTTTGTTGAGTTACTAAGAGGGAAGTACTACCCGGCGCACCTCAAACAGAAGAAGCGCCATGAGTTTGAAACATTGACCCAGGGAGGTCTGACCGTGGACGAGTATTACGCTCGATTCATTGGTCTACTGGACTTCATCCCCGGTGTGGATTACTCAGAAACCGTTAAGATCGAGAATTCCGGGAGGATTATTATTTCGCATCCAGATGGCGATGGGTGCTACCCTCTACACTACCATACAGGTATTAACATGAATGCCATAAATTCTTTACTTACTATAGTACCGTATAACCTTGTGAGAACTTACCAATGAGATTCCAGGAGTGTTACGACGCTGCCTCGAGGACGGAGCTAATGCTCCAGACTCGGGAAGAGACTCTAGGGGCAAAGAAAAGGAAGAACCCTGAAGGAGAGTCTGAGGGTGGAGGAGCATCTTCAGGCGATGGCCAGAAAAAGGGAAAGTAAGGACTATCCCATGTTTAAATACTTATCATACTAAATACCTTACGAATGCTGACCCGAAACCTAAACAGAAATTCTTTCCAAAGAAAGGGCAGCAGGGTCACCAGGGAAAGAAAGGGAAAGAGCCCGTCCTGCAGTTGACCGGCCCAGCTATTGATGCTAAGCCTCTGAGATCTGCACCTCCTAAGGGTGAGAACACCTACCTCTTAAATCAAATATAACCTTAACCCCTATATCACAGATTTTAACTTAAACTTAAATACTATTATCAGGCACCGGACAGCCCCAGCGCCATTTTTACTGTAAGCGTTGTGGGAAGGACCATCCAGGGGTCGACTGCGAAGGCCGCAAAGTCGAGTGTCGGTGCTGCCACAAAGAGGGCCATAGGGAATTTGAATGTTGGATGAACCCAGAGAGCCGTAATTACAGGCCACCAAAGAATACTCAGAAGACCTCAGCTGGAGGATCTGGAGTACCACGAGGCGGTCAGGATGGCTAGACATCTGCTGATGCTGGAGCCAGAAGGGCAAGGGAGTAGATAGGGCATGAGTACCCATACTCCATGAGACCGCTAGTGGAAGACTTTTACTTACTATGTTGTGTGCTTACTTTGAATGTTAGAAGGAGCTATGTTATAAGTATGTGGGAGTGTGTCATTGACCACTCGCCTTTTGTGTAAGACTTTGGGATTAGTTGTGTGTACTCAGTACCAAAAGCTTTGAACCTTGACGGATATATATATGAACAGGATGTTAACGCTTACATTACCATGTAGCCTATACTCTACGACACAGAGTCAATGAGACCGGGAATTACTGAACCAGAATTTCCACCTGCATGGCGCACTTGCTATTGCAAGCGCTATGACAGTAAACCACTGAAATTTCCATCTGCCTTGCGCACTTGCTACAGCAAGTGCAGCGCCTGACAGCACAGTAACAGCTACTACTTTTAACCTTTTATAAAAAAAAAACTGTTTTTCAAGCTTTTTCATTCAAACCTGGAGATTAGAGACCTATGCAATTTTGGAAGGACCGATAGTCCAACCACTGCAACTGGACACATTATACAGCCACTATGACTGTAAAAAAAAAAACAACACACACCAGTTTAAACGTTCGAGGAAGTTTCAGAAAGGGCTTATAGCCAAATACCATCAGAGTATACCCGCATTGAATGCTAATCACTACTAGTGATAAGGTTTAGTCCTTATGGACAAGCATACCCTTTGTAGATGCACCACCGTCAGTGAGGATGGTTGGGAAGTGAAGAGCCAATTTGCTCAACTATTATGCAATCTGCAAAACATCCAAATACACGGATGAGGGACGAATATGAACTATGGATGAGAAATGATAAAAAAACAGGGAGAAAAGAAAAAAAGAATGTGTTGTACTCAGAGATAAAAAAAAAAGGGGAGAAACAAGTTTGCTAATATAGCACGGATTTAACTTACACCGAGTTGAATAATACTAGTCTATATACAAGTTACCACGGTTGCCACAAGGCAATATCACTTATTACAGGATAACTGATAACATGAACTATTACACAAAAAAAAAAGCAAGCAAAAAGAAGAAAAACAAAAAAAAGAAAGAAGAAAGCAGAAGAGGAAGCAAAAAAAAAATATCCATCAAAGGGAGATTGACAACAGAATACTTCACTATAACCGTGTGACAGACATTACCAGTTTACTAAACGAGTCATGGGACGACCGCACTCCGTTAGGAGCATGTGGGCCTGACAGACTTACTTATGAGTTAGTCGGGTAAGTAGTAATGTATCAGTACGGTACCCCATGCAAGTAGACAAGTAGTGTTAGGAATGCGAGAAGTAGTCAACTCCATTCTACGGACAGTAAGACGGATTACCTCGAAGATGGACGAAAAGAGCCGCAGTTAGAACAACGGGCTAGAAAAAAAGGGGAACCTTCAACAGAGAACAGTGGACAGTATACAGAGAAGACAAAGGACAGTTTAGGGACAGAAAATCAAAAAAAAAAAGAAACAGAACCCATTATGGATGAAAAATATGTAGAACCCTCATAAGGATCAAGCAAATGCTTGCAATCCAGAAGAATCTACCAGATGATATGGACTTAAACGCGTGACCACGCGAGGAAAAAGATAAAGCTATATGATAGCGAGATACCTTAAGCAAAGAACAATGGATTTGGAATGTACCACTCACAGGATAATTCGCACATCTTATCTGTTCGACTCATGAGATATTAGCTGTGAGCGTTTACGCCTCTGCACTCTGTATGACTGAGTGTTTTGGTATTGCACTCGTGCAGTTATTAATCTAGTGGGAACGCAGAAAGATAAAGTGAATATCAACACGAGTGTGTAAAAAAAAGAACTATAAAGTGTGTTACTCCGGAGCAAAACCACCAGGAGACATGGATGACAAACATCACCTTTGTGGACATATTAGGCTGGTACGTCTTAGTATTACAAAGACAAGTGCAAAGAGCACTAAGTACTAACAATGGCCAATGTCATAGTATACCTCAACTGAATATCAGTGAGAAAAGACACACGCATGTATGCTAGTGATCCAAACGAGTGGATTCACAGCAAAAAAAAAAGGGCAAATTGAGCCTTGTTCATGGGTCTGCACCTCATACGGAGCGAGTGGGCCCATAAGAATAAACTTTGGAGAGAGCACAAATAGATCAGTGCCTCACCCTTTATATTGTGGAGCCCAGAAGGGCTAGAGTCATACCCGTCTCTCTGATATGAGGATAATCCACGAGTTGGTAAACTCTTTGAGAGCCAAGTATCCAGCGCTCCTTGTTGAGCGGCTGTTGTATACTTGTGGGGTACGGGGGCGTAACCCTTTTTAAGGGGGGTAGAGCCTCTTGGCTGTGCACATGTGTGCACTAAGTTTTGGCTGTTTGATATGCATTGCATACAAAAAAAAAGAGAATTGGTGGTGTGCGGGGCATACGAGGTTTGTTTGGTTAGTATGTGAATTATTTAGTATGCATAGCATACAGTGAATTGGTTTTGTTGGTTATGGTTGGTACGCGGGGCGTGCGTTGTTTGGTTTGTTTGTGTGTGAATGTACACTTGTATGTACGTATCTTACGAGATACCTGTATGAATGTTGTGTTACACCATGTGTGTAACACTTTTCTTATGCTATTTGTGATATGCATTCATATTGCTTTATAGAATGATTACATATGGTATCGCCTAGATACGAAATGAATCATTAGATATGGAATGTGGAACAATGGAATGTTATGGACACCTCAGAAGGTTGTCAGGACTTGTAGAACTGATAGGAAATGATGGTGCTGATGGATCACCTATATCCATATATGATTGAACTAACGCCACAACGTGATGGCTATGTGCTGTATAAGCGCAACACGATGTATGTAAATGATATATCACATAGATATACATTATGGGAACAATGGGTAGTTATACTTATTTATATACTTACCTATTTGATTAAGAGACTTCGGGACGAAGTCTTTTTAAGGGGGTAGATTGAAATACCCCAAACTTATTAAAACATGGATTAAATATTTAATCATATTAATTAAGGCCTAAACATGCCTTAAAAGTCAACTGAGAACAACAGTGGTCAACATAAAACAAGATGTTGCACCCTTTGACTGTTAAGGGTAAATAAATACCCAAATAAACTTCTTAGGACCTAAAAATTTTTCCTAAGCATATTAACATACTACTAAACATATTATAACCGTTGGACAACACTCCAACACAAAGAAAAGCATTTACATGCTTCAAGGTCAAAAAGGGCAAAAAGGTGCTCTAGGAAAACCTTAAAAATCAAATGACCTCTAAATGATATAAAATTGAATTACATGATCAAATATCATGTAAGGACACAACAAGACTGTTGTCAAAGAAAACAGCTCAGAAACACCAGGCAACACAAAATGTGCGCTAAAACTCCTTAAAGCACGTTTTTGTGTAATCGCCTTCTAAATTGGTTTTAAATGAGCTAAAAGGTTATAAATACCTTTAAATATATAAAATATCATATTATATGATATTAGGAATTAATTCCAGAAATTTACGAATTTTTACAAATTTAATATTAAAATATTAATAAACCCTGAAGTGGGGCCCGCATGAGTCAAAATGACCAAGTTTGGCCAATGGGCAGTAAATGACCTTTACCCCCTTGGAAATCGGCTGCAATAAGAAGGAGGCAGCATAAGTCTTTGATGCAATAATGCATACCTAATACATTTACTTTTTGAAAATAACTTACTTTTTCAATAATCAAGCCTTTCCCACTCTTTCCTTCCTCCTTGTCCGTTTTTTCCTTCTCCCAGCCGAGCTCCTCCCTTCCTTGAAGCTCTCAAGTCTGTTCTTGAGCATGGAAGGCAAACCTAGCTCCTAAGTTCCTAATGTAAGTGTTTTAATGTCATTTTTAGCTCTTTTTCTTCATCTTCTCACCACCAACACCTAGATTTCGTGGCTCATCAATTCCTATGGCTTATTCTCAGTGTTCTAAGGTTAGAACAAGAGCTAAACTCGGTTGAGACCAGTAGAGGGACCAAGGTTGTTCAAATCTACATTTTAAGGTAAAAATGTGCTTTAAGCTCATAACTTTTGATTCCCTTCGAGTTTGGCTGTGAAACTTTGGTCATAGCCTCATCTTCTTCTCCTTTTCATGTGGACTGTTTGGTTAGCCATTTGGAGCAAGGGTGGCCGAGATCCAAAGGAAATACCCTCTTTTAAGGCATTTTTCCAAGGTAAAACCTAATAACAAGGTAGCATTTCGAGATCTAACTATTTCCTATGTCAATATGGTGGATCTAACACCTTGTGGTGTGTTTGGTTCAGGTCGAAACCACTTAGAACTTCCCTTGCATTTTAAGGTGATTTTTGCCTTAAATCTTACATTAATTATTCCTTATGGTTAAGTCAAGCTTGGAGTGTAACCATATCTTGTTTTTGTGTATTAAACATGTCTAAATCAAGTGGTGAATTTTCCTACAAGTGACCGAGCTCATACAAGGAATAATCAAGGTATAAACACCTTAAACTTATGATTTTTTACAATTTCTAAGCATATATATATATGTGGCCGAGAGTGAAACTTTAAATATGGGTCATATTGACCTAAAAATGGAAAAAAATGACTAAGATAAATTAAGCTAGTCATTTAAGAGATTTAATTAACATAATTGTCAAATTTAAGACATTATGTGGAAGTTTGGTAAATAAATAAAATTATATGGTGAGGCCGAAATTGTATATGTATTTTGGGACATTTATGTGTAATTTATTTGTGAGCAAATGTTTGTAATAAGGCCATGTATTTTAGGCCATTTTATTTATGCATTTACAAGCTTTTAATTAAGTTTAAGTAGTATAAATGCATTACCGAAAATAAATGGGGTATTAGGTGTAATTAAATTAAATTTGGGGGCTTTAGAATAATAAGGCCGAAAATTAGAGTTAAAAAGGAGTTAAAATAAAGTTTATAAGATTTTATAAAGTTTTGGGGTTAAATGGTGATTTCTAGAAAGTTTGGGTACAAACCGTAATTATAAGAATTAATGGTCAAGGAAATATTAAGGTGGTCAACCTTGACCATATGCTAGGTTTTGACCAAAAAATAAGTTAGATAACTTATTTAAGGTTTTATAATAAGTTATGTATTTAATGGTAATATTTTTATAACATATGTGGTAAATATGTTATTACCAAAAATAAAGGGGTGTACAATGGTATTTTAAACACCCATGGGCTATTAGGAATCTTTAGGAATTATTTGGTGAGTTTTGGAATTAAAATGAACTATATAAGTATAATATATAGTTATTATGTCATTATGACACTTTGGAGAAAAATAGATGGTGGAATGGTAAATACCAAGAGTATATGGGTTAATAAGGATATTTATAACCCTTTGGTGGAATTTGGAGATTTTTAGAATTATATAAGAGTATTTATTGAGATATATGTATAATATATAGTTTTAATGATATTATCAAACTATATGTTATAAATTGGGCCTAATGACAAATAAAATGTATATTGAGGTCTGTTCGGAATTTATGAAAAATAACCATAGGTTATACTCTTTTATAAGTTAGAAATGTTATATTAATGGAATATATAACATGGTAAAAAAAAGGGGTGATTTGGTAAATAAAGAAATTATGGTTTAAGGAAAAGTATAAGGTTTAATATATGCCTATGAGGCAATACACAATAGTTTGGTATAAAAACTATAGGTTATAGGTTAAAGAAATGAAAATCATAGCAAATGATATTAGTATTTTGGTATAACATTACATAATGTTATGTGTCAAAAAGGGAATTTAAATAAATTCAAGCTATACCGAGTTATAAGAGTTGGAAAATGAATTTTAGACTAAGGTCTATAGTGTTTTATAAATATTATAGCAATAAATATGGTTTAGAATGGAATTAATATAAGGAAGGGTACTCACATAAAATAATGTGATAAACTATAAACAATGGGATTTTATAAACTAAGTATTTATTAAATAAACCTTAGTAGTTGTAATTATACAACATAAAATGTTACTCATGTTAGGATAATATCTTAATACAATTGTATAATATAATACAATAATGGGAATAATCATCTATAAAAGATGATAAAAGTAACATAAAATATAAGAGTTTATTAAACTCATGGAATACCTACGTGTAAAATATACATACACAAGATAATGTAATATTGAATAATGTATATAAGGTGGATATATATTTTGGTTGAAAACCATATGATTTAATGGTGGTGGTTATTTTTAAAAATAATAAATATAGTTACGAACTATAAGTTACGAATTTTAGAATGCAGTGTAATACAAGAATGCATGCATACATGCAACTATAGGTTACGTACCTAAACTAGAGGTGGATAAGATTAAAAGAAATATAAGGAATTAAACTTAACAGTTGAAATAGTTTTGACGTACGCGTTTTAAGTAACAAGCCGACTGTTTTAGAGAAACCCGTAACAAACTGTAGAAAACAGGGGTAACTGTCGGGGTTATTTATTATTCGGAAATACCGGATGTAGTTAGTCATGGAGACTGACTTATAGTTTGTATTACCGTTTAGTGTATACTTCTTCTGACAAGGACGCTTGACGAGCTAGCGGACTACACGGAGCATAGGATCTTGCTGATTCATACTCCACCGTAATACTGTCAGGGTGAACGGTATGTAAAGGGGTTTGCCGAGTTGACCTAAGGTTGCTCCTTGGGCTCGGATTTGGTTGATATAACTTGTGTGTTATATGTTGTGGTTACATGTATGTGCTTGGTTTTGCATTTATTATTTATGCACGGGCGTCCTACGGGACTAACACTACGTCGACTATAGATCGACTTATATAAACATACATATGCGTTGTGATGACATGACGGTTACTTGATATAATACCATGATATTAATATTAAGTATATGGTAACCTAAGTAAAACACTTAGGGACGAGTCACGACATTGTCGGTCTCTAGAGCATGGATCTCTAACATAAATATCACCTAGATGACTTCTAGGTATGCGTGACCCATTGGGCCGCTGGTTAATAAATATTCTCCATAAGACTAAGAGCAGATCTTAACATTATGAGAGAGTGATGGTATGATATTGAGGTGAGGAATCCCGATAGTTTACGAACTACTTGGTTGCGCATTTGTGATCACTGAGGGGTTTCCTAATTGGATTCCGCTCCAGGTTATATCCAACGAACCCAAATAGGTTTGCGGATCAGGTGGCTACGGCCTTTTTATGGACGTCTTACGAGACATAAGTGAGTCAGGGGCCTCCGGACCTCTGGCGAAATGAGCACCTTGTGTGTACGGGGGACTACTGTCCATGGTGAGGTTATCGGGTTGTCCTAACATGACGCCCTACTGATATTAATTAAATATGGTTGGATGGAGCCTACAAGGCTAAGGTAAATTAAATATGGAAACTGTACGCTACGGTGAATGTACATTGTACTTATGGATGGGGCTTGAAAGCCAAACTAAAATAAATTGACAGTGGATGGTGAACGCTACGGCGATTGTACACTGTACAATATATTGTTGTTATTCGATACGTTCGATATATAATTGTGGTTTGTGATATTAATGATTGTTTGGTTGGATGGATGATTAATGTTTATGAATATTTGGATGGTGATTATGTATATTATACATTTATGCTTCAGTTTTGATTATAACTGTAAAAAGGAAAAGCATGAAACCAATCTACTAATAAGATGGTTAAAATGACAAGTGACCATTAGGGTCCAGGCCCGGCATACTCAGCGTCTATCGCTGATACTACACCATTTCAGGTTGTTGATCATTGTCGGAGCTGAAGAGCAGGAACAGGGTAATTGGAGATGTTGTATAGTAATGAAGATGATGTATGGTCTTATGGTAAGGTTATGTATTTTTCAGGATTGGGTAGACGCTCACTTGTCGGTGATTATGATTTATGGACTTAGTATGATGTATAGGAGTTTCTCGTTATCACTGCGGTTAGCAATTCATTTATTTTGGAAGTTGGATGTAGTTTGGCTACGTTGCTCGCATGGGCGAGTAATGGCCGGTGACACCCGAGTGAGTTTTGTAATTGTTATTTATTTTCCACTGCGAGACGTTTTAATTATTGCTACGTGAGAGATCAAACACCACAAATTCATTAATGAAACGCCTGGGACATGTTCAATTTATACCTGTGTACAATACCGTCATAAATGTAACTAAACACTATAGTTCTCATTATGACACACCTGTACGTGTTCAATAAGTACCTGTGTATCAACTAGACTTGGTGTTTGTAACAATACTATCCGTAAAGAAACTAGTATTATTTTCTAGCAGACATATTGTATTACACTACATTAACTTAAACAAATTACATCACAAATTGCATATTGAAACACCAATGACACATTTGCAATGTACCATATGTAATATCTTTCATTTTTAAAAAATAGTAACTATAAATTATTATATACCAGTATTACTTTAACATAAGACCTTTATATCATGAATTAAAACTCCAAACACATTACGAAATACCAAAAACTGAACTGAAAGTACCTTCACATATGTAAATAAAACCACAATTAAAATATTATAGGCGAAAAAAGTTTATGTTGTACCAAAAACAAATGTACAAGTACCTTGCTATTTATAAGCGAGACACCTAACACATATTCAATATATACCATGGTACAAATATCATCATTTGGTTAAATTACGACCTTCCTATAGTGAAACAAGTACTTGTAAAATCAACATGCTACTAATAATTAATATAAATAAGTTGCATAAAGTATAGAAATTAGAAATCTCATGTTATCTTATTTTGAATAAGTAAATATTATTCAACAAAATAATTAAAAATGATGATAAATGAAAAAATGTAGAAACTAAAGAAAAAAGAATATAATTCAATATCAAAAGTTATATTGCTTGCATAATTATAATTATTAATTGTTAGAAACTGTACATGATTATAAAACTGTCTCACAACATACCAAAGTACAGTTTTACACATACTAATATTTAGTAAAATAAAGACTGTTTGATAGTAAAATAAGTACATAGTGCATCAATCATTATATTGGTTTATATTCTATTTTACATATAACTTTATGACATAATATTTTGTACATTACAAAAAATAATATGTCATAAAGTTATATTCAAAATTGAATAAAAAAATTATAAAAAAGTAAATTTATTAAAATATTTGTTAAAAATATAAATATTTTATTTTGAATAATAAAAAATAAATATTATGTCATAAAGATATCTACAAAATAAAATACATATTATAAAAAATAAATTTATGAAAGTATTAGTTAAAAATATAAACAATTTACTTTGAATAAATGAAAAATAAATATTATATCATAAAGGTATCTGTAAAATAAATTACAAATTATTTTAAAAGAAATTCCAAATATATTAGTTAAAAATATAAGAAAATTCTTTTGACTAAATAATTTGTATTCTTGAAAGATATTAGTTATCGTTTATTTATCAAAACAAATTATATATATTTTAAATAATATTTTCTCAATTTTTTTAAAATTGTATTCTTTCTATGTTGTAGATAATTTTATATTTTAACTAATATTTTTTTACAACATATTACGTTATCAAAGTTATCCATATCATAGAATATAAAATTAAAATAATTAAAATTTGAAATTAGATAAAAATATAAAATAATTGATTTTCAAAAGAAATTATTGCTAGAGAAAAATAATCTGTAAAAATTATGGTATTGATTGGTATAAATTGTGGTACTTAATTGGTATAAATTGATTTAAAAATTGGTATAAATTATGTTTTTAAAATCTATATCCTTTTTTATGGTACTGAAAAAATTTAAAAATATAAGAAATTTTACGTTTTATCAATATTTAATGATGTTTTATATATTTTATTTAATTTTTTATAAATTTTCCTAATATTTTTTATATTTTTATAGTTATCTATACTTTTATAATATTTTAAATATTTTGTGAATTTTAGTGAATTTTTAACACTTAGGGGCATTTTGTAAAATTTAAAGTATTTTATTAACTTGTAGGGATATTTTTATCTTTTTCTTCTAGTCAATGACATAAAGACATTTCATGTAATTTTACAAATATGCTGTGACTTTCTTTTTTTAAAAGATATTTCATGAATTTATCCAAATTATAATGACATTTCATGAAATGTCCCTAATTTTTTTTTTGGGTTTTCACGACAGGTCACTAACTTGATATATTGTGAGTGTCAGGTTTGATCATTAAGAAAGAGAAAGTGATTATACATGTAATAATAATGCCGTGTATTAAATATCGAAAATAAGGTTTATATAAATATAATTTTTATATTACTCCTTAATTTATGATAAGTATTATCTTTTTATTATTTTTAAACATAAATATTTTAATGTCTTTTCATTCTTTATTAAGTCTACTACTCGTTATTTCTCCCACACAATATTTTTCAATTTGATTAGATTTCCAATAAAATAGTCTATTTTTCCTTTCCTCAATTTTTGTGCTTTAATGTAATAATAAAATGAATTATAGTATAACTAATTTGTTTTAATTGTCCCATAATTTCATTTTTGTATTTAACTCCATAATTTAATAAAATTTTGCTCTTACAAAGTAAAATGATATATAAGTTGAGGCCCTCATATTCCAAAAAGCATATTCAATTACTACAAAGAATTCCAATGTTATAATCAAATTAAAGCTAATAGTCGGTAATCATAGAAGTGAATGAAATAAAACGAAAACAATAATTATGTCACATATTATGGCAATAACATTTTTTTCTTGACACCATATTACATCTTATCACTTTGTATCTAAATTAATTTCTGACGTGAACAATGAGCTTGTTTAGCACAAACCATCAACTTCTTAAACTAGCTTATTAACTAGTAATACAATGCAAAGGTTCTTGACCGTGAAGAGGTAAAAAGTGATGATAAAAATGAAATTAAAAATGGTCTGTTTGCAAAAAAAGATAATCGCGGAAAAGTAAAAGTTAAATGGTGATGCAATTCTAAGCAAAGTTATTATTGGACTCACATAAAAAGGGCAAACTTTAATTGGGTTTTAAGAGTTGTTCACGCTTTGATTAGAAAAACTATGGGAAATTTCATGAGATACCCTGACGTTTGAACGAATTTCACGAGATGCCCCCGAGATTTCATTTTCATTATAAGATAACTTCGAGGTTTCATTTTTTTACGATATACCCTGAGGTATTATTTTCGTTATGATATACCCCTAAGGTTTCATTTTTTTACGAGATGCCCCTCTGTTCAGATTCTGATATATTATATTTTCATATCCTAATTTACCATCGCACCATATGCCCCGTAATAACCTCACGGGTTATGGTCAAATTTTTTTAAAATTTAAAATTTGAACAAAATGCTCATAAAAATTAAAGATCAATTAAAATTTTAATTCAATTTAAAAAACATAAATAAAAGTATAAAAAATTAGAATCATAAAAAGTTTAAAATAAATATAAATGACTAAACAACAAAAAAAATAATCTATTTAAAAAACTTATATTGTTACATTATTTAAAAAATATTATAGCGGTGACTTAAAATCGTAAATGTTTTATAACAATTATATTAAATACAAGAAATTATTAAATAATTTTATTAATTATAGTATGAGTTTATTAACAAATATATTATTTGATATCAATGATCAAAAGAGAAATGATCATATTTTATGGTTTTTATACTTTGTTTTATAATTTAAAATGATGATTTTTTCTATGTATTATATGAAACTGTTGCTTTAAATATTATTCATATTATTGTTATACATTTTTTAGATTTTTAACAAATATCTAGGTAACTCCCTAACAAGTTATGCTTATTTTTCAAAATAATTTAATTTTAATTTTTTAGTCATTTCCTTTTATTAATTTTTTTGTTTATTTAATTATTTTATTTTTTGATATTGATGTCAAATTTTATATGAACTTTAATTTTTTTGAGCATTTTATTTAAGTTTCAAATTCAAACAAACTTTGACTATATATCCTGAGGTTATTAGGGGGCATATGATGCGAGGGTAAAATGAGAAATCTGACTGAGGGGTATCTCGTAATAAAATTGAAACTTCAGGGGTATATCATGATGAAAATGAAACCTCAGGGGTATATCGTAAAAAAATGAAATCTCAGGGGTATCTTGTAATAAAAATGAAACCTCAGGGGTATCTTATAAAATTCGCTCAAACCTCGGGGTATATCGTGAAATTTCTCAAAAACTAAACAAGACGAAATGATCAGAGAGTTAGATAAACAAGGTTGGTGTCCTAAATGGTAGGTAAAAATTTTGATATGGAGAAGTAAGTAGGCGAGGAAGAAATTATATCTTTCTTACATGGTTAGCACTATTGTGATTCTAACTTTTACAACAAATTATATGAAAACTAACGATAAATAAATTCATGAGTATTAGGAAAATACTATAGCACTTGTATGATTCATGCCCAACTCTATAAAGTACAAATTACAATCACATAATTAAAGTAGCATGAGTTCTCACCTAATTATTATTGTACATTCATACCTAATTTTTCTTCTGTCTTAATGAGCCGTCCGCTTTAATAATGTTGGATAAATTACTGAACTACTATCAGGTAGGTCCGGTATTGTATGGGGACAAACAAGTACTACAATTTTGCATATGAATACTATTATTACTCACGTTTATATATATAGCCATAATCTCAGTCTCAGACTACGTGTGTGATATATCATTATAATCACCACTCATTTCCCGTATCAAATATACACTAATTTACTAAGAAATTGATCTATTTTGCCAGACGTTGACAGCTTGCATGAATTGGTAAGCAAGACTTTTTCCTTCTCCACGGATTGACTGAGACTCACGGTCCGGAGCTGCTAACAGAACTCATTTCTAAAGCGATTATAAACCCCACATCTAATTCTCAACTGTAACATATCCCACCCATTTCACACAGTCTCTCATCTCTCTTTCTCAACCTGTATCCAGTAACAGCTAGCTAGCTCATCAGATTCCCACCTCATCTAGCTACTTAAATTCTTATTCGGTACTGTTTAATTATGCGTAATTGGGTTTACAATTCTCTGATAACTTGCTGATTCTTTCACTATATTCCGATCGATACTTGAGTGCTCATACTAATCGAAAAAGGTTCAATTGTATAGCAGAAGCTGCTCCAATGGGCGTTGAAAGGCTAATGGGGAATTTGAAAACAAAGCTTGTTAAGTCATTCAACAGAATAGCTACAAGAAACAACAACGGAACCAGAGGAGGAGGAAAAAGCCATGCCAACTCCAATAGCAACTTGTATGATAGGATTGAGAAGAGTGGAGAGTATGAAGATTGAGATGAGAAGCAGGAAAGCTCGAAAGATTATTCAGGAGACTCTCAAGGTCGCTGATTCCCCTACTAGACGATCAGTGTCCATCTAACATCTCTTTTGCAGCTAACCATTAATTAGCTCTTCTTTTAGTTGTATCAACGTGAACATATTGTTTTAAATATTGCAATTTTCAGTCGAAGAAATAATACTATTGCAATTTAAGTGCTGTCTGCGTCAGTCAGTATAGTATTCAGAATGGTGTGACGTTTTCAATCTTCTTTCGTTCCTTCTTACTCACCATAGTATCTCGTATGTAGCATCGTACAGTCTATCTATCCATCAATCCAACAGACCATGCACCGCACAATTAATCCTGAAACGTACGTTATTCGTGTCCATACATCTAGTTTGATAAAATCAGGTCTTGGATTGGGTCGAGATACTCCAATTTTACCCCAAGATGTTTTGGGTTAGCTCAAAGAACTTGACCCAGATGTTTCGGGTTAACTTGCGGGTTGCATTTTTTAATCTAAACTCAAAATTGGTTGAATTGAATCTGATTCAAACGTTGTAAAATTTTATTTTAACGAATAATGAATTACAAATACTTAGTTATATGTTATTGTTTAAATGTTATGTGTTTAGTTCTTATAATATAACTTTTTAGTTACGAGTTTGCGACCCGAAGAGGATTTGATTGATTTAAGACGAATTCGCAGAAATCTTTGTAGATCAAAATTCTAAAACAAATTCAATTTTTTACGGGTCAATTTTGGACCGAGATGTCCTTAACTAAGGTCCTCCCTTTGGCGGAGGTCATTTTCCTACTTTAGTTGAAGGGTTTGGTTATCCGTTTTCCATTGTTTTTTTCCTCCCTTCCTTGTCTCTTGTTGTCTTCTTCATTTCTCATGCTGGTATTGTGTGATCTTTAAACTATTTCTCTAAATTTGTGGTTCAATGGATCCTTACGTACTCTCATGGGCCTTTTCTTTTTCCATTTCCTTTTCCCCTTTCTTTGCTCATGTTTTGTCTTTTCTCTGATCCGATGTCAAAATAATTTTCCCTGCATATCAAGCTCTTCAACAAGCTGAGGTAGCTATGCTTTGGTTTGGCTATGGGTTAGCAAGCATACCAGTCACTTGGGCTTGGAGAGATGAGGCTCACCGATCCGTTGAGAAGATTTGCCAAATCTCCTTCTTTTTGCTTCAGGTTGACGCGAGATCAAGAACCAGGAAGAAACGAAAGGACGGGGAAAGGGAAGGAGAAAAACGTTCCTTCTGATGTTTTGTTATTAATGAATAATACAATCCCACTCACTTAGCAGAGCACCCCTTTTATGATTCACACCAGTAAAGTGACCGTTAGTAAAATAACCCACTAGCAACAACAGTAATAACCTACGTATATCTAACCCAATGAGTCTCACAATAACTTACAAAATACTACCTATTCTAACAGGCCCCCTCAAAACAGACGCAGAGGGACTGTTTTGAAACTCCAGATAAAGAATCTATCAATCCCATGTCTCGCAACACTTTGGAGTAGCACCTTCCAGGCAGTACCTTCGTTAGAATGTCTGCTAACTGAGAATGTGTAGTAACAAACTCAACTTCTATCAGCCCTTCCTCTAGCTTTTGCCTCACGAAATGCACATCAACTTCGATGTGCTTGGTACGTTCGTGTAGAACGAGATTCCTCGCTATGTAAATGGCTGACTGACTGTCGGATTTGATGGGAATTGGTGTCACTCCTTCCACTCCTAGATCTGATAACAGCCTCGTGATCCAGCTTAACTCAGCTGTGACGTGTCTTAATGATCTGTACTCAACCTCTGCTGATGAAAGTGCCACCGCAGACTGCTTCTTTGATTTCCAGGACAAGGGCAGCCGCCCAGTTGAATGAAGTAGCCGCTGACTGACCTTCTGGTGTTGGGACAACAGCCCAGTCTGCGTCACAAAAAGCCAATAAATTCAGTGAGTTGTCAGTATTAAAGAACATGCCATAATTCAAAGTACCTTTGATGTACTTTAAAGTGTGCAAGCTGCTGCATAATGTTACAGTTGGTTTTGTATATCAGTTGGTTTTTCCAAGAACTGACTTAATGTTTGGATGGTAAAGCTCAAGTCTGGTCTACTATGTGCCAGAAAACTGATCCTACCTACAAGTCTTCTGTAAACAGAAGCATCTGAGAGAGGATTTCCTTCATTTGTTTTCAGCTTACTGTTAAGTTCTAAAGGACCTACTACTATTTTACTTTCCCAGCACCAAATTCTTTCAATAAATCTTCTGCATATCTTTTTTGTGTCAACACCACTCCTTGTCCAATATGCAGAAATTCCAACCCAAAACAGACTTAAGTGACCTAAATCCTTAATCTGAAACTTGTTATTCATACTGTCCTTTACTAGTTGAATCATCCTAGTGTCACTACCAGTCAACAGTATGTCATCCACATACACAACCAGAAAACAAACACCCTTACTGTTGTTTCTACAAAAAAGAGAATAGTCATTGCTGGACTGTGAAAAACCAAGATGTTTTAGAAAATTGTTGAGTTTTGATGCCACTGCCTTAAGGCTTGCTGTAAATGTATATGCGCCATACATTCTTATAGTTTTTGATGTGTGACAACCATGCGGAACCGGTCTTGTACTCAGCATATGATCTTTCGGTAAAATTCCTATGAACGTCAACAGAAACGTAGCTGCTCACGTGACAGCATTTACGATATCAAGTTGTTAAGATTTGCCCTGATATATCTCCTTAGTTAGCGTTCAGCGTTATTGTTACTAGGATATTTTGAGAGGGAAGCTTTGTTTAAGTCTGGGTAATTCCATGTATATATATACTCAGTATAGATATAGTTTAGGGTTATGCTTTTGGGTATTAAGAACAGATCTACACCCTTTACGGTGAAACCCATTTGAGTGAGAACGAGAGTGATTATTTATTCAATAGTTTAGGAGTGTGATTATCATTCGAAGAGTGACAGATTAGAGTGTGATTGTTCAAGGTGTTGAACAGATCAGGTGAGAAGTTTTTCACGCTATTAATATATATTAGTGGCTGAGTTTTCTTCTATACTGGATTACAATCTATCGGGTGATCACTACTAAGAACTCAGTTCAAGACTGAGTATACTGGAGGTCTCATTACGAACTGTCAAGTGGTATCAGAGCAGGCTTACCTTTGCTCGAGGCTAACGCCTCAAGGTAGATCGTGAAGATGAGTTCGTACAATGTCAAGGCACCCAGGTTAACTAAGCTGAACTACTCAAATGGTGCGAACAGATGGAGGCTCAACTAATGTCTGTAGATTACAAAGTCTGGAAGGTGGTCACTAAAGGCGACTTCAAACCTACTGTGACCGTAGAAGGACTTACCCAGGATAAGCCTGAAGAACAGTGGACGGAGGATGATGAAAAGTTGCTTAGCAAGAATAAACAGGCGTTGCGGATTCTTGTATCATCTCTTTCCGATGAAGATCAGGGAAGAGTGCTCGGTATTCAAATGGCAAATGGTGTGTGGGATTTTCTCAAGATAGCGTATCAAGGTACTGAGTCCATTCGAAAAGCAAAGGAGAAATAGTTTAACAGAGAATTCAATAACTTCAAGATGGCAGAAGGTGAAACATTGGTTGCTGCGATTGAGAGATTCAATCAGATTTTAGTCGAAATCAAGTCTGTGGGTGCCTCGCTTTCAAAAGAGCAGACTAACGAGAGGTTTCTGGAATCACTCACAAAAGATTGGTTAAATTACACCTCGATGCTGGAAAAGATGGACAAAGTATCGTCCGTATCCTTTGAAGAATTGTGTTCTGATTTAATTGTTCATGAGAGCAAGATGAAGGAACAGATACTGGAGGGTGTTTCGGTGGAAAGAAAAGACCTTGCCTTGAAGGCGAAGAAAGTGGTGGAAAATGCCGATTGGGAGTTAGATGACGATTTTGAAATAAAAATAAATTTACTGGCACAAGGGTTGAAGAGAATCATGAGCAGGAAAGAAAAGGTGGATTTCAAGGCTCAAGCAGCAACCGGCGCGAACCAGATATGAGCAAGGTGGAATGTTTTCGGTGTCACAAGCAGGGGCATATGATAAAGGACTGTCCTTTGTCATCCAAACCGCCCCAGTATAGAAATCGAGATACACGTATGGCTGCAGCGGTATGGGGAGAAGAAGAAGAAGAATCTGAACAGGCTGAGAAAGTGGAGGCACATTACTGCATGACGGCTATTCATCATCGGTCTCACACTGATAAATCGACATACGATGAAACGATGTGTCTAGTTGCAAAAGATAAGGAGCATCACTCTCTTGTAGGAGAGCAGGTAAGTTCTCTTAACCTAGATAATATCTGTAGGGAGTCGTCGAAAGATCAGATTTTTAACGCTTTGACAGCTGCTCTATTAGAAATTGAAGGATTAAAAGGGAAACTTGATAATGTTATTAGTAAAGAAGATCAGATAAAACAACTAGAGTTAGAAATAAATGAGTTGAAAAAGAAAAATCAGGAGATATCAGAAAAGCTAGTAGAAAGCTCATCTAAGGTGCTGCAATCCATCCACGTTTACATCATCAGTGAAGAGTAAGTTGAGTTCTCTTCAGAATGGGCAGAAAAAGAAATTCAACTACTTAAAGCAGACAATGAATGGATTCGTCAGGATAACGCTGATCTCCAGAAACAATGTGATACTCTTGATAGAAGACTAAACATCATTAATCTAGAAACCCATCGTGGCATACAGAAAAATCAAACGCAATGAAATTGTTAGGAAACTAAATCAGAATCGGAATGAGTTAGGATTCCGTGGAGTTGAAGCTAATATAAGACCGAAGAAAAATATGCGAAAACTAAAACTTATCCTGTAATGAGAGACTCCCCGTTTTGTCGTGCAACTATAGAATGTAGTTATTGTCATATTCTTGGACATCATATCAATTCATGTTTTAAGCTACAACGGAAAAATGCTAGAGACTCCGTTCCTCGCACTGTTAAATATGCTAGTATGTATTCTCATTGACCCAAAGCAATGGGTCCCTAAACGATATTGATATTTTTTCCCCTCTCAGGACTATGCTGATGGAGCTAATATATGGCTTATGGATAGCGGCTGTTCTAGGCATATGACTGGAGACCATACACTGTTTCGGGATCTTGAGGGATTACATGGAGGATTTGTGACATTTGGAAATAATGAGAAGGGGCAGATCATTGCTATAGGCACAGTTGGTCATCAGGGAAGTGTTGAAGATGTGTGCCTGGTGGATGGATTGGAGCATAATCTACTAAGTGTGTCACAAGTGTGTGACAAGGGTCCTTCCTCTATTACCTTTGATTCTTACGGTTTCATCGTCACAGATTTGACCACTGGAGCACCTCTCTTGCAAGGATATCGCAGGGGAAATTTGTATCTAGTGGATGTTGATGATCAGAGGTTGGATGCCACCTGCCTCACTGTCTCCACAGAAAACACAAATTTATGGCATCAGCGTCTCGGTCATGCTCACAATCGGTTGATCAATAAACTGCGCACTCAACACCTGGTTGAAGGGTTACCGTCTACGGTCCTTCATGAAGACTATCCTTGCAGTGCTTGCCTGCAGAATAAGCAGACTCGATCCGCTCACATTCCCAAGTCGGTTGTTTCCACCTCCACTGTGCTGGAACTGGTACACATGGATTTGGTTGGACCTATGCGTACTATGACCAGAGCAGGAAGAGATATATTTTTGTTTTGGTTGATGATTATTCTCGTTTTACTTGGACATACCTTCTTCATGCTAAAGGCGATACTTACAATCTGTTTAGAAGTTTCTGCATTCAGATACAATGTCAATTGGGATTCCCTTTGCGCATTATACGATCAGATAATGATACAGAATTCGTCAATCATCAGTTTCAACAGTTTTACTGATCAAGGCATCACCCATACTTTTTCTGCAGTGCGTACACCTCAACAGAATGGTGTTGTGGAACGAAGAATCGGACATTGGTTGAGATGGCTCGCACAATGCTTAATGCTAGTGGTCTAGCACCAAGTTTTGGGGGGAAGATGTCAACACGGCGTGTTATATTCTCAACCGTGCTCTCATCAGACCTATACTCAATCAGACTCCATATCAACTGGTGAAGGGTCGACCACCGTCAATTGGTTATTTTTAAGGTCTTTGGCTGCCGGTGCTTCATTTTGCACAATGGTAAACAGCACACCGGGAAGTTTGATACCAGAGGAGATGAAGGAGTATTTTTGGGGTATTCCACTACCAGTAAGGCCTATAGAGTGTTTAACAAACACACTCTTATTGTGGAAGAATCAGCATATGTTCGATTTGATGAACTGAATTTTGGCTCTCGAAATCCACATAGTATTGGGTCAGAATTAAGTATCGATGACTCTGATGATTCAGACTCAGATTCACCACCTTCCTCTGTTCAAATTTCTCCCAATATGTCACAAGTCGATTCCCATTCAGCTCCTTCTACTTCGTTACAACCATCTGCTGACACTCCCGATGGCTCTCCTATGCAAGTTGAATCCTCAGGAACAAGTAACCCTGTGTCAGAATCCACTGACAGCTCTAGCTCACAATCAGATGATAGTCCCAGCTCACCACCTCCTAGTATTCCTTCTCGTCGGGCTCCTGGAGTTTCGTTGGATAATCTCCTCTCAGACTTGAACTCAGGCCGAGTAACTCGCCACTCACTTCGGAACTATTGCACTCATGAGGGATTCCTGTCCAGTATTGAGCCCCGTAATATAAAAGAAGCCCTTACTGACTCTGATTGGATACAGGCTATGCAGGAGGAACTCGACGAGTTCAAACGGAATGACGTCTGGGTTTTAGTTCCTCGACCAAGTCATAAGGAGGTAATTGGCACACGGTGGGTTTATCGCAACAAACTTGATGCGAATGGTCATGTCGCCCGCAATAAGGCTCGCTTAGTCGTTCAGGGGTATAATCAACGAGAGGGTATCGATTATGACGAAACTTATGCACCTGTTGCCCGTCTAGAAGCTATCCGTATGCTGATTGTTTTCGCTGCTCACAGGGCCTTTTCTTTGTATCAAATGGATGTTAAATGTGCATTTCTGAACGGGTACATTGACAAGGAGGTCTATGTAGCTCAACCTCCAGGCTTTGCTGATCATTCCAGACCTGATGATGTTTATTTACTCAAGAAATCTGTCTATGGTTTAAAGCAAGCCCCGAGGGTCTGGTACGCGCGCCTCACCTCCTATCTACTTCAGCATGGTTTTACACGGGGTAAAGTGGATTGCACGCTTTTTCTCAAATGCCGGGATTCTGATCTTTTGCTGGTTCAGATCTATGTCGATGATATCGTCTTTGGTTCTTCCTGTCCCACGTTATCTAAATCGTTTGAGACAGTAATGACTAATGAATTTTCTATGAGCAGTATGGGCGAACTCACCTTTTTTCTAGGATTGCAGGTTCACCAAACCAAGACTCACACGTTTGTCTGGCAAGGAAAATATACTATTGAACTACTATCCAGGTTTGGGTTTGATTCCGCTAAATCCATGGCTACTCCAATGTCTAATGTTCTCAAACTTGGTTCTAAAACTCACGCTGAACCCACTGATCCTACTGAGTATAGAGCTATGATTGGTTCACTGATGTATCTCACCGCAAGCAGACCTGATATCCTTTACAGAGTTTGCTATTGTGCTCGATTTCAGGCGGTCAAACGAATTTTCCGTTACTTAAAAGGCACTCCTAACTTGGGTTTGGTTTATCGTGTAGGATCTTCTTTCACTCTCCAGGCTTACACTGACGCAGATTTTGGAGGATCGCTTACTGATCGTAAGAGTACATCAGGATGTGCTCAGCTTCTGGGTACTAGTCTGGTCTCCTGGTTCTCTAAGAAGCATTCCTCCGTCGCCTTATCCACCACCGAAGCTGAATATATTGCAGTTGCTGCTTGCTGCGCCCAGGTTCTCTGGCTCCATATCAACTTGAAGACTATGGTATGCCTCAATCACCGGTCCCGATTTACTGTGACAATCAATCTACCATTGCTTTGTCCAAGAACCCAGTACAACACTCTCGTACAAAACATATCGAGATTCGGCATCACTTTCTTCGTGATCAAGTTGAAAAAGGAACAGTGGAATTGCTTCATTGTTCCACGGAGCACAGTTGGCGGATATCTTTACTAACCTCTCCCTCGTGAAATCTTCCATCGTCTGAGTCTAGCATTGGGCATGGTTAACATTGATTAAGGTCCATTTCTTTTATTTTCTGTGTTTTCTCTTTTGTGTACAAACATGGTACTAGAATTGAGTGGAGCATGTTTTTCTTAATTTTACAACTAAGTGAGGATTCCGTAGATTATTGTGGAACATGTTATAGATGATCTGGATCAATGTTATCGTTGGAACATTTTTCATGTTACTGGTTTACCTTTTATCTTTCTGTTTGTTCCTTCTATTCCTATTTATGGTTCTCTATCATTTACGACACCAAAAAAAAAAACAAAAGAAACAAACGACATGGCCCAAATATTTCTTCACGTTCTTCTCAAACGTCATCCACTCTGCATACCCATTTACCCACGTTTTGTCAGCTTTTCCTGATTCTCAGTCTTAAACCCATCTCTTCCGTTGCGTCTTTACATGGTGAATATAAGTTTTGTGATTGTTGATCAAGTTAGCTTTGTTTCAGGGGGAATTGTTTCAGGGGGAATCTATATTTCAGGGGGAATACCTATGTGACTTCTCTATTCACCATGATGAAGTTTGCACACACATCAAAAAAGGGGGAAACTGTAAATGTATATGCGCCATACATTCTTATAGTTTTTGATTTGTGACAACCATGCGGAACCGGTCTTGTACTCAACATATGATCTTTCGGTAAAATTCCTATGAACGTCAACAGAAACGTAGCTGCTCACGTGACAGCATTTGCAATATCAAGTTGTTAAGATTCGCCCTGATATATCTCCTTAGTTAGCGTTCAGCGTTATTGTTACTAGGATATTTTGAGAGGGAAGCTTTGTTTAAGTCTGGGTAATTCCATGTATATATATACTCTGTATAGATATAGTTTAGGGTTACGCTTTTGGGTATTAAGAACAGATCTACACCCTTTACGGCGAAACCCATTTGAGTAAGAACGAGAGTGATTATTTATTCAATAGTTTAGGAGTGTGATTATCATTCGAAGAGTGATAGATTAGAGTGTGATTGTTTAAGGTGTTGAACAGATCAGGTGAGGAGTTTTTCACGCTATTAATATATATTAGTGGCTGAGTTTTCTTCTATACTGGATTACAATCTATCGGGTGATCACTACTAAGAATCAGTTCAAGACTGAGTATACTGGAGGTCTCATTACGAACTGTCACTTGCTTAAGCCCATACAAGGATTTCTTGAGAAGACAAACCTTACCAGTTTCAGGATTCTCAAGCCCTTCAAGCAGTTCCATATAAACTTCTTCTAAAAGATCTCCGTGCAGAAACGCATTGTTAACATCAAGTTGGTTAATAGTCCATTTTTTTCAGTTGCAATAATGACCAAAGCTCTAATTGTGGTAAATTTCACCACGGGTGAGAAAGTTTCCTAGTAGTCTATGCCATGATTTTGGGTGTAACCCTTAGCAACTAGCCTAGCTTCACTCTCAAGTCCCATCTGATTTATATTTGTATCTAAACACCCATTTGCATTTAATAGCCCTTTTTCCTTTTGGTAAATCAGTGATGACCCAAGTTCTATTCTTATTAAGGGCAAGGAATTCTTCTTCCATTGCCTTTCTCCATCTAGGATCTTTAACAGCAGTATGGTAATCTAAAGGTTCTACTTCTCTGGTGGTGATAAGTTTTTGATGATAGTAATTGCTGGCAAACAGACAGAGGTAATTAGCAGGTATAACAGAAGATATTAGTGAATCACTATCAACACTTAGACAGATTTTGTCATTGCAGTCAATATTAGAATAGTTGTCATTTTGCAGATCTGCAGCAGCCCTAAGTCTATCTGAAAGGATGGCAGTAAAATGACAGTGAGAGGACTTATCTTTTTGTTGTGCAAACACTTGATTGACCTCATAATCCTTCAGGTATTCTGGTGCATGTCTCTCCCTTTGGGATCTCCTGAGGAAAATTTCTTGAATTGGTTGATCATTCTCCTGCACTTCCTGTTCTGAGCTTTCCGAGTCTTGCTGTCTAGAGGCAAGTTCTTCTTGGCCGGTTTGGCCACTGTTTTCATCCTGAGTCTGTAGTAAAATCCTTTCATCCTGGACACCTTGGTTACTGTTCTTAGAAATAATATTGAAACCATCATCCTCAAGATCTAACCGGGAAACAAACAGTTCATGTTCCTCAAGGCTACATGTATCTTTTGCATTGATCTCTTTGTAAGGGAAAATATTTTCATGGAAACTGATGTCTTTGTTATAAATAACTTTATCATTATCAAGATCATAATTTTCTATCCCTTTTTACCTTGGGGATATCCAATGAAAATGCCCTTCACACATCTTGAAGCAAACTTATCATGTTGGTTATAATTTACATTAGCGAAACATAGACAACCAAAACATCTTAAAAAATTGTAATTTGGTTTTTCATTAAAAATGATCTCATATGGTGTTTGTCCAGCGAGGGAACTTAAGGGCATCCTATTTATGAGATATGTGGCTGTCATCACACTATCTCCCCAGAATTTAAGTGGTAGACCAGACTGAAATAAGAGAGCTCGGGCTGTTTCTAAAATGTGTTTGTGTTTGAGTTCGACAACCCATTCTGCCGTGGGCTGTGAGGGCAAGAGGTTTGGTGAATTATTCCTTTCTGTTTAAGGAGATTTGCATTTAGTTTTGAGCTACCCAACTCGTAAGCATTGTCTGACCTTATACATTTAATTTCTTGCTAAATGTCTCTCAATCAGCTCAATAAAATTGATGATTATTTGAAAAGAATCTGATTTATTGGTGCACAAATGGACCCATGTGGCTCTACTTTTGTCATCAACAATTGTCAAAAATATTTGAAAACCATCATAGGTCTTGTGAGGGTAAGGCCCCCACAAGTCCACATGTATTAAATCGAAGGTATCCTTGGATCTAGTACTACTATTTTCAAAAACTGTTCTGTGACTCTTAGCTCTAACACAAGGTTCACACACACGCTGTTTACAAGGTTTATTATCTCCCAAAAGGTTTAAACTCAAAAGACCTTTTCTGTGCAAGTGCCCTAAACGATAATGCCTGAGAGAAAAACTATCATTGTGGTCAAACCCTGTCATAGTTCTGTCTTTGGAACTAACAGAACCAACTCCACTATTTACAATGACTATCAGAAACTTTCCTGTCACATAGACTGTCTAGAAGGTAGAGACCACGATAACAGTGTCATATTTCCACTTCATTCTTCAGTTTAGAGTCCTGATATACTCAAGATTTAGAATCAAAGTAAAATTCTTCTCCCATGTCTTTGGTCAACTTGCTAACAGCAACAAGGTTAAACTGAAAACTAGGAACATATAAGACATTTTTCAGGGTTATTAATGAGTTAATTTTTTACTTTTCCTATGATTCTAGCGAATTGTGGGTGTCCATCTGGCATGGTTACACTATGAGCATTATCAAGCACAAGGTAAGAGGTAAATGAAGAGAAATCACAGCACATGTGGTCGGAGGCCCCAGAGTCAAGCAACCAAACAGATTTGTTAAAACCATTTTTTATGTTAGAATTATCATTTGTCTGGTTCGTAATGCTAGATGATTCTGATAATTTAGAGCATGAAGGGAAAATCATACCTACGAAACCACAATTGGTTTCATTAACCTGATCTTCCTTTGCTGGGTTTTGGGATTTGCTGATGTACGCCAATAGCTGATTAACTTGTTCGTTTGTCAAGCCCCCCTTGAACGGATCTTGCGGAGCTTCAGGATTGGAATCCTCGACACATGCGCTGATGTTGGCCTTCTTGTTCTTGCTACCTCTCTAGTTTTGGGGGAAGCCATGTTTGTGGAAGCATCTGTATTCTTGGTGTCCAATTCTCCACAAAAACGCAAACAAGGTTTTGGCGTTTAACAAAATTTCCTGACTGACTTCGCACAGTCCCTTTCTTTGAATTGTCGGCGGCAAAAGACAGCGACGCTCCTTCAGATGGGCCCTTTACAGTTAGGGTTTTCTGCCGTTCTTCTTGTATGAGAAGAGAAAAGACTTGCTCGAGACGTGGTAGGGGGCTAATCATCAAGATGTTACCTCTTATTATCGAATACCGTTCATTTAGCCCCATAAGAAATTTTATCAGCGTCTTTCCTTGATGTAGGTCTGGAACTTCTCCGATTCACTGCAGGCGCACTTAGGGATGGAGTCTGTCGCATCAATTTCATCCCAAAGCTTCTTGATGCGGCTGAAATAGACTCCGACGGTGTCGTTTTCCTGAGAAATAGCACTCAGTTGCTGTTCGAGATCGTAAATTCGAGTTGCGTCCTTCTGTTCATATCGCCCGCACAATTGACTCTCCAGATCGTGACGAGGTAGCGTTGAAGATGACAGTCTCAGCTATGGTCTTTTTCAAACTCGAAAGTAACCAGGACATCACCATTTTGTTGCACCTCTCCCAGGCTTGTACCTTGTGCGGAGGATCTGTCGGCTTCGTAATGGTTCCATCAATGAAACCATTTTGTTTTTATAGCCCCAAGAGCGATTTCAACTTGTTGTTTCCAGATGGCGAAACCGGTCCCGTCGAATTTGCTTGCTATGGCTTGACCCGGCTGGTCGCGAGGTACAACGGGTCACCTACTGGAATGCTAGTTTCATTGGCGACGCTAGCCCCGCTATTCTGCACTTCCGGCGAATCTTGCGTCTCTCCTAACATCTTGCTGTCGACGATGAGAGAAATAAGGGTTTTCGATGAGAGAAATTGGGGAAAAGAAACCCTTCAGCGTGTCGAGAAAGAAGTGAAAATTGGTCGAAGCTGCGAGATAGACGAACAAGGCCCCTTCACCTGCTCTGATACCATGAGAAGATTTGCCAAATCTCCTTCTTCTTGCTCCAGGTTGACGCGAGATCAAGAACCAGGAAGAAACGAAAGGACAGGGAAAGGGAAGGAGAAAAGCGTTCCTTCTGATGTTTGTTATTAATGAATAATACAATCCCACTCACTTAGCAGAGCACCCCTTTTATGACTCACGCCAATAAAGTGACCGTTAGTAAAATAACCCACTAGCAACAACAGTAATAACCTACATATATCTAACCCAATGAGTCTCACAATAACTTACAAAATACTACCTATTCTAACATCCGTTGGATTGCATGCGATTGATTCGCTGCTTCCTCTTCGATTTCGGGCAACCATAGCAATTGGGTTTGTTGAAGCGGGAGATGGAGCTGGTTTGTGAGTGCAAGATGAACATAAACAATCTAATTTTGCAGGCCTCTTCTTCTTCTTCCCCAATTCGTCGTCGGAGGTGCCGCTGTTATCGTCCGGGTCATAGGGAATTGGATGCAAATCTGACAGTGGTGTGATCAATTAGTTTTTTTTATAATTGGTGGAGAACCAGCTAATAAGCAAACTGTAGTTCATACGAACCTTTCTCGCCAAGAGGGTACATTTCAAAAGAACTAGGAATAAACAACAAGGTAAACAGAGTGAAGAAAAAAAACAAACAAGAACAAGACTAGAGGGTTCTTCTTATCCCCATGCGACCGATTGAAAGCTTAGTTAGCCACTCAATCCTAATGACTGTATCACTTGGAATCAACCTTTGACCAGAATTAAAGGGCACTTTGAGTGAAATACCCCAAACCTAAGTATGCTAAGTAAACATCAAATCATGATGTAGTAAGGCTAAAATATGCCTTAGAAATTGGTAGACAATTTAAACCAGGAAAACACAAGAAAATGCCTTAAGGGCAATTAGGGCAAAAATGTGCTCTAAGCTTGGAGAGACTTGGGTGAGTACCCAATATCATGATAAGACCTTAGTAATATTCTAATGGTCATTTTAAACCAATTACCAAGGAAAACCAAGCTTGAAAACAAGTTAAAACAAAAATGTGCTTTAAGAAGTCTTAAAGCACATTTTGAGAAATTGTCTTAGAATTGAGTTTTGAGTGGCTAATGTCCATCTTTACTCTTTAATCAACATGTGTACTAATTAGTATCACATTAGGAAGCCAAAATCAATGGGAAATCAAAATTTCAGAAATATGTGCACTAATTAGTGAATAGTGCCAATAGTGACTAGTTTAAGTTTTAATCAATATAAGCTAATTAGTTGGTCAACAAAGACCATGACTAGCCTTATTTAAGATAGGGGGCCGGTTTTCTAAGGGAGGATGAGTCACATGAGTAGTCAAATAAGGAAGAAAAGAAGAGGTAAGTAAAGGAGTACTATTTACTTTATTAAAGCAAATATCTTATATTAGCCCACTTTTCTTCTTCTCTCTCTTCATTTCCCTTCTTCCCATGGTTTTCTTCTTCCCTTCTCTTGCTCCAAAACTGAGAGAGCTTCATCCATGGGTGCTCCACCTTCAAATGCCCACCAAGTGTTCATCTTTGCTCCAAATCAAAAACTAAGTATAGATTTCTCTAGTTAGGCCAAAACCTATCTTTCTATCTTTTCAAATCTTTCAAAGCTCAAGTTTGGTGCCATGAGAAAACTCCATTGATGGAGGAAAATCAAGTTTGAAGAGCTCATTAGCTTCTCCATTCTCCTAGGTAAAGAAAATGTAAGAAAAACCAAGTTTCCATCACTTCCTTACATGGCCGAAAATTACTACTCATGGGCCTTGTTTTTATGCCTTGTTCTAGATTGTTTTATTCACCAAGGACTAGTGGAGGTCCTCTTTCATTCAATGCCAAAGTCTATCTTGAGACTTCAAAGGTAATCATCCACTTTTATGCCTTAGAACACGTTTCTAACCTAGGGTTTCATTCCTTGAGGTTAGTGTATTGTTTAGTACTCATGTGAGTCATTGAATATTGGTTAGAACATTGGCAAGGAAGTTTAAGTGGTGGTCGATATTCATTCAAGAAGAAGGTCTAAGGAGGAAGATAAGATAAGCTTGAGAAAACAAGGTAAATTACTTACCTAATGGTGGTTTAAGGTTCAAGGAATGAGTTTTAGATGAGTACCAATGTAGCCTAAGGCTTACATAGGTAATGGGTTATGTAACCTAAGAAAAAGAATTTAAACAGCTTATGAACTTGTGACTAAGGAGCCAATGGGAATGAGTTAGAAATATAAGTTTAAGAGGGATTTTAAGAGCATTAAACTACTATGAGATTGATGGGTGTATTTGCAGGTTAAAGCTTTTATATGTGGAATTTCAGTTTTAAGTTTAAGTTATTTAAGGGCCTAAGAGCCATGTCATTTAAGAGCCTTTAGTGCTATGCAATTTAGATTATTGCAATATATTGAGTTTGTTGTGATGAGTTGGTTTGGGGATGAGATATGATGAGAAAGAACTTGATGTGTGTGAGATGTTGAATGAGGAAAACAATGCATTTGGCATGATAAGATGCTAGAGAAGCTATGGCGAAATTTGAGTAGAAACAAAGTGTTTAGTGGTAGTGGTGAGTTAATATGCCCTAGGGTTTACTAGGGAGCATGAAAGAAATTGGGTGGAAATGAGTTAACTAAGAGTTCTTGAGGTTTAGAATGACCTAGAGATGTCTAGGAGGAATTAGAGGATTGGCGAGTGTACTAAACACACCAAAATCATGATATGAGGAATGTAAGACTTGTGCATAAGTTTTAAGGAGAAGGTGTATAATGCTTAAGGTGATTTAGGTATGAACTTGGGAATATATATCATTGAAAGTCTTGGGAAGCTTGTCTAAGTAGTGATGATGCTAGTATGGAACAATAAGGTTTTAGTTTAGATGGTAATGAGTGGACTTAGGTTATGGGAGTGAAGATTGAAGGAGAAGGTTGTAGATTGACTAAGAACGTATAAGAGGGTATGATCATGAGAATAGTGAGTAAGCTGCATAAAAGAAGTGGGAAAAGTCAAAGGAGAGGAATTTGTGCATGGATATGCAAGGTGACTTGAGGAAGTCTTGGTAAAGAAGTTGAAGATGGAAGATGATGTTTATGAAGTGCTCAAACTGTTAGGAGGGAACACTTGGGTTGGTTGAAGTTTTGGTAAAGTTACAAGTTGGAAATGTAAGGAATCATATGACAAGTGTTAGGAGTGTTTGTAAGAATTTATAAATGTTTGAGAAGATCTTTGGAAGTTGTTTTGGAGAGTTTGGTGGAGGTTCTAAGGTGAGTTTAAGTGCCTAAATGGTATTAGGACACATGGGGGAACGTGTGGAGAAGTTTGGAGTCAAATGGGAATTTAGAAACAAGGTTCTGAGCCGACCGACCTTGGGACCGGACCTGCAAGGTCGGTCGAGCTCAGTTTACACTACCGGAAGGGGTTTCTGGAACCGACCGAACTTGGGGACCGGACTTACAAGTTCGGTCGGGCTTGTATTTTGTGTACGAATTGAGTCTCTGGAATCGACCGAACATGGGACCGAACTTGGCAAGTTCGGTCGGGCTTAAATATCCCACGGGGAACTCTCGGGTATGGACCGACCTTGGGACCGGACTTGCAAGTCGGTCGGGGTGAAATTTTCAACCGGTAATGAGTTCTGGAATGGACCGACCTTGGGTAAGGTCGGTCGGTAAGGTCGGTCGCCCCTAAATGAAAAAAAAACCCTAAGGAAGTTTAGTGGTATAATGGACCCCGTTTAAGAGGGCATTGATGATTAGAGGTGTAAAGACCTAAGAGATTAAGATAAGTATAAACTTAAAAGTTTAAGGTTAAGTTGTAAGATTAAGTTGTAAGACTTAAGAGGTGTTAGGTTGGAATCATTAAGGGTTAAGTAAGTTAAGTAAGATAAGTAAGTTGGATTAAGTTAAGTGATTAACAACCTAAAACTGAATGAATGTTTTAGGACTTGGGAATTTGGACTCCGGAAGAGAGTAAGCAACCGAACGACCAACGGTGAACGGTACAGTTCTTCTTGTGACCTGCTTGCTAACGAGGTGTCCCTCGGCTTGTGTGCTATTTGTTTTTGTGTGCTCACTAAACAAGATAAAGCATGCAACCGGAATATTATGAATATTGTATTGTTGTGTGATGTTTGTAAACTAACACAACATATCGTGAGAACTTACTAACCAACGTTTAGTAAGGAATTGAGTGAGACTAAGGAATGCTCCCTAATATGGGTTGATATAAACCGAAAGAGGTTAACCAACAAACATGGTCTTGAGACTACTACTAACTGGAACTTGAGTGAGGAAACCCGGGACCGATCTCCGGTCATGCATGCTAAGGAAAAAGGGGGACGGTATCTGAATCAGATCCGCCCTCCGCTTAAGGACTTGTCTTCGGACTTGTAGCCTAGGGCCGGTTGCCGGCTCAGCTACGCTGGACTCCCGTCCAGAGTAGGTGGCATTAAGATGGTGCGGTGGGATCACCTAAATCCCAGGTTCGAATTAAGCTACAACCATTCCCTTCCAGGAACGGTTTGTATACTGAGATTAAGTTGAGATTAAGATTAAGGTAATGTTAAGATGAGTTGCAACCATTCCTCTTTAAAGGATGGTTTGTATTATTAAGATTAAGATAAGCTACACCCACTTCTTATTAAAGGATGGCTGTTTCTAAGATTAAGATAAGACTAAGATTGAGGTGAGATAAGGATGGACTAAGATTAAGAGGGAACATTACTTAAGGAGTTAAATAATTAACTCTCTAATTAAGGGAACGCACTTAAGTCGTTCATTGTGTGTGAACTTTGATTGTTCATATCTGAGTTGTTGTTTACTGCACTGCACTTACTATTATGTTGTGCATCTAATCAACCTCCATGCTATCGACAATTAGTCGTCGTAGCCACGTTAGCTTGGGGGCCATGAGAGGATCGTACCAGCATTCGTGCTGACCCCCTTTGGGGGCTGTTTTTACTACACAGGTGTACATCAGGAGGCGGCCGTTGCGGGAGTAAGAAGAGGATACAAGTGTTAAGGATTAAGTGTGGCCTACGAGTTGTGCATGTACACTCGTATGGCAATCGAGTTAGTAAGATGTATAGGATGTGAGAGGATTGTAAGAAGAATATGTATTTGGTTAAGGTTGTTATGTGCTAATGTTCGGTATATTCTGTAGTCAGACCGTGGCAAGGTCCTGGAGTGTAAAGAATTCCGCTGTGACATGTATATATATATGCTGTTAAGTTGCGAGACCACATTTGGATTGAGTTGGGGTGTTACATTGAGGATTGGTGGCAACTTGTTAGATTTGATGCGCACATGCCCTTTCTTGTGAAATCTGGGAGCGATGACTCATTGTGATTGTTCTTGTCCTTTATCTTTTCCACCAAATTCCACAAGAACCAAGCTTCCACCTATGCGATCAGGAGTGAATGCTATCATTTACTGATCTTAGTGGATGATTATGCAAAGTGAACAGTGTGAGGAGGTGGGATTCTGGGTCAAAGGGGAAACTTTTCGACATGGTGAATGCATTTGAAGGTGTGAGATGTTGTTGATCCCTTGCTGCTCAAAAAAGCTTGAAAGCCACTAAATTAAAGTGGGTTAAACTGGAAGAAGCAGTGCATCAGAAGCTTAGTGTATTTTGTTTGTTTTAATAATACTTACAGTTGCTTAATTAGGCCTCATGTATGTTTGTTAATCCGACTTAGTATCAATTTCGCATTATACTTCATCTAGTAGATGGCCTTGTTCATAAAGGTAAGCGTCTACGAACAATTGCAGGCCCTAATCATCTAGTTATTCGTTACTTTCCAAAGCCAGTCGAGCTTCTTGAGACAATCGAGCTTGAAGATTGATCTCTCAATCTACTATTTACAAAACTGTCTCTTCAGACCAAGATGTGCTTAGTAGATCAGCTTCCTATGGATAGCCAAGGTTTTTCTAGTATGTTTAAACTTAGTCTTGAAGAATCTAGGCTTGTAATCCTCTAATATATTAAGGTATCGATACTTGCAAAAAAATTGGACCGAGTTTCAAATTTAAATTCCTACATAAATCTACGTTACATGTTATTTTAACTAAACTCTTTTTTATGTAAGCAGTTTTTTTACTGTTAAGTCATCAGTGATAATATGCATAAAAACCCGTTTTAAAAAGAAGAGTTGATCAAAACAAGCACTACACTTATAACAAAGCCTATATAAAAAGACCTGTGACAACAATAAAAACCCTATCTCATTCCAACTTGAGAATAAAAGTGGTGCGATAGAAAACTTATTCCTCTCATCTTTGTAGGTGGTAGCCAAGACTGTATTTACATTGCAAGAAACTAGGGGGAAACACCGGAAGGATCAGATGAAGAAACAAAACAATCCATTTATAAGGGTGGTCAATTATCGTAGGAGCAAGAGTAAGGAACACATTGCTAAGACGATGTATGTTCAATGATTTTAACATAAGTTTCCACCCACAGGTGGAGATAAGAAGGGGATAGCCTAGCCTCCTATTTTTTTCTTTCAAATTTCCATAATTCGTCCCCAAATTTCTAGACTGGTGTGACTGACATCTTTTACTACTATCACTACAACAATATTGGCTTGTTGGTCAACCCGTAAATAGATTATCAATTAGGTTAGCCTCCTAAAAATGTAATCAAATAGTGCCATTTGTAGTTTCATCATTTGACTATATCAAGAGGGGCACCAAGAAAAGTTGCACTAGCATATTAGATCAATTAGTGTAATAAAAGTGACCCTTATAATAGATAAAACAATCATCATAAGTATGAAAGATCAATAGAGGTAAAAGTGTTAGGAAAATTTATGTGTAGGTCAATATCACAATATATGGGCAAGTGGACCCAATCGAAGTAGTGTAATAAAAGTGATCCTTCTAATAGATATAACAATCATAATAAGTATTAAAGATCAATAGAGGTAAAAGTTACCTAATTGAACGGGTCAAAAGGTGCATAATATAAATATTGGACTAAGTGTGCAAGAGCAATTATGTCGCACTATTTGATTATGTCAAACAGTGCATCTTAAAATGCTAGCCAATAAATGTAAGATCAGTTGGGCATATATTAGTCTAACCCTAATAGATGACCTTCACTTGGATAAATACATATCATCAATGGGTGCAACTTATATAGTCGCCCTAACTGATCTAATCAAATTGGGCATACAATTTAATATAATTTCCCTCTTAAACAGTACACCATGTGCCAGACGTCCATAGGAAGCATGATAAGTGCACAAATGAGCATGTTTTAAGGGTTAATATCATATGCTTTATCAATGTAAATCATGCTTATTTCTTCACTTTAGCTAGTTTTCCTCTAGTTTTGTATTTTATTGATGTAATTACACATTTATTGCTTAAACATGAGGATAACCAAGTTGGGATCAAAGTAGACAATAAGGGGGATTTTTAGGTGTAAATGGATCACCAATTGGAGTTAAAAGAATCTGGAGCATGTACAAGTTGTGTCTGGATATATGTCCGAACCTAAAGACCCGGAACAACGTTTGTGAGGTGTCCGGACATACAAGTTTGGACACATGTCCGGACGCACCCAACGCAGTGCCGAAAAATTCTCCACGTAGTCTGGTCAGGGTATTAAACCACAACAGAGACCTATACCAGGCTAAAAAGACAGGAGATTTGCAAGAATAAAACACATAAAGAAGTTGAAGAAGTTTCACATCCATTGGATCTCTTTTTCAACCTCTCATGGCTAATTATTCTCCCTTCTCTCATTTTTATGCTTCAATGCTTGAGTAGTCTCCTTATACCTAGGGATGAGCCCAAAATCCCTATAACTCAATTGATCAATTAGTGTAATAAAAAGTGACCCTTAAATAGATAAAACAATCATCATAAGTATGAAAGATCAATAGAGGTAAATGTTAGGAAATTTATGTGTAGGTCAATATCACAATATATGGGCAAGTGGACCCAATCGAAGTAGTGTAATAAAAGTGATCCTTCTAATAGATATAACAATCATAATAAGTATTAAAGATCAATAGAGGTAAAAGTTACCTAATTGAACGGGTCAAAAGGTGCATAATATAAATATTGGACTAAGTGTGCAAGAGCAATTATGTCGCACTATTTGATTATGTCAAACAGTGCATCTTAAAATGCTAGCCAATAAATGTAAGATCAGTTGGGCATATATTAGTCTAACCCTAATAGATGACCTTCACTTGGATAAATACATATCATCAATGGAAGACCTCCTCTCATCTGTCAATTGATGTTGTCTACTTTTTATTGTGTAATTCGCTTTGGGTTTTGCTCAATTTATCATCTATGTGTTAGAGTGGTAGGTTTTATGTTGCCGGGTAGTCTTGCATTAGTGTCGGTTCCTATGGACGGGTATCAGAAGTGGAAACCTAAATTATGGGAACTAAATCAGTGTAATCAAATCTCAAGTGTTTGAGATAGGTTCCATTACAACTTAGGGGAACTTGCGCTTAGTGCTTCCAATGGAATTGGGAACTTGAACTGTTCGTCAATTCTCGTCAAATTTGGTTAGGATTAGTAGACCATGGTTTTATTGCTTGTTAATTAAGTGTTCCTGCTGTTTGGCTACGAGTTCATGAATAAAAAAATTGGTAGTAAAGGGCAGGGTATATCTATTTTAGGTTAGTTAGTTTAGTTTTATCGTTTTTTTTCTTCCATATTTTCCCATTGAACAACCATAAACCCCAAAATTTATTGCACTTATCTTTATGTATATATTTGTGCACACTTAAGAAACTTGTAATTAGTTAGATAGTTTTCAAGTCCCTATGCATACGACCTTGTTGGACAACAACAACTGGGTTCACTGCCCATTAGTTAGTAGGATATTCATTTATATTTTGGACATGTTTTTGGCACGGTTGTCAGGGACTTCGATCTAACTAACTTACTTACTATCAATTCAGTTATTGTGCATATTTTCCATTTCTTTGATGTTCCTTTTTTGTATAAATTGTTTTCTTTTTCTTATGGGTATTTTAATCTGGTGGACCGTCATTATAATCAAGCAGGAGGTTGGTATGGCTACTCTTATGGCGCAAAAAACTACAATCAATAGATGGTGTGTCAAAGATGCGGAGAATACCATGAGAGCGCTCGCTATCCGCTAACAATTTATGAATTGAAGGATCTCATGGAAGACCTCCTCTCATCTGTCAATCCAAACTCTACCGAACAAGACACCGACAAAAGGATTGTGTGCCAAGAGTAAGAAGGAGACCATGAGAGCGCTCATAAAGGCAACCCCCCTCCCCCCCCCCCCCCCTTTGAGGAGCTCATGTCGAATCTTATCTCTTCTTGTAAGCCTAAACCAATTGCGCAAGACACCTTTAACATGAATCAAGATACCTTAACATGAACCAACTTAAGCTCCATCTTGAATGACAAGAAATAAATGCAAATGCAAGCTCAGCTAGATCTTGTATCGCAACAACCCACAAAGTAAAATGGTTCATGAGGTGAAGTATCATGCTGAGGATTTAAGTTACTCTTGGTCTCCCTCTCTTCCCCTGTTTGAGCCAGAGAATCCAGTGCCATGACATTCAACCATATTCCTGAGCTTGAAGATGAACCATCAAAGGAGAGTTTCTACTTTAACTTCATGGAGTCCTTTTCTTTCTCTAAAGTTAACTAGCATTATGTCTCCCTCTTTGTGCTTTATCAAGACATTGAAGATGCCTACATCCTTAACTTTGAGAAGGATGAGCCATCACCTTCGTCCGAATCATTAGAGGAGAGTACCACTATAAAATTCAAGGAGCCACCTCCGTCCGAAGTTTATTTCCATCAAGGCTCTTCCAATGAGCCTCTTCAAGAAGATGAAGATGTCTAAATCCTCAAATTTAAGGAGGAGGAGAAGGAGCCATCATACTTGACCTTCACCTGGAGGATCAAGGTAATTTCCACCCATGCTTAAGTGATGTAAGGTGGTAGCTCAATGCTTACCCGCTAAGTGAGGAGGCCACATTCCCATTTGAGTTGGGACCAGAGTTTGAAGAAAAAGTCCAACCCGGAGTTCTCCCTTCACCACTCAATGCAGATAAGGATGTCTACATCCTTAAATTTGAAAAGGTGGCTCCACCACATTATGATCCTCGCACCAATGATCATCAACCTCGACATCCAGGCCGTTCTTCAAGGATAAATGATGCCCTCCCAACGCACCCGTTGAAGCCCATTTCAAAATTCATATTCGATCCTGGAGGACTTTGTGGTGGTATGGTCTAGCCAAATAACTTAAACATGTCCAGCTTCCCAGGAGGAAACCATGATTAAATTTAAAATTTCATTTTATTGCATTTATTTTTATTTTAAGTTCTCCTTTAATTTTTATTTTTGCTAACTCTTAACCCTGGTTGTAGTTGGTTGCTTCTAGTGTCTTATGTAGGTGAAACGTCATGTCTACACCGCAACCAAGCTACACTCATGTGAGGATAAACCTGTAAGTGTGAGGGAGTTCTTCATGCAAGCTACTTGATTCTGCCAATGGGTATAGCTTCTGTGCTTTAATGCTTGTTTGTGTCCTTTGTGTCTTTTCTCTTATTTACTTCCCAAAAGATCTTCTGCTTAAATGCTTAATCATTCTGCTCATCCTGTGGTTGTCTAAAAACAAAAATTTGGGTCCATGTATTGTGGTTGTTCTCATTGAGAACAAATGATGTTATGAATTGTGGGATAAATGCTTAAAATTTTTCTTTTTAATTTCTTAATAGGAGCATTTTCTTGCGACGTGACCAAATGATCTGGAATGGTTGAATTTTTACTGCTCAGGGTTTTTTTGTCTTCTCTTTTAGGGATTGCTAAAGGGTTCTTCTTTGTGAAAATATTTAAGGGACTTGAAAGACACCATTGGTAACCAACAATGAGAGTTGAGTGTTCTTAAATGCAAAGACAAAATGCTAAATTTGTCTTCTCATCTCTTGTGCAAATGTGAAACAAATTCATGAATCTATTTTTCCTTTTGTTTTTTCTCAATGCCCATTAAGAGAAGTTGGTCATGTAAAAGTTCTCCAAGTTACCTCACCTTCTAAGATTGAAGAACTCCGGATCATACCCTGAAAGTCTATATTTCATTTTGCCCTGAGCACACCCATGCCACCAGTAGGTGATGGCTCACACTCCTCGAAAGTCTTAGTCATTTTTTGTTTCCGCTCGTATCCTACACTTCATGCTAGTATTTGTTGGCTTTGAGCATATCCTACTAGCTTGGGGTCATGGTTTTGCTTGAGGACAAGCAAAAAGGTAAGTGTGGTAGTGTAATAAGTGTTAAAATGGGCATGTTTTAAGGGTTAGTTTCATATTCTTTATCAATGTAAATCACCTTCATTTCTACCTTTTAGCTAGTTTTTCTCTAGTTTTTTTTTTATTGGTGCACTTACACTTTTATTGCTTAAGTATGAGGAAAAACAAGCTAGGAGAAAGGTAGACATTTAGAGGAGTATTTGGGCGCAAAAGATCACAAATCAGAGCCAAAACAAAGAATCTGAAGCGTGTACTAGTTGTGTCCAGACATGTCCCGAAAGTTACAACAAAGGTGGGTCCAGGTTTATAACGGGGTAAACATACCCAAACCAAAGCAGCGATTAGGTCTCTACCAAATTTGGAGCCTGGTCCAAGTATATGTCTGGACATAAAGATCCGAACCAATGTTTGTGAGGTATCCAGACATACAAGTTTGGACACATGCCCGGACACACCCAACGCACCCCCGAAAAATTTTCACGTAATCTGGTCCGGGTATTAGACCAGGACACATACACATACCAGACTAAAAAGACACCAGATTCGCAAGAATAAAACACAAAAAGAAGAAAAAAAGAAGAGGATTCGGCGAGATAAAGCCGCACGACAGAAGAAGGGAAACGAAGAAAAAAAGGAAGAAGGAGAAGTCTCACTTTCATTGAATCTCTTCTTCAACCTCCTATGGCTGATTCTTCTCCCTTATCTCATTTTTATGCTCTTATGCTTGAGTAGTTTCCTTGTACGCAGGGTTGGGAATTTACCCCAAACCCTAAAACTCCATTGTTGAATTTTGAACTCTTGTTATGCTTTATTTTAATTCTTGTGCTTAATGAAAGATGTTATTAAGTATTTGTGGCTCTTAAGCTTGTCTACATTTGATTATGTGATTTGTTTAGGGTTTTACTCAATATATCATCTATCTGTTAGATTAATTGGTTTTACATTGCCAATTAGTCTTGCATTAGTGTGGGTTCCAATGGACAGGTATCGGAAGTGGAACCCTAAACCGTGGGGACTAAATTAATGTAATCAGATCTCAAGTGTTTAATATAGGTTCCATTGCAACTTAGGGGAACTTGTGCTTAATGCTTCTAATGGAATCGGGTACTTGAACTATTCGTCAGTTCCCCTCAAATTTGGTTAAGATTAGTAGACCATGGTTTGGTTGCTAGTTAATTAAGTGTTCCCATTGTTTGCGAGTTCATGAATCGACAATTGGTAGTAAAGGGTGAAGGGGGAAAAGACTGGGAACATCTATCTCTCGATTAGTTAGTTTAGTTTTTTCTTTATTTCCTCGTTTAACAACCAAAATTCATCATCGCATACGTCTTTTTGTATATATTTGTGTACACTTACTAAACTTGTATTTAGTTAGATAGTTTCCAAGTCCCGGTGGATACGACCTTGTTGGACTACAACGAATGGGTTCACTTCCTATTAGTTAGTAAGATATATTCATTTATATTTTGTACAATAAAACATCATCACAGGAAAACTAATAGAGGAAGTTTTTTCACTTCTACACTCACTATTTAGAAGGTGTTTGTCAACAAGTGAATTATACTGCACTTTCTTCAGAGCATTTACCTTCTCATAATTTATGGGCTTGTTTTTTGGTTGAGAGTCCAAAAATAAATTACGAAGTTTGTGGCAGCTTGTGATTTGTCAACGAGTGAAATACAGTGCACTCCCTTCTATACGGCTATCCTAACCACTATCTATCCCTACTTGTGTGAGGGAAGATCTATGGACGGAATTTGGTTCAGGTTTGCCTAATGTTAATGGGTTTTGATATAACCGGGTGGGGTTGGACAAATTAACAAACTTTGTACACTTTATCCCTCTTAAGCGCCCTTTTACACTCAAGATGTGGTGGTTATTTTATTTAGAAGGTAATACATTTACATTGAATTCCCAAGACTAATGTTTCAAGCTGTGACCTAGTCATTTTTACTCTTCATAGAAAGATTTATCCAAAGCAACATGAATGACATTATGTCTATGCATAATTAAAGCTGATCAAATGGCCGGCGTGTCGGGTTCGGGCGACGCTGAATTATAGGCTTGAATGGCCTATATTTTTGTCTAGCCTTGTTTTCAAAAAATACGGGCTAGGCCAAGCCCGGATATTTTTTACTTGCACCGGTGCCCAGTCAGCTCGGCTCGATATCAAAATTGTTTGGTAAAATAAATATAAATAAATATTATATAAATTATATAAAATTAAATATATATATATATATACATTATATTTTAAAAATAAATACATATAATAATAAACTGGACCACGCCGGGCTTAGTCATGGACTCGAAATTCTGTCGACGCCCGGTTCATTTTTTTATTTGGGTCCATTTTATTGTCCAAGCCTGCCCGAATTTTTTTTTCAAGCGGGATTTTACGATCTTTATTCCTGGACCGAGCCTGGCCAGGCCACCGGGGCGGGTCAGTGTTTGATCAGCTCTATCATCCATAGCCTGATGGTCAAACATAAGTTGTAAACCACTGTCTTAAGGGCAATCTACGCACTAGTTGCTACAAGTGTTACTCTTTGTTAATGTATAGCACGTGTAAGTTATTGAACCACATTGGAAAAGGAAAAAAAATATCTGAGTGTTTAATAATCAAAAGGGTTACACCATCTATTATCAATTGGTTTTAGGATGAAATCCTACTTGGATGTTGAATATGTGGGCTTGTCGATCTTGTGTTTAGGTTCGACTTGGGCTATCGTGAAGACTCTGGGTAAGCCACAGTGGTGGAAGTCAAGCATATTGACATGCAAAATGACCATGGAAACCACACTAAGAAGTTTGTGAGTGCTTATTGCTTAATAATCAAAAGGATTACTCTACCTATAAGTCTCACTAAGGTTCCTAGATGTGTGAGCTTTTACATGCATCTGTCGATCTCGTGGTTACACCCCTTGACTGAATTTTGGTTGAAAACCACTTATCGTCGATATGACTACCTTCAAGTATAGGGGTGTTCATAACCGGTTAACCGGCTTTTCGGTTAACCGGAAACCGGTTACGGATTATCGTTAGCAAATTTGATAACCGGACCGGTTCATAGAAGCGGTTAACCACGGTTAATTCCAACTAACGAAATGATGTAGATTATGTGTATAGTAGTAAACAATGGGTGGGTTATCCTAGTGCGATATTAAATCGGTTAACCATCATAAAGTTGATATAATCTAACCATTAACTATATAATTGTATATTTATATTTGGTAATCTAATAATTAAGTATAGTTATATTCTATAAAAATTAATGTGTTTCGTCAGTTACCGAATTCGTCATCTGAACGAACCGGAATTTTGGTTCGGTTAACGGCAAGCGACTTCGGTAACCGGATTTCGGTTTCGGTTTCACCGGTTCCGGTCGGTTCGATCCATGACTGTCCTTCAAGGCCTACCTGTTCTAATCAGTAGTCACTTAGTATCATTGGTGGATCAGGTATTTTCCCTTAATATCACTGGTTGAAGAAGCGGATGCGCAACTGTCACAGCTAGATCAATTAGTGGATGAATTAAAGGAGAAAATATTATAGGCCCAACGGAGAGTGAAATTTTCCGGTGGGGGAAAGGTCATCCTGTGTATTTATCCCTATAAATACATATCTTAACTAAGAAAAGAAATGTCAAGATCAGTCCACGTTACTATGACCCATTTGAGGTAGTGGCTAAAGTTGGCCCTGTTGCCTTCAAATTGCTTCTTCCTCCTGGAGCCAAAATTCACCCAACAATTCATGTTTCCCGCCTGAGAAAGGCTATAGATCTCCTTCTATCACCACTGCCAGAGCCGGATTTTATATTTCACACAGGACATCCGACAAAATAGAGCCGCCCTTGCTCTTGAACCTAAGACCTGGTTAGCTGTGGAATTTTAGCAAGCGATTCCTTGATCCTCTCCTCAGAGAACGACAGATCCACTAAGTTACCCTGAAGGTATTTCTCGTAAGAGGCCAGATCAAAATGTCCATGCCCACACATAGCCATTAGTATCACCTTTGATTCCCCTGTCTCCTTGCATTGCAGAGCTTCTCTTATGGTCGCTGCTATTGCGTGTGTTGGCTCCGGTGCTGGTATTATCCCTTCTGATCTCGCAAACTGAATGGCTCCTGAAAAATTACATATATAGAAAGCCAGCATTAGAAAAGGTCAATGTTATTTGCAAGAAGAACGTCAATTTTACTGATTTGGGTGTTTATCTAGGATGGAAATAGCAGCAGTTTCAGACTCACCTTGGAAGCATTCGGTTTGGGGAATTGCCATTGCTTCCATGAATCCTAGCTCGTACACATGAGAGACCAGCGGCGCCATTCCATGATAACGTAACCCACCTATGTCAGATGATGAAACACAAGTTACTTATGAAAGAACAGAACCTAAATTCAAAAGACTCCCTCAAACCAAAACATGGTAACAAACAAGACAAGCATATACCGGCATGGATAGGATCAGGGATGAAATCATGTCCAAGCGTGTGCATCTTAAAGAGTGGGGTCATCCCAGCCGTATCACCAAAGTCATAAGCATAAACCCCCTTAGTCAAGGACGGGCAAGCAGCTGGCTCGACTGCCTTTATAACCGGATTGATCTTCCCACTCAGCTTCTCCCTGATAAATGGGAAGCACAGCCCTGCGAAATTCGACCCACCACCAGTGCAACCAATGATCACATCCGGGGATTCACCCACAGCTTCCATCTGCTTTATGCACTCCTCTCCTATCACAGTCTGGTGGAGGAGGACGTGGTTGAGAACACTCCCGAGACAGTATTTGGTGTCACCATTCATGGCTGCTACCTCAACTGCCTCGGAGATTGCTATACCTAAGCTCCCCGGGCTGGATGGATCGAGTTCAAGGATGTTTCGGCCGGATTGGGTGACAGTTGATGGCGAGGGATGGACTACAGCGCCCCATGTTTCCATCATCATCTTGCGATAGGGTTTCTGGTCGTATGAGGCTCGAACTTGCCACACCTTGAGAAACAATATAGTAAAAAGATTAATGTAAATATGTTGTCAGTGAACCTTTTGTTTATCAATCAATCAACTAGTGTTGGATTGACTGGATTGTATTCAGAATGAACGAAACCAAGAGGATGTAGATCCACACTTCTGTGGAGAAAACATATACACTAGTATTCAGATACAACAGATAGCCTGTAGCTGTAGAGAAGAGAAAACAAAAACAAAACAGCAGGACAAATGTGCACTCACCTCACATCCTACGTCAAATAAACTGCAAGCAAAGGAGAGGGCACTTCCCCACTGACCAGCACCAGTCTCAGTCACAACTTTCTTGACACCTTCTTTCATATTATACCATACTTGTGGAACAGCAGTGTTGGGTTTATGAGAACCAGCTGGGCTCCCACCTTCATACTTGTAATAGATTCTTGCCTGGGGTCCCAAGAACCTTCTCCAATCTCTTGGCTCTATATAATTAAGTTCAAACAACATCACTTACAAAAAAACCGACATTCTCAGCATAAATCTCACACGACCCCACAGCCAAAAAAGAAACTGCTTATAAGATTTTGAATCAATTACGCTGCGAGCAGTTAACCGCCAGAATGAAAGCAGACCTGATCAGGGGAGTTGGTCGCCAGAGTTTGTAAATTTCCCGAACCTCATCAGGGATATCGATGAATCTTTCATCGGTAATCTCTTGCTTGATGAGTTCGTTGGGAAAGAGGACGGATAAATCTGGGTTCATTGGTTCGAAGGTTTGTGGGTTCAGTGGTGGAGGAGGTTTAGAGGGGAGATCAGGTACCAGATTGTACCACTGTTTGGGTATTTCTATTCCCTGGCTGCAAGAGATAAGTGATGATTTCGCTGTTGCGCGGAAACCAGATGATGCCTGAAGATGTAGTCTCTTCGTCGTAAGAAACCCATGATAGTTGTTACCTAATCAAATAATGAGAGTGGATTTAGATGGTTCTGATTCAAACCCAGAACAGAAGCAATTGACTGCCTGATTGCACAGGAACCGTGATAAGCGGCAATCGCTACAGCCTACAGATATACATGAGTGAACTGAATGGGATGATTGAGACCAAAGAACAGACAACAAACTAAGATAGAAGTACTCTTTCAATTCGGGATTTGGATCTGATGGAAGGAAGCTACAAACAGATATGCAAAGCAAGTAATAACACGATAATTATCTTCTGCGCTGCAGGCATGGACATTTACAGTTCGGAGTAATTCCATTCCACTAGCTTCGTTTGAATTTATATGGATTAAGTCTAGTAATACCAATCCGTGGACTGTGGGTGCATATACTTTGTGCTAACTGAAAAGAGCCTACGGACTACGGAGCCCCAGTGTTTGTAGGCAGCAGAGAAAGAAAAAAAAATACCTTTCAGCTGAATGTTTGAGCGTGGACCGAGAGAAGCTGAGATAGACAGCGCCATCAAGAATAATTCGCAGACTACAACAATTTGACTGATCTGCAATGAGAATCAAAGTATATACTATCAATCTTTGGAAGCGGTCGCCTACAGCCCCTACACTGCTTATACCTCCGTCGCGGCGGCGTTCTCGGCTGGCTTCTCCCACCTACCCACCTATTTTGTCAAGAACGCAATAAGCTCTCAATCCGATACAATCTCTGTGTCCCCGCCTTTCAGTTCCGTTTTTCAAATGCAAGCTCAGACGTGTCCAAACAGAAGATCAGATCAGGATTTTGCATTGAAGTTATTTAATGCGCTTGTCGCCAGTGAAGGTCATGTGCGAATCCATCGATAACGATGGGTTTGACTTCTAATTAACCTTTGGCTGTGTTAGGTTCAGGTTATATAGTATATTTGTGGTTATCTTTATGAAGGTTCTTAACAGCATATTAGTATTAGTTTTATCAGTATAGTTGCTTAGCATATTTATAGCAGTTATGAAAAATGTTCTTTAGTAGAGCAATCATTTCAAAACAGTTTTCAATGATCTATTTTTGAAAGTTGTAAAAATTTGTGAGAAATACTTGAGTTATATATTTAAGTTTAGATGGTTTGGTTTTTTGGCTAAGATGGAGACAAATCATAAACATATTAGCATGTGCAATACATATGAAAATACTTATAGAAATGATTGCATAAATATGTGTATGGAAAGAAAAGAACAGTTGAAAGACTTATTTTTGAATTCTTGTAGAAGTGGTATAATTAGTTAGACAAGTTATTATTCAACTTTTTCCGGGAAGGTTATATTTGTTTAAATGGTCATTATATTAATAATCACGGTAACTAAAAAAACGGATTATTTTTTTTGCATGTGTCTAAAAGTACCTTGATTGAATAAGGCGTTGATAATGGATGTGCTTACACGATGGAACTCGAAAAACGTGTTGTCTATTTTGTGCATGCTTTTGTAACTCTGTTTGGTATAACTGTTTGTGTTGTTTTTGGTGTGGCTATTTTATAATTGTTTATATGTGGTAGTATATTATTGGAGTAGAACATATGACCCACGCGGAACCCACCCATTTATGCTATCAAATATGCCAAGGTGATCAGAGCCGTTAAGTTTTCTTGATAATGAGCATTGTGCGTATGAGGAGTAAAGAAAATGAAGAGTATTGGTCATCTTTGCAAGTATTGTACAATATGATGATGCCCTTCTCGAAGCTTAGAATTAGAAATTTTCTCAATCTTTACAACAGTGGCGGACCAAGAAAGAAGTAAAATCTTATGGGGTCCAAAATTTTTTTCGACAATAACATATTATTAAATATAAATGTGTTATTGTAAAATTTATTAAGCATTACAACCTTACGTATATGAACATGTTTCTATTACTAAATATTATCAACTTTTAGTATTTTACTCAATTTTATGTTATTAAAACTATACTTTAAAAAATATATGTCAGAAAAAACTAGTATGGGTCCGGGACCCGCCGGAACCCCTCTTGGTGTCCGCCCCTGCTTTACAATGATGTAGGTTTTCATTTCATTTCATACAAAAATGAAATTTTTAAGAAAATGTGGATGACATAATTCATACTCTGTTGGGAAAGTTGGGTTTCCTCTCAATTTTAAAATGTTAAATTATTGCCAGAAGTGAATCAAAAGTAGACAGAGATCAACCTTACTTATTTCATTGTTAAGTTTTTTTTCCTAGTTTGAAGGAAATGAAATTTGAGACTATAATTGCGTTTGTGATACATATCACACATTTTTGTAACTATTATGATGTAGCTCATCTAGTGTTATGTTAATGGAGGATAAACGATTGAGATAGCGGAGAGGGAGATTTGGAGGAGGGAGATGCCGATCGACGAGAAATCGAGGGCGAAATCACAGAGCGAAGCGAAGAAAGAAAGGAACTGAGTTAAAAGTATTCAATGTTGTAATTCATTCGGGGAAAACCCGTAACATATATACAGAAAGGAGAGAACCGTTGCTAAACGGGCTTATCAGCTAAAGAACCGTTAATGAACGGGATTAAAGGAGAGAAAAGGAAATAAGCCTATTCTAACACCCCCCCCCCCCCCCTCAAACCTAAGAAAGGGAGCTACTTTGTGAGGTTTGAAGTGTTTAACATTCCCATCGAAGAAAGTTGCTGCTGATAATCCTTTCCCGTTAAAGACTTTGTGAGCATGTCGGCTTTCTGATGGGTGTTGGAGATGTGAATGACGTCTATGAGACCCGCTTGAATTTGATCACGAACGTAGTGTACGTCGATTTCAATATGCTTCGTGCGTTCGTGGAGAACGGGATTGTGAGCAATGTAGACAGCCGATTTGTTGTCGCATTTAACCGGAATGGGAGTGATGTCGTCGATGCCAAGCTCACTGAGAAGGCGGGATAACCAGGCTAATTTGGTGGTGACACGTCGGAGAGCCCGGTATTCGGCTTCAGCGGATGAAAGGGAAACGGAAGCTTGTTTCTTGGATTTCCAAGAGATTGGAGATCCGCCGAATAAGATGTAGTATCCACTGATTGACCTGCGAGAAATGGGACAAGAAGCCCAATCAAAGTCGCAGTAGGCTAAAAGAGAAAAATCAGATTTGTTATTTAAGAAGATGCCATAACCGAGAGTCCCTTTGATGTATTGGAGAACATGGATGGCTTCATCCCAATGGCATTGACAAGGATTTTGGTTGAATTGGCTTAGAAGCTGAACACTGAAGTTAAGATCTGGTCGGGTATTGATGAGATAGTTCAACTTGCCAATCAGACAACGGTAGGCGGTAGCATCAGGGAGAAGAGGACCGTCTTGCAAGGGAAGTTTGGTGCCAGGAGAGAGAGGGCTAGCGACGGACCGCTTGGAAGTGATGTTGTAGTCTTTGAGAAGATCAGTGGCAAATCTGGTTTGCGTTATGCCGACACCATGAGAATTATAGTGAAACTCGAGCCCAAGGAAGTAAGTGAGGTTGCCAAGATCTTTAATTTTGAAAGCATCATGGAGAGTATTCTTGACTTGGAGGATCTTGGTATCATCGTTCCCACACAGAAGAATGTCATCAACATAGACTCCTAGGAAGAGGATGGAATCGCCATGGCTCCATTTGAATAAAGAATGATCGTTATCTGAAAGAATGAAACCAAGGTTAGTAAGACTATTTGAAAGTTTTACATACCACTGACGAGATGCCTGTTTCAAACCATATAGAGATTTTTGAAGCTTGCATACAAAACCGTTGGGAGCTTCTAATCCATCTGGGATTTTCATGTAGATCTCTTCGTGAAGGTCTCCATGAATAAACGCATTATTGATGTCGAGTTGATGAATGATCCAATGTCGTTTCATGGCCACACTAACTAAGGCACGAATGGTTGTCATTTTGACTACCGGAGAGAAGGTTTCATGAAAATCTACCCCTTCCTTTTGAGTGAACCCACGGACAACCAAACGGGCTTTGTATCGATCAATGGATCCATCGGCCTTGTGCTTGGTGCGGTAAACCCATTTACAAGAGATGCATCTTTTTCCTTGGGGAGTTTAACAAGAGTCCAAGTTTTGTTGTCCTCAAGAGCTTGAAGCTCATTATCCATGGCTCTTCTCCATTCAGGGTGTTGAACAGCGATCCGAAAAGAAGAGGGCTCAAGGGGACATTGCACTTGGACTTGAGAGCATAAGACTTGGGAAGGAATGAAATCAGTAAGGGTATTTAAAGAAGGAGATAAAATGGGTCTGGATTGCTCAAGTCTAGTGGATAAAGGTGAGTAAATGGGTCACTGCCCACTTGATTGCACTCATAATCTGTAAATCGAATAGGAATTCGGGTGGTCTCGTGGAACGGCGAAGATGAGAAGGCCCAGGAGTATTTGAAATATTGTCGTCCCTCTGATCGGTGTTGTGGGCCTGCTCCGTGTCGGATAAAAAAGAATCCTGCTCAATCGTTGATTCTCTGACAAAGAGTGAGAGGGAGGATTTCGTTGTCTGTGGGCTCCAAAGTATTATCATCAGAAGCGTGATGATCTGTGTCGTCTGTGAGGTTGACAAGAGTATTGGGCATCGGTTGCGGTGGACCAGGCCCATCCAGGTCTGTTTCGGAAAGAAGATCATCGTCCACGTCCTCGCTTGAGACAAGAGGAAAGAACGGGGAATCGGTCTGGGCCGACTTGGTGGACTGAGAAGACTGCTCCTGTAAAGGGAATATTTCTTCAAAAAAGGTCAAGTCACGACTTGTGATAACCTTATTATCTTCAAAGGAGCAGAATGCGGTGTCCCTTCTACACAGACCTAGCCCAAGATAAATCCTTTGAGCCCACGTTGATCAAACTTACTTCGATTGACCATTGGCCCAGTGTGATACACAAGAGAACCGAAAGTCTTGATGCTGCTCAAATAGGAGGTGGCCATACAAAAATTCATAGGGAGAGAATAACCATTTAGGGTGGAAGATGGTAGTCTATTAATAAGGAATGTGGCCATGAGAATGCTTTCACCCCAATATGTAATGTCAAGCCCCGATTGAAAAAATAAAGCACGAGCGGTTTCGAGTAAATAACGATGTTTTCTTTCAACCACTCCATTTTGTTGGGGGGTATAGACACATGTAGTTTGATGAATGATTCCTTTCTCATGAAAAAAATCTTGCAAAACTCTTGATAATCCCAATTCATAAGCATTATCCGACCGGACAATTTTAACAAACTTATTAAATTGTCTCTCAATCATGCATATGAAATTTGTATGTGTTGAGTCGCTTCAGATTTTGATTTCATGAGAAGAAGAACCCAAGTGCATCTACTAGCATCATCAACAATAGTTAAGAAAACCGACTACCATCATGGTTTATAGTAGAGCAAGGACCCCATGTGACATGAATAAGATCGAAACACTGCTTGGATTTATTGACAGAATGAGAAAAGGGCAACCTATGGCCCTTGGCCCTAAAACATATGTCACAAGCAAAGTTATCAGGAATCTCATGTCTTCTAATAAGACCCATGTGAATCATTTTATTTAGCGGAGGATGACCCATCCTTCTATGCAATGTCAAAACCTGTGAATTACAAGCATGGACATAATATTCATTATTACAAGCATCAGGTAAATCACGCAGAAGTTGACATCCAAAAATACAATCCATCTCTTTGATATCCAATCGGCCTTTTATTCTTCCAAGTAGGGCCCTGCAAATAGCAGGTATTAGAATCAAAAGAGACTGTACTATCCGTTTGCTGTACCAGTTTACTAACAGAGACAAGTGAGAGCTTAAAATTTGGAACATGTAAAACATTTTCTAATCTGAATCCATCAGTAAGCATGGCAGTTCCCATCACACTAATGGTCTCAACATTTCCATTGGGCAAAGTAACATAACTGACACTAGATTTACATTTTCTATCAAGCAGAAGAGATTCATCCCCAATCAAATGCTCACTAGCACCAGAATCTAGAAGCCAATCATTCTTATTACAGTTACGAATAGAACTATTGCATCTAGAAGAAACGGTACCTGCAAACTGAGATTCTTTTTCACAACTGAAAGCATTGTTGCTCGAGGCACCCTTATCAGACAATTTCCCTGTCTGTTCAAGCAAGTTGCAGAGTTTAGTGAGTTTATCAATGTTAGAAACTGAAAGAGTCTTTATACCTTCGACCTTTTTACCAGCATAGTTTGCAGTGGAGTTGTTCTTTGATCCCTTCCACCAATCGGGATAGCCACAGAGCTCGAAACAGCCACTCTTGAGATGCCCGGATTTCCCGCAGTGAGTACAAACATTTGTACTCTTTTTTCCGGCGGTATCCTTTCTGTATTTGCTCCTTTCACCAAAAGTCCCCTCAGTTTTTGCTGTTGTTTGCGAAAGAAACACCAGAATTCTCATTCTCACCCTTTCTGTTGATCCGCTGCCTCTCTTCTTGAAGAACAATGGCATAAGCCGAATCCAGACTAGGTAAGGGTTTCTTCATGAGAAGATTGCCTCTGATGTTAATAAAATCCTCACGCAGACCCAACAGGAACTGAAATAACTTCTGATTCTCAGAGTGTTTGGCTATTTTTCGCTATATCCACATACGCAAGTACCGATACTTGTCATTGCAGCTATGTCATCCCAAATGCTCGTAAGTTTCATGAAATATTCAGTGACAGTGGAGTTACCTTGCTCGATTTTGGATAAGTCTCTGTTGAGTTCGAAGAGTCTTGTTCCATCAATTTGGTCGAATCTGCGAATCAGACGCTTCCACATATCGAAAGCAGTGGAACAAGAGACGATACTGTCTCAATGCTACTCTCGACCGAAGCGAGAATCCAGGATCTCACAAGGCCGTCGCATCTGTCCCAAGCATCTCTTCGTCCTTTGGAACCTTCGATTTCTTCAAAGTACCATCGATCATCTTTATCTTGTTCTTAGCCAACAAGCAAATCTCTATCTTCCTTTTCCAGTTCTGAAATCCCTTTTTACCGTCGAATTTTGTTGACGTGAGTTGGACTCCCGGTGTTTCTGAGTTTGATACAACCAGCGGGTCTGAATCGAATCGACGCTTGCCCTTTTTCTTGTCGACAACTTCCTCTTCTTCATCTTCAGATTCGGAGGATTTCTCCTCATCGTTATGGAGGTCGTCGTCTTCTTCATCAGTTTTGGAGGACATTATGAGAGATTAGGGTTAGGAAGCGGTCGTTACCGCTCTGATACCATGTTAATGGAGGAGAGAGAAAAGATTAAGATAGCGGAGAGGGAGATTTGGAGGAGGGAGATGCCGATCGACGAGAAATCGAGGGTGAAATCACAGAGCGAAGCAGAAAGAAAGAAAGGAACTGAGTTAAAAGTATTCAATGTTGTAATTCATTCGGGGAAAACCCGTAACATATATACAGAAAGGAGAGAACCGTTGCTAAACGGGCTTATCAGCTAAAGAACCGTTAATGAACGGGATTAAAGGAGAGAAAAGGAAATAAGCCTATTCTAACATGTTATGATAATATGCCATATTTGTTGTTGTTTTTTTTTTATCAGAATGGACTAATAATATTATTAGCTGAAATTAACCTCAAACAATGGAGGTTTCTCACGGGTTAGCACCGGAAGAATGTTACCGGTGGAAACGCAAGCATAGTACACCCCCTATTGGCGCTATGGGCCATACTAGCTAGGTAGTCAGCCAAGCAGTTTTGTTCCCGGTAAATAAACCTGATACAACACTAATTTAGAGAGTTTATAATACTCCTGCAACTGGTGACAATATTCTCTAAGGGATGGTTTGCCTGGACTCCTCTAGACAGCAGAGTAACAGCATCATGCGAATCTGTTTCCACCATAAGTCCCTGAAAACTGAAGTTTCGTGCCATATTTAGTGCATCAAAAACGCCCCATAGCTCGGCTTCTAGGATACTTGTGTCTCCTAGGTTCCTTAGAAACCCGCAGATCCAGCCACCCTGATTATCTCTGCCAACACCTTGCGGCTGCTGCCTCTCCCGATCTTCTCCTTGATGCATCTGTGTTGAATTTCAGGAATCCTGCAGGAGGAGGTACCCATCTCCTGTTCTGTTCTCGTTCTCTTACTTCAGTCCCTGTAATGGGCAGAGGAGGAATACATATCATACATCTTTGCAGCTTTGAAAACAAAACATTTAGTGGCAGGTATGGATCAGCAATTATTATGGAATTTGACATTTCTCCAATGCCAAAGTGTATGACATGTAACTGCAAATAGTTGAGCCCATTTCATGTCACCGAAACGAGCAATGACAGCCTTGCTATTCAGTTAGATAGCAGCTAGTCATCAAAATGTGAATTCGGTGAATCACAAGATATATCCGCATCATCCACAATCGATTTCCAAACACTTTCTGCAACACTGCAATGTCTGAGAATATGTTCTGCATCTTCCCTGTCTCCACAAGAACTACAATTTTGGTTAGCAATAAGACCAAATCTGTAAAGTAAGGCTTAGTTTTCAGGGCATTATGAGAAGTGAGCTAAAGAAAGCATTTAATCTTTTCAGGAATTTTAAGCTTCCATATCACTTCCCAAATTTCTTGTTTAGTATTAGCATGATCCATATCAGGCAATCAGCTCCGGTTACCTCGGGAATAAACTTGCTAGATAGGGTGGTCAGAATTCTTGGAGGTAACGCAGATGACAACTGGTCAAATTTCCAACCAGTATTAGGGATCCAGAGCTGGGCAACACTAGCATTTAAGTCAACATTCTGATTATTCTGCATAAAGGAATGCAAAGGTTTATCATAAAGCCATTTATCCAGCCAAAAAGAAATGGACTTCCCATCACCTAGTTTCCACCTAGAACCAGATGCTATAAAATCTCTACTATCCCACATATTTTTCCAGACACCGGAGGCTGATCTGCTGGTCTGGGGTTCCTATACTTATTCCTAAGGACTTTCACCCAGAAACTATCCTGATTTTGGAGAAATCTCCAACTTAATTTAGCAAGACAAGCTTTGTTCATAATGCCAATATTTCTTAGACCTAGACCTCCCTCAGATTTAGGTCTACAGATGGTAGGCCAAGCAACTGTGTGCAGTTTTCTGGTATTCTCTTTATGACCCCATAGGAAGCATCTACAGATCTTATCAATTTGAGCACAGGTATTACTAGGCAGTTTCTGGGACATCATGTGGAAGGTGGGAGTAGACTCAATAACTGATTTAGCTAAGACCAAGTGGCCAGCAAAGGATAATGAGTTAGCTTTCCATCCTGCAACTCTCAATCTAATTTTTCCACCAAATCAGAGAAGAGATTCGAGTTAGATCTGCCTTGAGCTAGGTTGACACCAAGATATTTACCAAAATTGTCGGACACAGGGATACCAACAGTTTGGCTCAATCTGATTTTCTTTCTAGGCAAGACGTTTTTAGAGAAAATCAATCTAGATTTTTCGAAGCTAATTTTTTCACCTGAAATAGCACAAAATATATCCATAACAGATTTCATGGTCAGGACATTTTCCTCAGTTGCAGTTCCTAAGAGCACTAAGTCATCAGCAAAAAAAAATGGGAAATAGCAGGGCCCTTGTGACAGAGTTTGATTGGTTTCCAACTCTTATTAGCAACATGCCAGCCTATAATGTGGGACAGTCTCTCCATACATAAGACAAAAAGATATGGTGAAAGCGGGTCCCCTTGCCTAATGCCTCTAGAAGGGGTGAAGGGATCAGATTGGCATCCCTTCCATAGGATCCTCATGCTTACCGACTCAACACAAAAATGATTAAATCCACCATTGATCTAGGAAGATTAAGACATTGTAGAGTGTCTCTTATGAAGGTCCAGAAGAGAGTCTATAATAAGCTTTTTCAAGGTCCACTTTGACAATCACCCACCCATCCTTAGATTTGGTTTTCCTCATCGAGTGGAGAACCTCTTGCATAATGATGTGGTTGTCTTGAATATGACGGTTGGGGACAAAACTATTTTGGAAGGGGAGAGGAGACTATATCCGGGAGGAGACCCATGATTCTATTAGCTAGAATTTTGGAGATAATTTTGTAAGAGACATTGCAGAGAGCAATAGGTCTAAACTGCTTTATAGAGATGGGACTAGAGATTTTTGGAATAAGACAAAGCAAAGTGTCATTAATCCTCTTATCAAATTCCCCAGAAGTAAATGCTTTGTGCACGAAATCGTAGACCTCCAACTTAATAATCTCCCAATGATTCTTATAAAACCAAGCATGGAAGCCATCTGGGCCCATTTGTTGTTCTTTTTATGCAAATGTTGTATAACAAGTCATTGTTATTTTCGTTAATTTTAGTCATTTCTCAGGTTGGTTAGCCCGGATCGTGTAAGAGGTTAGTACAAATTGGCTTAGCGTGTTGGGCTTGCATTGCTTTGCTTAAGCCTGAGATGAGTTCGGGGTGATGTTCATGTCGTGTTCGAGTTGGGTAAAAAAGCCCAAAACTTGTTTTTAACATCTGAAGAAAAATCCATAAACAAAAATGGGAAATCAAATCAAAGCCTAAAAATATAGAGCATGAAAATGTTAGCCGCCATCACCAAACAAAAGCCACAACAACCACCGGTTCTGTTTCTCCGACTGGTATCATAACTCATATGATCGGTTGATAGTTATTGGGACCGTATTTTGGGAGCGTTTCGGAAGCTTGGACGAGTTTGTGTGCACGCTTCGGGCAAGTTATTGGGCACACTTACCTGCCTTGAAGCAGGAACTCTCAAAACTTCAATAGGAGAATGATATTAATTGTTTGGACGTTATTACAGCAAAATCAGAAGAATCCGGAGTGATGCAGATACGTTAAGGAAGAAGTCAATTATCTAAAAAAAAACGTTAAGGAAGAAGTCGATCTATACTGTTTGATTTCTTAATGGGCCTAAGCTAGAGCTAAAATCAACGTGAGGGAAATCATTCTCTTGATGATGCCATTCTCAACTTTAGAGCCGGCAGGCTTCTTCTGCAAGTTGCAGTTTGGTGAATACAAAAACGACAAGAAAAAAAAGGTGAAGTGCAGAGTACTAACTGCAGCAACAAGCAAGCAAGCATGACCTGCATGACACACTGTCGACAACAGCTAGGAGAAACACAGTTACCCTAATGGCTGGCGTTTTAGGAACAAATGGATATCCGTGAAGAAAGATGCTACATCTGAGCGGGAAGATACGGAAGGAGCAGAGACGACGGTTGAGCTATCACCTGTGACAGGACTGAACATGGAACTATAGAACGAGCTAGTAAGATACCTGCTGTACTGAGCTCAACCAGATAAGGAGATTCAGGGATCGTACAGAAACTTTGCAGGTAAGAACAAACATTCCCCAAATCATTTGACTAGTTTGACTGCTGAATTTGCTAGAAACAATAACAGAGTGGTGCTACTGTGTGGAGATCCAAAACGTTTCAATTTTCAGCACAAATTAACTATCATGATTGGGATTTGGGAACCATTTTTGTCTAAAAGACGTGTTGTTTTTGTCAAGAGATTTAAGTAAGTTCAACCTGTATCCGTGAGAAAATTTGTTAAACATATGGCCTTCTTATCATGAAGACTAATCTATAGTGTTGTGCAGGACGATGATTGCTGCATTGATATGGTACAAAAGCAGGCTTAATTATACGTTCTTGATGATACTCCTCTTAGCCACTTGTTTTTTCATTTTGCTGGAAATGGTTCTTCATTGAATAAAACTATTTCTGGTGCTACTTGCTGTAGTAACAAAAAACAAATGTCCTTCAGAATGACTGGAAAATGCCATAACAGGTTAGGACATGCTCCTTTCAAGTTGTACGCTCTTGATCTGATTAGAAGAAAGGATATAGTTGACTATATACCTTGTGACATACATTTATTATGAAGTTGGGCCTGTAGAAAATCTTTTCTTGATTCTGTATCTTAAAAAAGAAACCTGACTACAATGGCCAAAGGACTTTGGATACCTTTATTACATGACAGAGTGAACAATAACAAGGGTAAATGTGAAGCAAGGGAGATTTGTGTATAACTTGGAGTTGTCCTGAACAAGAAAGGTTTAAAAGTCATGAACCCACTGAACAACCACGTCTACATTGAGATTTGGCTTCTTTTTTTTTAAGAAGATTTCTCTGTAAAGGACAGAAAACAGAATTCTGAAACCGTCATACAAAATCTTTGATGATGGTTGAAACATTTAGATAGGAGATCGTATCATCAAACTGAAACCCATAGTAGTAGTAGTCGTCTTTGTCGGACAGCTTGTTGGCATTACTTAAAGATTGTAGGTCAGAACTCAGAGATTTGGATTGGAGTGGTGTTCATTGCGTGTGTGTAGGTAATAGCAGGAGAGTAGTGTTTGTAACTTTGTGAGATCGAGCATAGTACAATATTACAGTAAGCAAGCAAACAAGCCTGTGTACGTACGATTGGAGACATTAATTGTGACGTCCAAGATTAATTTTTTTACTGTGGTATTCATTTTTTATCTTCAAAAGCGTTAATTAGTTAATTAAAACTCTACAAAACAAAGTAGAAAGTACGTACTAAGGTAAAATACATTGCATCCAACCAAATGCAAAAGCAGCAGTTCAGTTGGAATTAATGTTGTGTGCTGCAGGTCCTACAATTGAATTTGATATGTATGGGTTTTGGCTGCTTTCAGATTGAATTGAACTAACTACATCTCCATGATGGCGATATATAGTTTAAGTATAGCAACAATATTCAACAAATAGTATGATGAGAAAATGTACGTAGAATAGACGATGTGGAGAGTGGGAGTGTCCTCATATGATGATCATACTCTATATATATATGGTAATTTGGTTGCTTTGTACGTTTGAAGAGTACATAAGATGGACCCACGAAAGTGGGTGTGGTAGACAGTGTGTACCTGTAAAAAAACAAACAAACCATAATACACACAAGAAAAAGATTGAAGTCACATATAGTATAAAGTGGGAGAGGGTCTATAATAGATAGATATAGGTGGTCCTTAGAATATGGAAGTAAAACAATATAATATATGTTCCCTTAATTCACTACAAATATATTTTATAAAGATTGAAGATTGGACATCATTTGTCATCACCCACCATGTACCTAAGAAGTAAGCAATGCATCATCATATTTTGCATGATTTCTCATTACGTGTGTGCCTGAATTCTAGCTATTTTTCTTCTTCTTTCTTTCACTTGGTTTCAGATTTAGTGAGAGTAAAGTGGAGTGAGGTTTAATGCCGTTTACATGGTGACACGCAGGCGTGCGGACAAGGGAATTTCTATTGTACATTGTTAATCTAAATGAAATTACAAATGTAGTAAAAGGGTAAGGTAAGGTGGAGTTAATGCTGGTCAACTGATGAATTAGTAAAATTGGCCGGGTGGGGTTCATTATTACATATCTAGAAAAGAAACAAAAATTAAGACAATGACTGGTGAATTTAATGGATTACACCTTATTTAGTCATCGCTTTGAAACTCAGGGCTGCTGCCTGTCTGACCCCTTTCTTCCGTGATAAGAACGCCGTATCCATTGTATTAATTACTACTACTACTACTCTATAATATCATCATCCCTAATGACCCCGCGATCCCATATTGATTTCGCATTTCATTCAACACGGAGAATCATTTCAACATTAATAACTAAAATATACTATCATTAATTTATTACTTATATTGAAATCCTGCTTGTTTGGAATAAACAACAACAACGCATGTTAAGCTGGTGATTATTGGGATTTTTAATTATTCGGAATAAATTGATACTACTAGATGAACACAAGACAAACGCAAGAAAATCAGTGTACAATTAACTAACTGGACCAGCGAAAGGAGACAATGTAAGGGGAAACGTAGCTAGCTAGCACCCATGATATCCGGAGCGTACGTTAGCCAGATCATCCTTGAAAAAGACACATTAATTAATTAATTAACATTCAAACATATATATATATATATATATAAGTTACTAATTTAATGAGTGAAAAAGAAAGACAAACAAAAGGATGTTGTAATGTAAGTTAGTACTATAACTAAAGCAAACCAGCTAGCTAGCTAGCATTCAGTTTTTTAATAATATACTATCTATCAGTCCACACTAGTACTTTACCTAGCTAGCTAGCTAGCTGTACTATTATTAACATTGTCAAAGGTGATTTCAATACTATATATCATATCTAATCCATAATAATCATCACCATCATTTTTTATTCCCTCTCCAATTGGGAGTGAAGTGATACTCTCCATTCATTGAAAAGTGAACAACCATCGATCTCAATTTTTTTAAAAAAAAAGAAAAGAAAAGAAGAAGACTTGCATTGGATACTTTGGTTATTATATTAACACCCTAAAGAAGACCATCAACCAACAAACAAAAACAATAATTAATGTCTATCTTTCACTTTGAAACTGGCGTTGTGGTGAGGGTAGTTTATTTTTATTTACTCATAAAGAGTTATCACTAGAGTACTGCTGCACTATACCATCTTAATATAGGTCAATATTGTGTTTAAAGTTGTGGGCCGACCCTTGTTTGTTTTCCCCTACTAAGAAAAAAACAAACAAAAGTAGCAATCTAAGTATAAATAAATTGAAGTTATAATACTACATGTGGAAAATACCCATATTCTTTTATGATCTATTATGTATATATGTTATGATATTGATGTATATACACACTTCACCCATATGACTAGTAGTGGTGCGCTAACGTAAGGTTCTTCATTTAGAGAAGCACAAAAGTGCAGTAAAGATGTCAAATTGTAGTATATATGTATGAGTAGCTAGGACATCATCATCATAACTAAACTAACCAAACAACCGTATATCATTTCTGACTTACCTTTGTTGATTTGCCCCCTACCCCTACCCCTACCCGAATCATGTACGTACGTTGTTGTCCCTTTAAAACTACTCAACGGAAAAAAAAAAAAAAAATACATACATACTATGTAACTGTTTGATTTACCGTTACTAATACTGTTACCTGCCAGTTGCGCGCTGCAGCTGTTGTTAGCTGTTTGTGTCATCAACGTTTTTTTTTTTTTGGTTGTAAAATTATATATAGTCATTTTTGTATTTGAAGCAAAAAATTATACAGTAATTAAGGTATATGAAACTATGAGATTTTGTTTTTGTTACACAGCATTATCACTCAGATATATCATAAATTAGTGTGTCGTTTTGTTTTTGTACACTTATGGAGAAAGTATGAATGGAAGGACGGAAGGATTTTATAAAAAATTTATTATAGTTTGCTGGTTGACATTAAAATTTTAAGAATATTTGGTGGAGAATTAATATAATAAATAAGACGATTTGTAATAATTAAGATAAAAAAACAAAATCATTATGTTTGAATCATTAGGATTGATGATCAAAGTCGTAAATGTAAAGAAAGCATTTTTTATATATGTAAAGAAAACATATTAGATCGATTTATATATGTGGAGAGATTTTCTGTTTTGTTTCTTTCTTTGGTATCATGAAGATGGAGATATTTGGTATTATCATTTGGTAACTTACCATATATATACTATTTATGTTCCTGAATATTTTTTTTTAAAAAAATAGCCAGATCTGCTCATTAAATTAACCAATGATAAACGAAACAATTGTTGATTGCTTTCTTTTTTTTATGGGGGTAGTCGAAACCGAACCCACTTAACTAGTAAAAGTCGATCGAGCATTGATTATTAACCCTTCATATATGGTTCAATTCTGATAATTCATTCTTGACTGTATGTAGAAGCAAGCATAGCAGACTGAGATGAGTATGAATCTCATATATATAATAATAAAAGAGTACTTCCTTCATATATATGGGTATATATTGATGGGAGCTACCATCTAATTTATAAGAACGGAATTAAACTTAAACAATCGGGTTACCTGATGAATTAATTGATCGACGGGCGGTACGGTACGTGTTCATCATCAATTCATTGACAAACAAGCTAGACAAGCAAGATGCAGGCAAAAGTTGGAAGTCAATGAAGGAGAAATCCAAAGGGATTGCATGATCCAAATTAAAACCAGCTACACAGCTTCAATCAATTCTAACCAAATTAAACTGATGATGATACAAAATCCCCAACGCAACTGGTTCAAATTTAGGATCAATGCGATCCCTTTGGATGCCTCCTTCATTCACAGTTGTTGGTATATTCCTCGCTCGCTTTTCACAATCAATTAATCTCTCTAGTAATGAATTAGCTGCTCTTCCTTCTTCTTCGTGTTCTCATACAAGCTGGATAGCTAGCTGTAAGGAAGAACTGGGGAAGAGGAGAGAACAACGGGAGAGGAGGAAGAAAAGAAAAAGAAAGAAAGAAAAGGAAAGGAAAGCGAGTCTTTATAAAGAAGGCAAGGGGATGCATATAGCCTATAGGATGATGAATCGGGAGCGGATCGATCGATCAAAGCATCCCACTCACACCACACTGTCTCATCTTATTATGTGTCCATAGGTAGCAAGCATAGGCATAGCCCACCACCAATTTAATAATGGATACTACTAGACTAGTAGTAGTAGTAGTAGATTTAAATTTAACCAAAGAGTAAAAAGAGTTGAGAGTCAGGACCTTCCCTCAAGACCTACCCCTACCCCTGGCCCAGCCTCTATTTTGTTGCTTTTCTGTGTACCAAACCACGTAGTCACATGTGACTCATATTACCCATTTTGTAAAAACAAAATATACTTTATCTATAATTAATTCGTATATGTACTGCAAACAGTCCTACTCCCACTTTTCTTTTTATAAAAAATCTCTTTTATCTTTACTGCTTTTTTTTCTTTCTTTTTTTGAAACAATATTTAGTGATTGTATTAGGTGCCTTGCACTTTTAACATTTGCGCGCTTACAAGTGGATCCCATTTACCAATATACAACGAGATTAGAAGAAACAAAAAAACCACCAAACTCTTCAAGATTTAATTACATTTTTTTAATAAGCAGCATATATATATATATGTAAAATTTCATTCTCTTAAGAATAATTAAAGTGGAGAATCATAGTCTTAATAGCTTGTTTAGTTCATAGATAAACTTCTTTAACAAACAACATTTTGTCTTCCTTTCTACCTTCAAGTTATTTGGCATTCTCATGTGGACTCCTTCATCAAGATTGTCGTGCAAAAATATTAGGAAAATTTCATAAAATGCCACTATATTTTTGGCTAATTCATGAAATACCACTAAAAAAAAAGTTACGAAATGCCACTATATTTTCTGAAAAGTTCATGAAATGCACATAAAATAGAAAAAAGACAAAAAATCAAATTCACAATAAAAAACAATAAAAATATAAAAAAATTAAAAAATTAAAAAAAAATTAAAAAAATTAAAAAAAAATTGAAAAAATTATAATATCATTAAATATGAGAAAAAAAATATTTCATTTTTAAAAATTTATTCAATACCATAAAAAGAATATTAAGTTCTAAACAAATAATTTATACCAATTTTTCTAACAATTTAGTACCATAATTTATACCAAATAAGTATCATAATTTTATCATACATTTTTTAATTATTATTTGTTATCAATTTAGATTATTTATTTCTTAATGTAAATAATTTTTTTATATTGCTGATAAAATTTAAAACTAAAATTCTAAGCATAATAATTTATTTGTGATAGAGCGACTGAGTATATATAGCATACAATATTAAATAGTAAAACTTGATGAACATGTCATATGTTTAAAAAAATTACGAAAACAGCAGTGGTATATTGTGAATTATAAACTCAAATCATGACATTTTGTGAATTTTCTCTTTTTTTAATATTTAATGATATTTTCATTTTTTTAATTTTTTAATGTTTTAAATTTTAAATTTTTTTTAGTTTTTATATTTTTTATAAATATTTTTTTTTTTTTTTATTTTTATTGTATTTTGATATTTTTGTTAATTTTTAACACCTAGGGGCATATTGTGAACTTTAAAAGTACTTTGTTAACTAGTAGGGGTTTTTTTTCTCTTTTTTCTATCTATAGTGGCATTTCATGGACTTTTCAGAAAATATAGAGGTATTTCGTGACTTTTTTTCTAGTGACATTTCATGAATTAGCCAAAAATATAGTGGCATTTCATGAAATTTCCCAAAATATTATTAATGTGCAGTTAATTATAATTCAACTCTGTTTATGACCACAATGAGAAGGGTACATAACCTTTTTAATTTTAAGAAATAATGAAAATGTTTTTATTGTAGTCAAGTACCGCTCTCTGCTACCTACCTTGTTTTGTATCTGTCCAGGCTTCTATACAACTTCAATTTTGACCTTGTACAACCACTTGCAACCTATGACCCTCATCCCTTGTGCAACTCAACAATTTTCAAGTATTATTCTCTTCCAACCCTTTGATTTCCTTTTCATTATAATTTCTTCATTCTTTGCTTCGAATTGCTTCACTTCCTTATTAACTCATGAGATGTTTGGATAGATCATTTATGGTTTCTAAGCATATAAACAAACTGACTTTCTAGGCTTGAAGTCTATTAGCATATCACATATTTGGAACAAATTTTGATCATTCACGTTCTCTTTTGTAAACTCTTTCTTCCAAGATTTCATGTTATTCACTATTGTAGACAAATTCATTGTTGTAACTGGACCTATGAACTTCCCTACTAGACATATTCACTATTGCATTGCCTTGTTTTTTTATAATTAGTACTTATATTATTGAAATTGAAAACATAGTACAAAGCAGCCAAAGTCTCAAGGTACTTTAATAACTAGACCACTCCTGCCCCATTAAAACCTCTATAGACAAAACTCAGTGGGAAACAATCTATAGAGGAAAAAGAGTACAGGACCTAACCATTCGTGCCTCATTAACACATCATTAAAATCAATAGAGGAAAAAGAGTACTGGGCCTATGAACTTCTCTACTAGACCATTTGATCCCAATTGCATTGCCTTGTTGCAATTTTATTTCTTATGAGTGCTTCCTCTATTGTGGGTTGAGCTTCATTTAGGGTTCCAACTTAAACTTTTTGATATCGTCCTTTTGAATGGACTGTCCACTTCCTATATGATCTATGCTAGGATAAACTACGACTTAAGTGAGTTGATTTCTCCACATGAATTCACTTCCCTGCCATGATTGGTCAATTATGATTTAATTAATCTTTCATTATAAGGCACAAAAACACATGTTTTGCATGTTATAAGTTGATTTCAAGTTTCACATTACAAAGGAAATATATGTGAATGCAACTTAACGACTCTACATATTTCACCTCCGAGGTTTGCATAAATAAAACCTTATACCCCATTTTAATGAATCATTTTTGTGTCACTCGAAGTTAGTATCTAATATAGGATTGTACTCCTTGATTTGGACTCTTAATGGTTTACCGAATAGATTAATATATGAATGCTTTTATGTTGTCGTAGAATGGTTTCTTCTCATATAGTGATTCAAAAGGTATTAATTAGAAAGACGACATTGAGAATGTATTTTGTCAAACTGGAACTTTAGATTGAATAACATTGTCCTAGATGTTTTAAGAAGATATTTGTGTTTCTTTTATGCTACAACATTTTGTTGTGGAGTGAAGGGAGAAATGGTTTGATTATTTGTTCAGTCATTCTTGGAAAATTGCTTTCCCTTTCTAGGGCTTCGAATTTCCACGACATTGTCACTTGTCTCGCTCCTTATACTCTTGGTCTTAGTTTCAAATCGCCTCTCTTCCATTTTAATAAAAATCTATGATGGCTGACCATGCTTCTCCTTGGCGTGTTAACATTTGAGTGCATGTATTCCTTGTCTTGCCTCATCAAAGAAAATGAAGAACCTAAAATTTTTACTGGTTCTTGTGTCCCGTACAAAATATGAATCAGTTCAAGAAATTTCACATATAAAGATCTTATAAGGAGCATGCATAGTAGTAAGAGCCTCCTTGGCCAATAAGGCTAGTTGACCACTTTTCTTTCCATATAGAGATCTTATAACGATTTTGTAAAAAACTACAAGATGAAAATAGTAAAATAGAGATGGATGTGTTTTTTTCGAAGAGTATTTATTCATATATTATAACAAAGATACACACTTAAGTAGATGATACAAACTAAAAGTACCAAACATGTCATTAGCTACTTCCATACTACCTCCTCTAAACCAACACGATCCTTGAACCCAAAACCTGCATGCACCAACTCGACCTGCCATTGATGCCACCAACATGAACAACAACCTCCATACCACAGACAAACCATAACATGGCTCTATGTATTTAGGAGATCGATCCATTGACAGAACAAAAGTTCAATTATCAAAATATACATCCACCATAAACATAACTCCTTTTAGAAACCTACATTGTAGGAATAACGAGTCCATAGCTTCTTGTGAGCATAGGTGGGTAGTAATATTTTTGTGAGATGTACACCGCATATATTATCCCAATTCCATTTTTACACTCCCATGACTTAGTGGGGCCCGGGCTTTAAATGCAGAAGCAATCATCATGCATGTTGAATCATGACCTCTAAAACCCCATAAGGCTATCCACGTTGCAGAGCCCCATAAGGCTGAATTGGACACTTGTATCATTAAGTCCAGGCGGTGTACTGCCAATCCACTGTTTGTGAATGATCTCTCATCAACAGTCAACAGAGGACATACCCAGTGTACACATTGTAGCAACACCGACGACAAACTACTGCCACCACCACATCCTCCCCCCTTATATGAAATTTCCACCGAATCCCCGTCATCCACCTCGCTTCTCCCTTTGCATCATGGCCAGAATCGGTGATCATATGACACAACCTTGAAAGTGCCCACATAGCTACATGTATGTAGCGGGATAAATTTACACCTAGGAAATCGCCTAAAGGGGGAACGATCAGCTTGGTTGAATGTAAAACTGTAAGCCCATCCTGGAACTAGGAAACCAGAAGTATAGCGAGCTTCTCCATATCACTTTCAGAGTTTGTTTTGCTGCAACATCTAGCAGGAAGAGCTAGGCGGTTGGACATCTGAAATGAATACTTCTTCCACAAATCCAAAGTGTTTTAGGGCCAGTTCCTCGCTATTGTCCATGATGAAAGACCTTCTCAAATACAACTTGTCTCTATTCGTCTTCTTGCAGGTAGGTCCACAGATGGAAGCTTCTCTCGTCCTTCCTCTCATCCCAGCCGAGAACTAGATATTTGTAACCCACTGTTGAAGTTGCCAAGTCATCCTCCTCCTTGTAGGTAAAGCATCGAAGGTCCCATCAGTCCCGATCCAACAACTATCATCAACTACAACCCAGCAGCACGTGAGAGAAGAAAGCCCATCATCAGAGGCATGTAGGGTACCCTTTTGAAGATGCAACACTGATTCTCTTGGAATCGACCCATCTCCCATGTCAACAATCTTCCAAAGGATCCCGTAACACCAGCAATACTTTCCTTCGCAATTAACCAACCAGTTGAAGGATTCTGCATTACTTTCCAGAGCAAACTGAACACATGATCATTTGGGAAACAAAGGAGGCATGTGCAAATAGGTATACAAGAGCTTCCACTAGCCTTTTTTCAAGATCGGCTAATTCTTTCAAACGGCTACACTGATCACGAATCGAAACAAGGTCCAGTCTGTCGTAAGTGAAATTTGTTGGATATTGGTACATGCATAGAGAACTCCTTCACCGAAGCTTAGAGGGAATACCGAAGCCCAGTAAGCAAAGGACAAAGAGAAGTAAAGAAGAAAATGAAAGCCATCCGATAACGGATCCATAAAACCCACAGTCTAACAAGGCTTTCATGACAAAAAGATAATCACAGGGATTCATTAAAGGAGAATATTAATTTTCTGTAGTTGATGGGGCTGAATTCTTAGCTCTTTAGGGCTAGAGGTGTTTAATAGGCATATAAGATGTCAAAATATATAAGTGAGGAAAAAGTCGAGGTCAGCTTAGAAACCATCATGAGCATCATCCGGATGAAGCTTGGATCTCTAACTTTTGACAGAATATGGCTGGATTGAATTTTTAGTCACTAGGCTTCTTTGCTTCTTTTTTTTTTTCATATTAGCCATGGAAGTATATACGTTCCATAGTTTCACATTTATTCAATATATATATATATAGTTATAAATTATTTAAATGGTGTCTATTGATCTAGTAATCTACATAATTATTGCAACATTTACAAGTACTAGTATATTTATTTATTTTAGTGAAAGAATTGGAGTTGGAAAATAATAAGTCCCTGACCTTTTATTATGCAAAATTAGAGTTACAAAATATATTGTACTTTGTACTCCAACTAAAAAATGGAAACTTCACCCTCCTCAAACATTATCTCATAATGTGGGGTTTTTAAAAGTAGTAACTCCACAATATATTCCATTCAAGGAAACTCCGGTAAAAAGATATGAAAGTCTTTTCTTATTTTTACTAACAGCCGAATGTAATTAATTAGTCATGACGACCAAGAAATGACAAAGTATTATTACCACTATTAACTACATATACTGTCTATGTTATTAATTATTATGCTTGAAATTGAAGACAAAGTTATGTGCCAGCAGTGATCAGTTGTTCTGTACCAGTTTTTGTGAATGTCACCATTTACTATATGCTCATATATGTCAATAAAATGGGGATGGGAAAAGGGGGTGGTTGTTTGTTTTGTGGTCCTGCCCATGTTCTCCACTTTCCAACTAATTACCAACAGGCTAGGCTAGACTATATATATATTTTCATTTATTATTAGTATATTGTCTTGATTCCTTTTATTGCTAATTTTAAGATTTATAACCTACATGATTAGTGTGCATCATTTAAGTGTGCCATTTTAGTCAATAATCATGATTATATTATCATTTGTTCACAAGAGCATGTAATGATTAATATAGACACACAACCATCATAGCTTGATGAAAAAATCGGTGATTTTATATTAAAAGAAAAAAAGAAAAGGTAGGTATATATATAGTGTGCACATTACAACATGATCGAACTTATGCAATGAAATTGTACTATATATAATACATGGGGATCTGATCCTAATTTCATCAATCCCTTTGTTTATACATAGCTTTAAGTAACCTCTCCTTTCTCCTTTTTTTCAATTAAGTACATATACAGTTGATGAATAAATTCTTAATTCTCGGAAGAGGTGGTCAAAGATGGATCCATGCCGGTCAAATTTATACATTCGAGAAGATTTCTAAGAAGACAGAACAAAGCAATAAACCTTACTATTATAAATCTCCACCTCCACCTCGATCGAGATGTATTATTTAATGATGAGATAATGATGATTATGATTGCGATCATTCATCTTGTGTTTATAAAGTTAATTACCTAAAAAGTTAATTAGCAGGTGGAAGGAGGCTCGATCTAATCCAAGTGGGCACGGTTTTTGATGTTAATTAGCTAGAGAGAGGATATGCCGAAATCTCGAATGTTGTCTGCATCTTCTTGTACCGTGTTAGTATTATTTGGTGTATACTAACCGGGTCTTTGTTAGGGTAATTAAAAATGAAGGTCAGCATTATGCTATTTGTTTAATTAATATTTTTTATTTTAAGAAAGGAAAAAAAAAAAGATTTACTCCAATTCTTTAATTTAATACTCCACTCCCGTACTATTTGACTATTGATCAGTGACCAGTAAATATTGACCGGTAATTGATGACTGTTGATTAGTAGTCGACAATCATTCACCATTGTACGACGACTGTTAATTGATTATTCATTTTCTTTTCCCCAACACAAACAAACAATCAATAAAATTATGGAGAATTCTTTTTCATTCTTCTCTATTATCTTTCCTAATTCCATATTATTTCCTCGTTAGTTTCCCGCTGATAAGTACGGCCCCCTAAGTGCCTTACTAATTAACTAATTTGTTTGTGATTAGGAGTATATAGAGTCAGATCAGGCATAAATGGGTTCACGAGGGCCACTTGGGTTGTACATTACATTATGGATATCAAGCATGACGAGCACATGGTTAGGTTCGTAATTCATATGTATGTGTACATATACATATAACTAATATAGTCGTAGCTTATTTTTAGAGTAGTTCCATGTTCGCGTACCACCCACAGTCACATGCCTTTAGCAGTCTCTACCACTACTACTTACTATATCAACTTCCAGTAAAAAAAAATATCTTACTAAACTGAGAGTGATGTTTCCTCCACACGTCTTTACACCGTCATTCTCCTCATTTTCTTTAATTATCGGATAGTTTTTGTAACACCCCAACTCAATCCAAATGTGGTCTCGCAACTTACAGTATATGTATAAACATGTCACAGCGGAATTCCTTACATCCAGGACACCTTGCCACGGTCTGACTACAGAATATACCGAACATTAGTCTAACAACCTTAACCATTACATAACCTTCTTACAAACCACTCACAACCTATACATTTTACTAACTCAATTGCCATACGAGTGTACATGCACAACTCGTAGGTCACACTTAATTCTTAACACTTGTGTCCTCTTCTTACTCTCTTGCGACGGTCGCCTCCTGATGTTCACCTGTGTAGTAAAAAGAAGCCCCGAGGGGGTCAGCACGAAGCTGGTACTATCCTCTCATGGCCCCCAACTAACGTGGCTACGACGACTATTGTCGATAGCATGGAGGTTGATTAGATGCACAACATAATAGAAAGTGCAGTAAACAACAACTCAGATATGAACAATCAAAGTTCACACACAATGAACGACTTAAATGCGTTCCTTAATTAGAGAGTTAGTTTATTTACTCCTTAGAAATGTTCTCTCTTAATCTTAGTCCATCCTTATCTTACTTCAATCTGATTCTTATCTTAATCTTAGAAACGACCCTCCTTTAATCAGGGGATGTATTATCTTAATCTTAATATTACAAACCATCCTTTAAAAAGAATGGTTGCAACTTATCTTAACCTCACCTTAATCTTAATCTTAATAATACAAATCATCCTTTAAAAGGAATGATTGTAACTTATCTTAATCTTAACTTAATCTCAATATACAAACCGTTCCTGGAAGGGATTGGTTGTAACTTATCTCAGTCTTAGAATACAAACCATTCTTTAAGTAGAAATGGTTGTAACTTATCTCAACCTTATCTCAATCTTATCTCAGTTCTTATCTCAATTAAGTCAACCGTTCTTTAATTAGAATGGTTGTACCTTAATCCATTGTTTATCTGTCGGGTCACGTAGCCCTAACCATTGAGTTATCAGCTCCATTGGTTTACATAAACAATATTTATTAGAATTAGTTGGGCATTTAGGTAGATCCCACTACACCATCTCATATGCCTCCCTCCTAAACAAGAAGTCCGAGAGGTCGAGTCTATTTGTCGACTCTAGGCGACGAGTCCGAGGACAAGTCATCTTTGGAAGACGGTATTTGATAAGGATACCGACTTCCCCCAATACACATGTGCCGGTACCATTCCGGATTCCTCACTCAAGTTCAGTTAGTAATAGTCTCAAGACCATGTTTGTTGGTTAACCTCTTTCGGTTCATATCGTCCCTCGTTAGGGGGTTCCTTATTCTCACTCAATTCCTTACTAAACATTGGTTAGTAAGTTCTCACGGTATGTTGTTGTTAGTTTTCAAACATCACACAACAATTAATATATATGTATATATTCCGGTTGCATGCTTTATCTTGTTTAGTGAGCACACAAAAACAATAGCACACAAGCCGAGGGACACCTCGTTAGCAAGCAGGTCACAAGAAAAACAACTGTACCGTTCACCGTTGGTCGTTCGGCTGCTTACTCTCTCTGGAGTCCAAACTCCCAGTCCTAAAACATTCATTCAGTTTTAGGTTGTTAATTACTTAACTTAATATGACTTACTTAGCTTGTTTAACTTACTTAATTCCTTAATGATCCCCACCTAACACCTCCTAGGTCTTACACTTAATCTTACAAACTTAATCTTAAACTTTCAAGTTTATACTTAACTTAGCTTAATCTCTTAAGTTCTTAGGGTCTCAATCATTACTACCCTTCCAAGGCATACCTCATTACCCATTACCTTCTTAGAATTTGAAATTTCTTTTTTTTTTAAGTGTTGAGGGTCGACCGACCCACCGACCGACCCAACCCCTGGGTCGGTCCATTACAGAAACTCCTCCGTCTTTTGGAACCCATCCGACCGACCCAGAGCTAGACCGACCGACCCAACCCTCTGGGTCGGTCCTTTACCGAACCCATTTTCCCACATTAAACCTTTGCCCGACGACCCAAAGCTAAGCCGACCGACCCAAACCCTCTGGGTCGGTCCCAGTCCAGAGACATTCCGGCTGGCTCAACATGGCCCGACCGACCCAAAACTGGGTCGGACCCTGGGTCGGTCCACTACAGATCTCTCTCTTAAATTGCCTCTTTCAATGCCAAACTCTTCCACAAGTGTTCTAATAGGTCCAACATCATCTTGGCACCTTAAACCCACCTTATAACCTCCACCAAACTCATTAAACCATTCACCAAATCCACCTTAGTCATTATGCATTTTCCTTGTAATAATGCTACACTTGTAATGTTTTCCTCTAGGTTTCTAGGTGGTGGTTCATACTTAATGTAACCACTATGCCATGTTTTCCTCACCACTATAACATCATCTCCCAAGCATCTCTCACTATCTAAAACTCTTTCAAGCATTTACTAAAAGTTCCTTCACAAGCTTAAGCTCCATACACAACACCTTATTCCTTCCTAGTTGTTTACCAACATTTGCCTAAGTTCTAATACTCAATTACATTCTCTTGATTCTTAAACCCTCCAAGGTAATGCCTAAGTCATTATAACTCATCACCACACTTTATCTCAACCCTTTCATCAAGACAACCTCTAAACTCCTAGTACTTCCTTAGTCATTAATTCCTCTTAGAACATATTCAATCACCTTAATCATTATACCTTCCCTTAATCTTATGCACACCTTATATTCCTCATCTCATGATTTGGTGTGCTCAAAACACTCACCATTCCTCTAACTCCTCCTAGACATCTCTAGGTCATCCTAAACCTCAAGAACTCCTTAGTTAACTCATTTCCACCCAATTTCCTTCATGCTCCCTAGTAAACCCTAGGGCATATTAGCTCACCACTACCACTTAAACACCTTGTTTTCTACTCAAATTTCGCGCCATAGCTCCTCTAGTATCTTATCATTCCCAAACACATTATTTTCCTCCTCATAACCACTTCACACACATCAAGTTCTTCTCATCATATTTCCTCATCCAAATCAACTCATTCTTAATAACTTAATATAGTGCAATAATCTTAAATTGCATAGCACTAAGGCTCTTAAATGACATGGCTCTTAGGCCCTTAAACGACTTAAACTTAAACACTGAATTTCCACATGTATAAGCTTTCAACCTGCAAATACACTCATCAATCTCATAGTAGTTATAATGCTCTTAAAATCCACCTTAAACTTATATTACTAACTCATTCTCATTACTCCTTAATCACAATTCATAAGCTTGTTTAGGTTCTTTTTCTTAGGTTATATAACCCAATACACATGTAAGCTCTAAGCCACATTGGTATTTATCTAAAACTCGTTCCTTAATCTTAATCACCATTAGTAAGCATTTTCTTGTTTTCTCAAGCTTATCTTAACTTCCTCCTTAGACTTCTTCTTGAATGAATATCGGCCACCACTCAAAACTTCCCTTGCCAATGTTCTAATCAATAACCAATGACTCATATGAGCACTAAACAATACACTAACCTTAAGGAGTAAACCCTAGGTTAAAAATGTGTTCTAAGGTATTAAACTGAATGTTTACCTTGGATTCTCAAGCAAGCTTGGATATGAATTAAGTAGGACCTCCTCTAGCCCTTGGAGAATAGAATCAAGCTAGAACAATGGATAAAAGAATCCCCATGAGTAGTAATTTTCGGCATGTACAGAGATGAGGAAACATGGTTTTTCTTACATTTTCTTACCTTAAGAGAATGGAGAAGCCAATGAGCTCTTCAAACTTGATTTTCCTCCATCAATGGAGTTTTCTATGGCACCAAAATGGAGCTTTGAAAGATTTGAAAAGATAGGAAGATAGGTCTTGGCCTAACTAAGAGAAATCTACACTTAGTTTTTGATTTGGAGCAAGGATGAACACTTGGTGAGCATTTGAAGGTGGAGCACCCATGGAAGAAGCTCTCTCGGTTTGGAGCAAGAGAAGGGAAGAAGAAAACCGTGGGTGAAAGAAGAGAAATGGAGGAAAGAGAAGAAAGGTAGCTAATATAGGTATTTTGCTTTATTAAAGCAAATAGTATCTCTTTACTTTATCTCTTCTTTTCCTTTCTCATTTGATGACTCATGTGGTGACTCCCACATAAAACCGGCCACCCCATTATATAAGGCTAACATGGTCTTTGTTGACCAATTAATTGACTTATATTGATTAAAACCTAAACTAGTCACTAAATAGTTACTATTTCACTAATCAAGGCACATAATCGGGAAATTTTTGATTCCCATTGATTTAGGCCTCCTAATGTGATACTAATTAGTACACATATTGATTAAAGAGTATGATGGACTTTAGCCACTCAAACTCAATTCTAAGACAATTTCTCAAAAATGTGCTTTAAGACTTCTTAAAGCACATTTTGTGTTTTAACTTGTTTTCAAGCTTGGTTTTCTTTGCTAATGATTTAAAATGACCATTAGAATATTACTAAGTCTTACCAAGATATTTGGGTACTCACCCAATCTCTCCAAGCTTAGAGCACGTTTTTGCCCTGATTGCCCTTAAGGCATTTTCTTGTGTTTTCCTTGGTTTAAATTGTCTACCAATCTTTCTAAGGCATATTCTAGCCTTACTACTCATCCTAATTTGATGTTCACTTAGCATACTTAGGTTTGGGGTATTTCAATCTACCCCCCTTAAAAGAACTTTGTCCCCAAAGTTCCCATGCATCTTATCTTATTAAAATACATGCCTTACCTCATTCCTTAGATCATATAGATCACACTTATGTATACTTAATCTCATTGGATCATTGGATCCACCATATCTCATACTTAAATATCACACAACATGCTTAAGCATGTACAGCACTCAAAATTCCTTTTTGTTCCTTTTTGATGATTAAAACATTCACATAACTTCTAACGTATTCTCCCATGTCACCGGTCCGTAGACAATGGCTCATTCGTCCTCGTCACCATGGGCTAGAATACAAAACACGCTGCTCTCCCCATGTCACCGGTCCGAAGACAAAGGCTCGTGCGTCCTCGACTTCATGGGCGAGACTCAGTAAAAAGGTAATCCTTTTTACGAGGTCATGTGAGGAATAATTCCTCTAATTAAAAATACAAGCAACTCCAATTTCATTTTTATCCCAAGGTCTCTATCCTTAGTGTGATTTAATTGTGACCACTGGTAGGGAGTTTCAGGAATCATCCAACCCTGATGTGATCAGCATCAGTGTAGAACTATCCTTCCACCCCAATTTGTGTTCGGTTTCCCTTGATCCCTAGAAAATCAAGTTCCACCTCCCACGTCATTTTCAAACATCAGATAATTCACTAATGTCCAATTTTCTATCTTTTTAGTTCTTCTAATCATAATCAATACATCTCCAAAGTGTGGACTAAGTCCATCAAGCATTCCCAATTCATCTCTTAGTAATTACCTCAAAACTTAAATTCCTACTAAGTTCTATATCAGTCTCATATCGACTCATACCTCATATATTCCTTATTCCTTAAGTCTCCTTAATCCTCTTCCTTAATTCTCTTAACTTGTACTCACACCGGAGTTAACAAGATAGGTACTTAATATGTATGGTATTCACACCTTCTGTGTGCAATAACCATGATTTATCTCAAAATGTTTATGTAAAACATATTCTCAAATTGTTTTGTGCTATGCACACCGTAGTTTATGTACTCAGTACACAAACATACGCCAAGCGGTTTTCGCTCTACCCCCCTTAAAAGGATTACGCCCACGTAATCAGCGTCACATCATCTTTGAACATAAGTTCAAGATGTCTAATTCTTACCAAGTATTCTAGCTTCCACATTATCTATCTTACTTATAATTCGATCAGGAATGACTTAGTCTCTGTATCGAGGATTCTTAACGGTACTTATACCGTATTCCTAACTTAGTTTGGTCTAACCTCAAAGGTACTGATCTGCTAGCTTTCGCTGCGCAACTCTGATAATCTTAGGCTTAACTGCCTCACTTAGCATTTAATAGCATTGTATATCCTTCTGCATCCTTACTGTTTAGGAATATTAGTCTCTCAATGGACACGTGTTATCTTTATATATACACGGCCTTGATGGGTTGTAGCCCGTCTATCTATTCTCCTTGAAGATTTTATGCTCATACTCTTAGTATTTTCTCGAATGTCTAAATTGTTTCCCCTCGACTGATCTTTGGTCTCGGGATGATTCTTAATCTCAAACTACTGTTTAGTGCTTATTGCACTTTACAGTCTAATCTTACTCATCTTAAGACATGTCCTATGTCTATACTTAACAATCCGTGCTTCTCGCACTTCATAGTCCTTAATTATCTGTTCTCTGATTCCCTTGCGTTACTGGTTCAACTGAATTCTTCTCTTCAACTGTTTGTGGTAGTAGCTGCTCTTGTCTGATCTTGTGTCGTTGTCCGTGGTACGGAGTCGACTACTTCCCGTGTTCCTTACACTACTCGTCTACATGCATGGGGTACCTTACTGGTACATTACTACTTACCCAACTAACTCATCAATGAGCGTGTCAGGCCTGCAAGCCCCTGTGGGGTGCAGTCGTCCCACGTCTCGTTTTAGTAAACTCGTAGTGTCCGTCACACGTTAGCTATTGCTAATTATGAAGTATTCTGTTGTCGATCTCCTCTTCATCGTTCCATGATAACATTTATTGTTCTTCTTGACGTTAATCAAGGGAAGTCCATTTACTGTGTTCTCGGGTATGGTATGCTCTAGCTCCTTCCTGTATTCCGTATTGATTCGGTCACTTAATATCTGAGGTCTCTTTCCATAGAGCCTCTTATCTTCTTTCTCATATTCCTTCTATTAGGAAAGCACTTCCAGTTCCTTAAGGAATGGGTAGTGTGCTTCCTGCGAAATTTTACCTAACCAGGTCCAGACTACTGGCATCAGCGCCCAGTTCGTCTACCATCTTATTTTCTTACTTATGCTGGTCTTAACTCATACATCTAATTGCCTCAGTGTCAATATTTGACGGCTCATACATAATGGTCGCCTTACCGCGTACCATGACTTAATCCACTTATCTAACTATTGTACTTACGACCACTACTACCGTGGTAGTTGGCCTTTACCATGTTGCCCATTAATGGTGCAACCTCTTACTCACTTATTCTAATGTCTTAACTTATACTCAATCCCTTCTTGGTGTAAACACACTGGGAGTTCTCTCATTCCGGTGTATGGCGGTTGCCGTACGGTGTTGTAAAATAGTCGGCTCTTGATATGAAGATGATCTGCTCCAATCTCAGATTCGTAAGTAGGCAAATCTCTTTCGCTTTCTTTCATCCTTGGTGATGTTATCTACCATGTGATTTAATTGGTTACTGAAGAAATTATCCACTGAATCGTAGGCTCTTCTGAGCATCGATCAATTAACGTGCCAGAATGTGCAGTCACAATGTTTATCTCTGACCATTACCAATTCTTACATCCTGGGTGTTGGATATGGGGTCTATCTGTGCGACCTTTCTTATTACTCAAGCGTATCTGGTATGTTCTAAAGTAATCTTAAGGTTCATAGTTTCCATTTTCTAAATAAAGTGTATTTTATTTCTAACAGGTGAAAGCCCTTTTGAGGGGTTCATTCCCACTCATGGCCTCACAACAAGGAGAGGTATCCCCACCCTAAAGGCATGGTTCGTTCTCCGCTCCTGTCCTTAGCATTATCTCAATATTCTCATTGGTACCCTTTCTTGGTAATATCTTCCCATTCTACGTTATAGGTTTGGTAACCGTCCATATCTACAAATTGTAGTCCCTTCGTGGCTAAACAAGCTCTCTTATAACTTACTGTGCCTCGGGCTCTGATGTGGTTAACATCCTTGGCTCGTAGGCTCTTAGTGCTTAATATCTCAGTTCATTATTTGTACTCTTACTCATCTGTAGGTTATCCTCATAAACTTCTGGTCCCTTGGAACACCATCCATCATTAGGTTACATACTAAATGTAGTATCGGGTTTCATGATAAGTTGCTGCATCCTGCTTCCTGCTAGGGAAGTTGTTCAGGTGATCTGAGGTTACTTAATGTCTTTGACAATGCTGTCACTTCACTAGACTTATGGCTTTTAATAGTCAAGGTTAGGTTTGTATTAGGCGTTCGCCTTAAGGTGTCCAAGTTGGATATAATCCTGTTATCTTATACTTCCATCTCAACGCTTCGTTCAACCTCTGTTGATTACGCCACCCCTTGATGATCAATCACACTTGGGTGTTAATGAGTTAAACAAACAGTGTTAACTGTCATTCATCAGTTGTTCGGCTCGACTATGCCCGCTTTGTGTGGGTAGTCCGCTGAGCTTCCCTCTGTCGGGATTATACATTTTTAATCCTTAGTAGGTCATAGCTTATGTTCATTTCTTTTGTCCTTGTTTTCTGGGTCGTCCAACATCTTCATTGAAGAATGTTGTTATTGGTATCCTTAATGGTCACTCTGGGAGTCTTATCCCGTTTTCGTTGTAAGTCGATGCTTCAACAGCCTCAATAGTATCTTATAATACATCCCCTGTATGTTATTGCTTACATAGTGTTTTGCTCGCAATACCGAGCGATCTCTTAGGTTTTCCTCCTTGAGATCCGGGTTTGGTGTTCTTACCACACTGTCTGTTGTTGTTGTAGTGGGTTATACCGCTGCTAATATTTACATGGTTTAATACTTTGTCCAAGTTCTGCTCCCAGCAGACTGGTGTGTCATCTCTTCTCATCATGGTCAGGCCGTCGGGCCTTTCCAAGGTCTTATTTTTCTGTTCTTATGGATTTAAAATCCGGTATTAATATGCGTTTCAACTGTAGTGTTCTCCTATCTTGCCATGATGGCTTTCCGTGTAGCTTAACCGTGGTAGCACTTGCTATGGCAAGTGCGCCATGCTGGATGGGTTATTGGTACGAGGTACATCGGTGGTAACACTTCCTTCTAATTTCCATGTACTCGGTAGTCCTCGGGACTCCTTCGATAATCTCTTATTTTGGATAGCTGGCCATCCGGCAGTTTCCTTGTCGTTTGACAGTACTGTCATACATCAGGGCGTTCCTCTTTCTGAGGGAACCCCTTAATATTTTCTTATGTCTTAATCCTCGCTTCTGTCTCCACACATTTTGTTGTGGTTACTAAGTAATGATTTCCTTTTAGGCACTACATCGTAGTCCTATTTCGGTAAACCGTTTATATGGGTTCCCGTTCCTTAACTGGACCTTCCAGTAATCTTAATCCTCATGCTCTGTATTATCTCACTGTTATTCTCCTTCGGACCACTGTCCGGTACTCATGTCGTTTATCATTTCCTTATCCATGGCACGCGTAGTGCTTTCCTTACCATTGGTATCGCGGGTTATTTCGACTGCGTAGCATGTCGACCCATGTTGCCGGTAATTACCGTTCCCTTATTGATAGAATTCCATAGGTAGCGCCTGTTCCTCTATTGCGCTCCATTACAACCCTCCAAGTTCTCCATAACTGTTGTGCAACAAGTTGTTTCTCGTATTGCTTACGTTAGCTAACTGCCAGATCGGGTTTCCCCGAGTAAGAGAAGGCTTTCTTCTCTCTGGCGTTTGTCCAACACATTTAGGGTTAGGGATGTGGAGGGCGGGCCTAGGTACTATGGATATCCGGTAAACACCGGGAAGTCCTGACTAACGCACCTCTCACTCTATTCTTAACCCTTAACCCATAACTCAATCTCAACCTCATATTCTCCTAAGTTCGGTATTCTTGTCTTCAGAGCGTAACTACGCTCTGATACCACTTTTTGTAACACCCCAACTCAATCCAAATGTGGTCTCGCAACTTACAGTATATGTATAAACATGTCACAGCGGAATTCCTTACAATCCAGGACCTTGCCACGGTCTGACTACAGAATATACCGAACATTAGTCTAACAACCTTAACCATTACATAACCTTCTTACAAACCACTCACAACCTATACATTTTACTAACTCAATTGCCATACGAGTGTACATGCACAACTCGTAGGTCACACTTAATTCTTAACACTTGTGTCCTCTTCTTACTCTTGCGACGGTCGCCTCCTGATGTTCACCTGTGTAGTAAAAAGAAGCCCCCGAGGGGGTCAGCACGAATGCTGGTACTATCCTCTCATGGCCCCCAAGCTAACGTGGCTACGACGACTAATTGTCGATAGCATGGAGGTTGATTAGATGCACAACATAATAGAAAGTGCAGTAACAACAACTCAGATATGAACAATCAAAGTTCACACACAATGAACGACTTAAATGCGTTCCCTTAATTAGAGAGTTAGTTATTTAACTCCTTAAGAAATGTTCTCTCTTAATCTTAGTCCATCCTTATCTTACTTCAATCTGATTCTTATCTTAATCTTAGAAACGACCCTCCTTTAATCAGGAGTGGATGTAGCTTATCTTAATCTTAATATTACAAACCATTCTTTAAAAAGGAATGGTTGCAACTTATCTTAACCTCACCTTAATCTTAATCTTAATAATACAAATCATCCTTTAAAAAGGAATGATTGTAACTTATCTTAATCTTAACTTAATCTCAATATACAAACCGTTCCTGGAAGGGATTGGTTGTAACTTATCTCAGTCTTAGAATACAAACCATTCTTTAAGTAGAAATGGTTGTAACTTATCTCAAACCTTATCTCAATCTTATCTCAGTTCTTATCTCAATTAAGTCAACCGTTCTTTAATTAGAATGGTTGTACCTTAATCCATTGTTTATCTGTCGGGTCACGTAGCCCTAACCAATGAGTTATCAGCTCCATTGGTTTACATAAACAATATTTATTAGAATTAGTTGGGCATTTAGGTAGATCCCACTACACCATCTCAGTATGCCTCCCTCCTAAAACAAGAAGTCCGAGGAGGTCGAGTCTATTTGTCGACTCTAGGCGACGAGTCCGAGGACAAGTCATCTTTGGAAGACGGTATTTGATAAGGATACCGACTTCCCCCAATACACATGTGCCGGTACCATTCCGGATTCCTCACTCAAGTTCAGTTAGTAATAGTCTCAAGACCATGTTTGTTGGTTAACCTCTTTCGGTTCATATCGTCCCTCGTTAGGGGGCGTTCCTTATTCTCACTCAATTCCTTACTAAACATTGGTTAGTAAGTTCTCACGGTATGTTGTGTAGTTTTCAAACATCACACAACAATATAATATATATGTATATATTCCGGTTGCATGCTTTATCTTGTTTAGTGAGCACACAAAAACAAATAGCACACAAGCCGAGGGACACCTCGTTAGCAAGCAGGTCACAAGAAGAAACAACTGTACCGTTCACCGTTGGTCGTTCGGCTGCTTACTCTCTTCTGGAGTCCAAACTCCCAGTCCTAAACATTCATTCAGTTTTAGGTTGTTAATTACTTAACTTAATATGACTTACTTAGCTTGTTTAACTTACTTAATCCTTAATGATCCCCCCTAACACCTCCTAGGTCTTACACTTAATCTTACAAACTTAATCTTAAACTTTCAAGTTTATACTTAACTTAGCTTAATCTCTTAAGTTCTTAGGGTCTCAATCATTACTACCCTTCCAAGGGCATACCTCATTACCCATTACCTTTCAGAATTTGAAATTCTTTTTTTTTTAAGTGTTGAGGGTCGACCGACCCACCGACCGACCCAACCCCTGGGTCGGTCCATTACAGAAACTCCTCCGTCTTTTGGAACCCATCCGACCGACCCAGAGCTAGACCGACCGACCCAAACCCTCTGGGTCGGTCCTTTACCGAACCCATTTTCCCACATTAAACCTTTGCCCGACCGACCCAAAGCTAAGCCGACCGACCCAACCCACCCTCTGGGTCAGTCCAGTCCAGAGACATTCCGGCTGGCTCAACATGGCCCGACCGACCCAAAACTGGGTCGGACCCTGGGTCGGTCCACTACAGATCTCTCTCTTAAATGCCTCTTTCAATGCCAAACTCTTCCACAAGTGTTCTAATAGGTCCAACATCATCTTGGCACCTTAAACCCACCTTATAACCTCCACCAAACTCATTAAACCATTCACCAAAATCCACCTTAGTCATTATGCATTTTCCTTGTAATAATGCTACACTGTAATGTTTTCCTCTAGGTTTTCTGGTGGTTCATACTTATGTAACACTATGCCAATTTTTCCTCACCACTATAACATCATCTCCCAAGCATCTCTCACTATCTAAAACTCTTTCAAGCTTTACTAAAAGTTCCTTCACAATCAAGCTTCATACACCAACACCTATTTTCCTTCCTAGTTGTTTACCAACATTTGCCTAAGTTCTAAATACTCATATACATTCTTGATTCTTAAACCCTCCAAGGTAATGCCTAAGTCATTATAACTCATCACCACACTTTATCTCACCCTTTCATCAAGACAACCTCTAAAACTTCCTAGTACTTCCTTAGTCATTAATTCCTCTTAGAACATATTCAATCACCTTAATCATTATACCTTCTCCTTAATCTTATGCACACTTCTTATATTCCTCATCTCATGATTTGGTGTGCTCAAAACACTCACCATTCCTCTAACTCCTCCTAGACATCTCTAGGTCATCCTAAACCTCAAGAACTCCTTAGTTAACTCATTTCCACCCAATTTCCTTTTCATGCTCCCTAGTAAACCCTAGGGCATATTAGCTCACCACTACCACTTAAACACCTTGTTTTCTACTCAAATTTCGCCATAGCTCCTCTAGTATCTTATCATTCCCAAACACATTATTTTCCTCATTTAACCACTTCACACACATCAAGTTCTTCTCATCATATTTCCTCATCCAAATCAACTCATTCTTAATAACTTAATATAGTGCAATAATCTTAAATTGCATAGCACTAAGGCTCTTAAATGACATGGCTCTTAGGCCCTTAAACGACTTAAACTTAAACACTGAATTTCCCACATGTATAAGCTTTCAACCTGCAAATACACTCATCAATCTCATAGTAGTTATAATGCTCTTAAAATCCACCTTAAACTTATATTACTAACTCATTCTCATTAGCTCCTTAATCACAAGTTCATAAGCTTGTTTAGGTTCTTTTTCTTAGGTTATATAACCCAATACACAATGTAAGCTCTAAGCCACATTGGTATTTATCTAAAACTCGTTCCTTAATCTTAAATCACCATTAGGTAAGCATTTTACCTTGTTTTCTCAAGCTTATCTTAACTTCCTCCTTAGACCTTCTTCTTGAATGAATATCGGCCACCACTCAAACTTCCCTTGCCAATGTTCTAATCAATAACCAATGACTCATATGAGCACTAAACAATACACTAACCTTAAGGAGTAAACCCTAGGTTAAAATGTGTTCTAAGGTATTAAACTGAATGTTTTACCTTGGATTCTCAAAGCAAGCTTGGATATGAATTAAGTAGGACCTCCTCTAGCCCTTGGAGAATAGAATCAAGCTAGAACAATGGATAAAAATGAATCCCCATGAGTAGTAATTTTCGGCCATGTACAAGAGATGATGGAAACATGGTTTTTCTTACATTTTCTTTACCTTAAGAGAATGGAGAAGCCAATGAGCTCTTCAAACTTGATTTTCCTCCATCAATGGAGTTTTCTCATGGCACCAAAATGGAGCTTTGAAAGATTTGAAAAGATAGGAAGATAGGTCTTGGCCTAACTAAGAGAAATCTACACTTAGTTTTTGATTTGGAGCAAGGATGAACACTTGGTGAGCATTTGAAGGTGGAGCACCCATGGAAGAAGCTCTCTCGTTTGGAGCAAGAGAAGGGAAGAAGAAAACCGTGGGTGAATAGAGAAATGGAGGAAAGAGAAGAAGAAAAGGTAGCTAATATAAGGTATTTTGTTTATTAAAGCAAATAGTACTTCTTTACTTATCTCTTCTTTTCCTTTCTCATTTGATGACTCATGTGGTGACTCCCCACATAAAAACGGCCACCCCATTAATAAGGCTAACATGGTCTTTGTTGACCAATTAATTGACTTATATGATTAAAACCTAAACTAGTCACTAAATAGTTACTATTCACTAATCAAGGCACATAATCGGGAAATTTTTGATTTCCCATTGATTTAGGCCTCCTAATGTGATACTAATTAGTACATATTGATTAAAGAGTAATGATGGACATTTAGCCACTCAAAACTCAATTCTAAGACAATTTCTCAAAAATGTGCTTTAAGACTTCTTAAAGCACATTTGTGTTTAACTTGTTTTCAAGCTTGGTTTTCTTTGCTAATTGATTTAAAATGACCATTAGAATATTACTAAGGTCTTACCAAGATATTTGGGTACTCACCCAAGTCTCTCCAAGCTTAGAGCACGTTTTGCCCTGATTGCCCTTAAGGCATTTTTGTGTTTTCCTTGGTTTAAATTGTCTACCAATCTTTCTAAGGCATATTCTAGCCTTACTACATCATAATTTGATGTTCACTTAGCATACTTAGGTTTGGGGTATTTCAGTTTTGTCAACCTTATTTATGACTCTTTATGAGCTGAATATGGTAGGATTTGTCTCTCCTACATTCTCTTCTCTTACTGTGCCCGGCTATCTTCTTTAAGCAAGAACTCCACGACTCTGGCTCTTCGTTGCGCCTGTTTACTCGCGTGGCTCTCCAACTTTGATTTGCTCTTGTTCGCGGGGTTATTCTAGGGGTGTGCATTCCATTAGTTTGGTTAACCGAAAACGGAATTAAAAAAAAATCTGTTTTTGGTTATTTTGGTTATAAACGAATTAACCAAAATTCAGCTCAATAACCGAATACCAAATACCAAAATATTTTTCCACTTAATAACTGAAAACGAACCGAAAACCAAATTAGCTGTGGTTAATAATAAATTCGGTTAACCGAAATTTATAAAAGAAAAATTATGATTTTCTGTAATATTTATATATTAAAATTTAATTTTTAAAAATGTATCGGTTATTCAGTTAAGCAAAATATTTTCTTCAATAAACGAAAGCTGAACCGAAATAAAATTGGTTAACCAAAATTTTAAAAAATGGTATGAAAAACAGTTAAAACAAATTGAAAAAATTCAGTTTTGGTTATAACCGAATTAACAAACCGTATGGACATCCCCAGGTAGTCATCAGTCTTCATCCACTCTAAGCGCGGATCAGAGGCTCAACTCTCCTACTCCGATTTGCTCTTGTTTGCGGGGTTATTCATCAGTCTTCATCCACTCTAAGCGCGGATCAAAGGCTCAGCTCTCCAGCTCCGATTTGCTGCCTATCTGACTTGCAATCCTCAACCATGGGATCACCATTTCACCAGTGAGTGGACAATCGCTCCTCCTAGCTAGTGTGAAGAATTATCACTCATGGAAGATGAAGAACTTCCTATCTCCATTAACGGCCTAATGGAGCACGATCAGAAACTTCTTTCAATTATTGCCTGTTGGTAAAGCTCCTTACTAATCGTAGTGCTGACATAGGGGTTATGGAGAAAACATTTGCATAGATATAGAAGCTCAACTATTGCCTGGTTGTAAGCAATTCTTTCAGCTGGAATTTAAATGAATCAATATGAAGCATGCTATCCTCGAGCAAGGCCCATGGTCATTTGATGACGCCCTGCTTATTTTTCAGATCATAGACAAAGCAAGATCATCGGTCATGAGTTCCCACTTTCCCATTTAGGTCATGTCACGATGCTCCTTTGATTCTCCGTAACAAAGGCTCGGCTCGTAGCCTTGCTAGTCGGTTTAGTATGTTTATGGAGTTAGTGAGGAGGCTACCCGTTGGGAGGGGATTATGTGAGATTCAAGGCCATGATCTCGGTTAACAAGCCTATTCTCCAGTGTCAAAAAGTTGTCTTCGAGGGGGTTGAATCCATTATGAGTTATATATGAGAGACTACCTCCAATTTGTTTCTGATGTGGCTTTTTCACCCATTCTACAAAGGAATGCCCTACTTAGTTGACATTCACGCTGGGTGTCTATCCCTATGCTCTTGCTATGGGCTCTAGGCTCCGTATCGGGCGTCACTGGTAGAAAAAAACATTTTATAAACACGGTTGTTTTACTATATATAACACGATTTAAGGGTGGTTTATATATTGCGGTCGTATATTGTTTTGCATTTTACAACACGGTTGACACACATGTTATAAAATACTTTTATAACACGGTTACAACCACACAAACTGTATAAAATAGGTTAATACACTGATTAGTTTGGAGAGAAAACAATTTATAACACGGTTGCCTGTATGAACCGTGTTATAAAGTCTTTTACCACCAGAATTGAATAGGTTTTATAACACTGTTCTTTTTTCCGAACCGTGTTATATAACACTCATCCGCCAAAATCAAACAAATTTTATAACACAGTTCTCGTCATCAACCGTGTTATAACAAACTCATCCCGCTAAAATTGTAATGATTTTATAACACGGTTTTTTACACAACCATGTTATAAAAACATTTTTTTTTTTTAATTTACTGTTTTTCTATTTCACCCAAAATACCTACAATTATCAGGCACTGGATTCAATTCAGGGCCTTAGCAACTTCCCTGAATGTCCTGGCTTTTCTCTTATTGGATGATGATTTTTTCTTTTTTATAATAATAAGAGATAGTTATATATGTCCTCTTTTTGTGTCTAATTGTGTTAATTTTAAAATGAAACTCACGCACAATGATTTTTTTATCTTACTACTTTAGTTATTGATTACATAATTATATAATGTCTATATTTATTTAAATTTACCTATATTTTAGTACTTTAATCCACAATTTCCTAAACTACTACGTAATTCTATGGATTTTACAATTAATATTTATTAGTTAGAAATTAATTGCAAAAAATTCTTTTAAAACGTTAATTAGTTGTCGTTAATTTTTAAATATTCTCTCAATTTTTTGAATATATATATATGAAATACCCCAAACCTTGATATGTGGTCTAAATATCAATTATGGTATGTAAAGGCTAAAAAGTGCCTTAGTAACATCAGTGAACAATTTAACCATAATATAATGCCAATAAAGCATTAAGACACAGTTGAGCAAAAACATGCTCTAAGCTATGGGTGAACTTGGTTAGGACCCAAAGAGCTGCCAAGACTTGATAACATTAATTATGATTAATAAGGCTAAATAAGTCCTTAAGAACTTTGGTGGACAGTTAAACCAAATAAAACATAAGAAAATACTTTAAAGTCAATATGAGCAAAAATGTGCTCTAAGCTTGGGATGAATGTGTATAAGACCTAATGGTCATACCTATACCTTATTTATATGTTAATGAACATATAAATCATTACTAAAGAAAACCAAGCTTGAAAACAAAGAGAAAACACAAAATGTGCTTTAAGGAGTCTTAAAGCACGTTTTCGAAATATTGTCTTGTAAATGAGTTTGAATGGCTAAATGTCCATATTACTCTTAATTAACATGTGTATATATAGTATCACATTTGGGTGGCCAATTAGTGGGAAATCAAAAATTTCATTCATGTGCCTTAGTTTGTGATAGTAACTTTCATAAGCTAGTTTGTAACATATAATGTTATAAGTAATTAAATTGGTCAACAAAGACCATTATACCCTCCTAGGCATTGGGGGCCGGTTTTCATGGTGTGAGTCCCAACATGTAAAAGAAATCAATAAGTAAACTTTAAGCTTAAAGTAAAGTACTATTTGCTTAACTTACAAATATCTTCAAAAGTAAGTTCTATCTTCATTTCCCCTTCCTTTCCTTCAGTTCCCACGGTTCCACACTCTCTTTTCCTCTTTTCTTCTTGTTCTCTCTCGGTGATACATAATACAACCATGGAAGCATCTTTGACAATGTAAAACTAGCTCACTTAACCAAATCAAAAACAACACCACCAGTCTCTTAGTTAAGCCAAGCTCTAAATCTTGTCCTTTCAAAACTTCAAAACCTCCATTTCGGTGCCAAGAGAAACCACATGGAGGAGCTTGAGCTCACCTTTGTACATATTCATGTTTCCTTTGCTTCAAGGTAAGGAAACTCAAAGAAAATCCATGTTTCCTCCATGTTTGTTGTTGTCCGAAAATTCACCATTACATGGAGCTCTTTATTGACTTGTTCTAGCTTCATTGAATCTTCCAAGGGCTAGGAGGAGTCCTCTCTTGATACGTATTCAAGTCTCTTCCAATTCCCAGGTAAAACAATTACCTTAATGTGTTTAAAACAATATATGTAACTAGGGTTTACATGAGATGAAGCATTAAAGCTTGGATACTCATTCTATTGTTTGTATAATGTTTAATAGTTGAAAAGGGATCAAATACCCCACCGGTTTACAAGGAACCAAGAAAGAATTGTGAGGAAAAAGAGGTAAACAAACTATCTCAATGTAGTTAAATGCTAGGCAAATGAGCTTGATTTGCTAATAAAAATACCTAAGGAGCCAATGGCAAGTGACCTAGGAAAGTGTTCTCAAGGAGACTAGTAAAAGAAATATGTTTTGGTGATGTATTTGCAGGTCAAAGGGTTTATTTATGCTGGGAATTTCAGTGTTTAAGGTTATGCAATTTAAGGGCCTAAGAAGCATGCATTTAAGGGCTAAGTGCCAAGCAATTTAAGTTATGCACTATATGTGATGTAGTGCTTAATGTGTGAAGTTTTGTGTATAAAGTGTGTTTGATGGAATTTTAGGTGTTCTTGCATGAAATAAGGTAAAAACCTAAGTGTTGGATGTGAGTAAATTACAAGAGAAGCTATGGCCAAATTGGAGGAAAGAAATGGTGAGAAGTTCTAAGTGTTTAAGGAAGTTTTGGTGAACTAGGAAGTGTAAAGGTGAAGAATGTTTACTTGAAGAACACATGTGTTAAGGTGATTTTAGGCGAGTGTAAGGATTTAGGTGTTGTCTTTGAAGTTCTAGGAATTCAATGGGTGTTTTGGTGAATGTATTAAAGTCTTGGAGGAGTTTGTTTAAGGTTAGGTAATGTTGATGTTCAAGGAACAAGTGATGTTTAGGTATGATGTGAAAAGGAGATTTAGTTAGTAAGAAAATAATGCTTAAGAGATGATGTTAAGATGAGAAGAAAGTGTTTTGGGATAGTAGTTATAATAGGTGAGAAACACCATTTAGGAACCTAGTACAAATGTTGAAAGTGTTAAGGAATTTTTACAAGGAGATATAAGTAAAGGTTTAAGGAATTAGGAAAAATAGTTTTGTGAGTGTTTAAGAATATCTTAAGGGTGTGTTTGAAGTGCCAAATGGTGTTAGAACACATTAAGAGGCCTTAGGAGAAGTTTGGTGAAGAATTGACAAAGTTTGGGTAAGTTTAGGAGGCGACCGACCCAGGGGCCGACCCAGTTTTTGGGTCGGTCGAGCCTCTGTAAAATGTTGGGAAAATGTTCGGTGATGGTCCGACCCAAAAGGGTGGGTCGGACATGGGTCGGTCGGTCAGTTTTCAAAGGAAGGAAAATGTTCGCACATGGACCGACCCAGAATGGTGGGTCGGACGTGGGTCGGACGGGCATGTTTGTAAGGAAGTAAAAGGGGTCTGTAATGGACCGACCCAGCTGTGGGTCGGTCGGGGGTCGGTCGGACCAAAAACATGGTTTAAGGTTATGAAATGATATGTGATGATGGGGATTGGTAGGTAATGATGTTATAAGGATGTTGAGGACATGTTAGGTGAGTTTTATGACATAATGGGTTAAAAGTTGTATTAAAATGTGAGAGTAAAACAAGTTAAAAATGTTAAGTTATGTAACTAAGTTAACGGGGAAAAATTAAGCATTGACATTAAATGATCAAGCAAACCCCGATGTTAATGAAAACACGTGTGATGTAACAGTTGTTCGAGAATTTCTCGAGGAACATATGGACAGGATAAGTGGACTCGGTGGTGACAGGTATGGTTTTCTTGCAACCTGCGTCCTACCGGATTACACCGGCTTGTATGCCAATGTGTTTTCTGTATGTTTGCCACGTTGTAAGATAAAACATGTAATGAGTTTACAGTAATTCATATATGTGGCGTGTTCAACTCCGATACCATTTAACCTCGGCAGTGTTAACCTTAGTTAACTGAGTCTAGGATCACATGAGAGTTCGGTATCGGAGTAAACGACCCGAACCATGGGACGTACTAACCACGGCTATGCGTGTGTTAATTGTGTGTTATGTGTTTGTGAATGTAGGGATCTCCCTTGTTGTTTAACCCAGTTGTAATACTGTATGTGTTGTTATGTGATAGGCTCCATAGTGGGGTTCTAACTAATATCTAAAGTAAGTATGTACTAACAGTAGTGAGGAATCCGGTTTGGCCGGTCGCGCGTTGTTTGGGAGAGGGTATCCTTCCTAGCCTTACCCTTCTCTTGTTATGGTTGTTTCCCTCACGGGTTATGATCTCCCATTAGCTTACTCCAAAGCTTGGCTATTCTGACTTATGATCGGTTTAGGGGAACTGTGTTGTGTGGTGTGTTAGGGCCTCCAAACCCGAACCGCCTTAACTTAAGTTACTCGTCCAACTATTAGGACGGTAATGAGTGTTGTGTTATTGTATAACGAGCTTATCATGAGACTGGCAACATTCTCTAGGCTCACCAGTGTGTGATGTTTGGGTCGGTTCCTAAGCGAACCATTCCCGTTGTGTTATGTGTTTTGTTGTGATGCAGTATTCATTGCGGCATTATGTTGTGTACGTAGAAACGTGCAAAGTGTTGTTAAGTGTGTATGTAGTGTGTGTTGTAGGTTGTATAATGTGGAGTGTGTTGTATAATGTGGAGTGTGTGGATCATGGATATGATTCCAGTTTGTGATAAGAGACGTTTAAGGATAACCCGATTTAAGGGTATGTGTCGTCTATTAAGGAAGTAGCTCCATTAGAGGAGAACACTCTAGGGATGATGAATACCAAGAGTGACTGATTAAGTAGGATGTATTATCCGTTGTTGAGCCCATTGAGGCGAGATGTTATGTGTGTGTTTATTGTACATGCATGATTTAAATATAATCAACGCATGTTAAGACGACAATTAGTTGTGCGTGGCCCGGTAGCATGTGGGCTGCGGGATTACCATACCAGCAAAGGTGCTGAGCCCCTTGGGGCCACCCCTTTCTCTTCTTTTCCTATTTCAGGTACGAAGTGCTGGAAGCCGTTCGAGAGTAGGACGGGTAGTCATTGTACCTGGGTAAACTTTTAAGTGTATGTATACAGTAGGTGTAGTAAGACCGATGTTGTTGTCGGCACCAGTTTATAAATACTCGGTATAGTTGATAAGGTGTATATTATTGTTGTTGTTAATGGAAAGGGATATCAATGTATAGTTGCTCGGGAATTTAGCCCATCAGACCGGTACATTGTGTATGTATTAGCCTTGTTAGCCACATGGGTGGCTAACGGCGTGTAACACCAACAAGTTAAGTAATGTGATGAGGTTGTTCTTCCGCTGCAGTTTGTTGTAAGTATGTTAATGTTGGATGGGGTGTTACAAAAAGTGGTATCAGAGCGAAGTATCGCTCTGATGACTGAGTTACCGAGCTTAGGAAGTACCGAGTTAGGATTTAAGTACTTTGGGCTAAGGGTTGAGTAATAGCGTGAGAGATACGCTAGATAGGAACTACCAGTGAATACTGGAAACCTACAATATCCTTCCCACCCTCCACAATCCCTGTTATAACTTGGGAAAGAACGCCAGGGAGATGGAAGTCCTCTCTTACTCGGGAATACCCGATCTGGCTGTTATTAAATACCCTTAGGGTACGGAGAACCTGTCATACGGTAGATCCCGAAAACTGGGAATCCCGGAGACGGTCTCCATCTGAATAATGTTAACCGCATTTCATAGCAATGAATGAAGGATCTTGTGTATTGGAGAATAGAATTTCCAGCAACCTGGGTCGACATGCAGAGCAGTCGAGAATAACCAGCTTGCAACGCACCTACCGTGCAACAGGCAGGAAATGGGTTAATAAAGCCCGAGACGAGTGTCTACGGGACCACAGTTGATAAATAATACACCAACGGTATACCAACCGACAAAGGAACTACACCGTAGTGCCCAAACAAGAGACAAGTCTCAGTAACCACGACAAGTGCGTGGAACGGGCTATAAGGAGGATACAATACTAAGAAAAAGGGGTCTCCCAGAATGGGAAACACCCTAGTTGATGATCGTCATGTGAAGACAGTGAGAAGTCACCTAGACAAGTTATTATCAAGACAGTAAGATCAGTGAGGGCCAACAAGGCCACTGATGACAGTGCGGGTAAAAACAATACCACAACCGGTATGTGTTAAACCGATAGCCAGTTAGCATGGCGCACTTGCCATAGCAAGTGCTGCTATAACAGGGCTGTTCGGGAAATCTATAACCACTATAAAGTACTTAGTAAGGTACCACGAAGTTAAGTGTGAACATTATGACCATGGAAGGGCTTAACAGCCTAACCTCTGTAATTGTAAGTACACCAGTCAGCAAGAGGCTAGACTTGGTTAAGGTAAGAAGATGTTGTGAAACCGTGAAAATTTTTCTTTAAACCCAGATTTATTCAAACCCTTTTCTTTTCAAAACCAGATTTTCTTTCAAACCAACACTTCTTTCCAACCTTCTTTTTAACCAAACCAGTAAAACCAAGGACAGTTGACATGGATACAACAATGGATAAACTTTCCCTCGATTAAGTTCGGGAAGCAAGGAATGAATATTGTCACGGGACAATATAAGGGAGTTGACAACAGAATACTTCACCTAGGCGTGTGACGGACACTACAAGTGTACCAACTGTGTTGTGGGACGACCGCACTCCGATAGGAGCATGTGGGCCTGACAGACCTACTTATGGGTTAGTTGGGTAAGTAGCAATGTATCAGTATGGTACCCCACATATGTATACGAGTGGAGTCCGAAACACGGGAAGTAGTCGACTCCGTCTACGGTCAGCAATATAAATCAAACGAGAGCTAAGGATTACAAGGAACAGTGGAAGCTAAGGAACTCAGTTGAGATAACTGGACTAAAGGAGTCAGTGAATTCATTTTCAAGGAAACGTTTTAAGAGTCAGGAGGTGCGAAGTGCACTAACTGTTATGTAAAGACATCACATATGTCTTAAGGATACCTAGGAATAAGCATTATAGCTGGAATGGTGACCCAGCCTGTACATGGCAAGCAGATGCCTAATGTGGACACATTAATGTGCAATGAACGGATAAATTCCCAGAATGAGTACCTACACCACGAGGAAATGTTAATCTTCACAGAAGAAGATAATAACCAGTAAAGAACGCGAAAGGCGTAGCTAACGGAATGTACCAATAAGTGTGAGCCAAATGTAAAGGCATAACTTAACAACACCCAGGAGCAATCCTTGAAGGGTGTTCACATCAACAATTGTTGAACAAAATGACATGACAGAAACACAAGGGTTGAAACTAACACCCAGTTTAGACATAAGTTGTCAGGAGACGGACTGACAAACCTAAGGGGCATCCCATGAGAGGAAACGTGATGCAACGACCTTGTAATATTGTACATAGAAGTACATGTGTGTGGACAGCCTACAATGAGCCCAGCTCAAGGCAAACAAGGCTCATAAGCCATAAGCAAGATATGTTATATAAATACGATTGATGGTAGAAGTTTATGTTGTATAAGTGAATAGAGTGGTAAACGAACCACTGCATTAAGAGTGGGGATACCTCTCGATATTGTGACACCGCAGGAGCGGTAGTTATGTGAACCAAGTTCAAGAAATATGTTAAGGATTGACCACGTTGTTATTGAAAGAGAAATTAGCTTAGTAGTATGTGTATAAAGTGAAGCACCTGGCTGGATAATGCCGGCTTATGACTCGAATGATCGATGCTCGAGGAGCATTCGGTGGTCATCCAAATGAGGGATGAACCATAATATGAATAATGTAAATTTATGTGTGGAAGTTAATGTGACAGTAAATACTATGTGAGTTAGTGTGATACAGTAAGTGAGAGCACGGTGCGCAGTAAGCGACCGTTGTATAAGTGTTGTTGAATGATAATATGGTAGGTCGAACCAGTTACGAGATAAGAGTCTCAGTGAAAGACAGTGTGACTTCCATGGCGAATCGCATAAGGGATTTACTGTCGAGAGTTTACGCCTCTGCACTCTGTATGACTGAGTGTTTTGGTATTGCACTTGCGCAGTAATGAACGAGTGGGATAGCTAGGAATTGGAAACATGTTAATCGTAGAGCAATAATGTTACAATGGCCGATGCATAGGAAATGCAAGGCCGCACCAATAAAAAGTACTTGTACAAAACCAAATGTGGAGACATGATTAACAGTAGGTGACTACAGTAGCACTAACTGCAAATATCGGTATGGAATATACCCCAAATGTTGTAAATAACTGAGAGAGCACTACACACTAGGTAGTAGCTCAAACTCAACCGACAGTAAGTCGGAAGGGAACAAGTCAATCATTGTGAAATACATAGCTGTATGCACAGTAAATTATCATGGAAGTGGATGGAAATTGTGAAACTCACCGAATCCGCTCAGGGTAAAAGATACCACGCGTCGGTTGAGAAACCATTGTTACCAAGATGAAGGTGACAACTGGGGATGTGCAATACAGTAAGAATAACAAAAGAGAGCAATTAAGCTCTACAGTTATTAGAGTTTCGCAGCAGAAACTAGTGAACCAGTGATTCAAATGTACAGCGTGAATAACGTATATGAGTGGATGGCTAATTATTAACGCCTAAAAGCCTCACAGGCCAGGACCGAAACCGGTTATGAGTTATAACTCCAATGCGAATTCTTGGTTTAGGGACTAAACCGCCAATATGGTTGAGATCCTCTAATCAGAATCCGTTGTGTAATAGACCGCGTGGAAGTTAAAACACTTCACGACGGCAGAGCATTTAAGCAATGTTTAGTGATTGATTACGTGGGCGTAATCCCTTTTAAGGGGGGTAGAGCGCAAAACCACTTGGTGTATATTACCGTACAAGTGTACGTAGTGTATGTGATTTATATTGTGCATAGCACAAAATCATATTATTGTTTTGATGATTGGTGTGTGTGTTACGTAAACATACACATTCATTCATGGTTTAATTGTGGTAATTGCGCACAGAAGATGCGAATACCATTGTGATAAGTGTGTGTGTTTGTTAACAGTTGTGTGTGATAGTACAAGTGTGGGGAGTAGAGAAACTCCCGGGGAACAAAACCCCGACAGTGTATTAATGTAAAATCAGGTGTGTTGTATTTTGATAAAATATATGTATATATATATATGTATATTTAATAGTGATGCATGAAAGGGCATGATACCGACATAGAACCTAGTGAGAATAAGATTCCCTAGGCAACATGATTAAAAAGTGAATGGAGGTAACTGATAGACGGAGTTCTATCCTTTGGAGATGTTGTGATCATGACTAGAATGATTCGAAAGATAGAAAATTGGAAATGAGTGACTTACTTGATGCTTGAAAATGAAGTGGGAGGTGGAACTTGATTTGCATGTGATCAAGGGAAGCCGAACACAAATTGGGGTGGAAGGATAGTTCAACACTGATGCTGATCACATCAGGGTTGGATGACTCTTGGAACTCCCTATAAGTGGTCACGAATAACCACGCTAATAAAAGAAGCAAAGAGCTTAAGTTGGACTTGGAGTTGTGTGTGTTTTCAAAAGGATTTTAAATTGGTATTTATAAAACGTTGATGGATACTTTACATAATTAAAGTTTCTTACTTAACCTCACAAAGAAATTTTAAATTTAAGTGATTGTTTTAACTCCCAAAGGCACGGGGACGGAAGGTGTCCATCGCGACCGGGTTCTGCGGGATCACAGTGTATATCAAGGATATTTTTGATTGCTATACTGCTCTGACATGTTGTGTGTATGTGTAATGAATGTTGTTTTGACTTGGATTTCCTAAAGTGTAACTATCAAGGCCTATGAGTCTAAATGTGTGGTGTTACATAGACCTATGTGTCTAAAGACTGTTATGTTACCAGGACCTATGTGTCCAATGTTGTTATGTTACCCAAGACCAGTGAGTCAAAGGGGTTGTTATGTATGTGTAAGTGTTGTTAAGATACCCGGACCATAGAGTCCGAGGTTATCATTTGGATATGTTATGTTATGTGGATGGAATGTGTTGCCCGGACCATCAAGTCCGAGGTTGTGATGTAAAGTGTGTTTGGTTAAGGAAGTTTATTTCCAAGTGATTACTGTGTTCTAATCTAATGATGTGTGAAAAGTGTGAACTTCGAGGACGAAGTTCTTTTAAGGGGGGTAGATTGAAATACCCCAAACCTTGATATGTGGTCTAAATATCAAATTATGGTATGTAAAGGCTAAAAAGTGCCTTAGTAACATCAGTGAACAATTTAAACCATAATAAATGCAATAAAGCATTAAGACACAGTTTGAGCAAAAACATGCTCTAAGCTATGGGTGAACTTGGTTAGGACCCAAAGAGCCTACCAAGACTTGATAACATTTAATTATGATTTAATAAGGCTAAATAAGTCCTTAAGAAACTTTGGTGGACAGTTAAACCAAATAAAACATAAGAAAATACTTTAAAGTCAATATGAGCAAAAATGTGCTCTAAGCTTGGGATGAATGTGTATAAGACCTAATGGTCATACCTATACCTTATTTATATGTTAATGAACATATTAAATCAATTACTAAAGAAAACCAAGCTTGAAAACAAGCTAAAACACAAAATGTGCTTTAAGGAGTCTTAAAGCACGTTTTCGAATTGTCTTGTAAATGAGTTTTGAATGGCTAAATGTCCATCATTACTCTTTAATTAACATGTGTACTATATAGTATCACATTTGGGGGCCATATTAGTGGGAAATCAAAAATTTCACTTCTATGTGCCTTAGTTTGTGAATAGTAACTTTCATAAGCTAGTTTGTAACATATAATGTTATAAGTAATTAAATTGGTCAACAAAGACCATTATACCCTCCTAGGCATATGGGGGCCGGTTTTTCATGGTGTGAGTCACCAACATGTAAAAGAAATCAAATAAGTAAACTTAAGCTTAAAGTAAAGTACTATTTGCTTTAACTTACAAATATCTTCAAAAGTAAGTTCTATCTTCATTCTCCCTTCCTTTCCTTCATTTCCCACGGTTCCACACTCTCTTCTTCCTCTCTTCTTCTTGTTCTCTCTCGGTGATACATAATACAACCATGGAAGTCCATCTTTGACCACATGTAAAACCTAGCTCACTTAACCAAATCAAAAACAAACACCACCATTCTCTTAGTTAAGCCAAGCTCTACAATCTTGTCCTTTCAAAACTTCAAAACCTCCATTTCGGTGCCAAGAGAAACCACCATGGGAGGAGCTTGAGCTCACCTTTTTACATATTCATGTTCTCCTTTGCTTCAAGGTAAGGAAACTCAAAGAAAATCCATGTTTCCTCCATGTTTTGTTGTTGTCCGAAAATTCACCATTAATGGAGCTCTTATATTGCCTTGTTCTAGCTTCATTTGAATCTTCCAAGGGCTAGGAGGAGTCCTCTCTTGATACTTATTCAAGTTCTCTTCCAATTCCAAGGTAAAACAATTACCTTAATGTGTTAAAACAATATATGTAACTAGGGTTTACAATGAGATGAAGCTTAAAGCTTGAATACTCATTCTATTGTTTGTATAATGTTTAATAGTTGAAAAGGGATCAAATACCCCACCGGTTTACAAGGAACCAAGAAAGAATTTGTGAGGAAAAAGAGGTAAACAAACTATCTCAATGTAGTTTAAATGCCTTAGGAAAATGAGCTTGATTTGCTTAATAAATACCTAAGGAGCCAATGGCAAGTGACCTAGTAAAGTGTTCTCAAGGAGACTAGTAAAAGAACATATGTTTTGGTGTATGTATTTGCAGGTCAAAGGCGTTATTTATGTGGGAAATTCAGTGTTTAAGGTTATGCAATTTAAGGGCCTAAGAGCCATGCATTTAAGGGCCTAAGTGCCAAGCAATTTAAGTTATGCACTATATTGTGATGTAGTGCTTAATGTGTGAAGTTTGTGTATAAAGTGTGTTTGATGGATTTTAGGTGTTCTTGCATGAAATAAGGTAAAAACCTAAGTGTTTGGATGTGAGTAAATACAAGAGAAGCTATGGCCAAATTTGGAGAAATGTGTGAGAAGTTCTAAGTGTTTTAAGGAAGTTTTGGTGAACTAGGAAGTGTTAAAGGTGAATGAATGTTTACTTGAGAAGAACACATGTGTTAAGGTGATTTAGAGCGATGTAAGGATTTAGGTGTTGTCTTTGAAGTTCTAGGAATTCAATGGTGTTTTGGTGAATGTATTAAAGTCTTGGAGGAGTTTGTTTAAGGTTAGGTAATGTTGATGTTCAAGGAACAAGTGATGTTTAGGTATGATGTGAAAAGGAGATTTAGTTAGTAAGAAAATAATGCTTAAGAGATGATGTTAAGATGAGAAGAAAGTGTTTTGGAATAGTAGTTATAATAGGTGAGAAACACCATTTAGGAACCTAGTACAAATGTTGAAAGTGTTAAGGAATTTTTACAAGGAGATATAAGTAAAGGTTTAAGGAATTAGGAAAAATAGTTTTGTGAGTGTTTAAGAATATCTTAAGGGTGTGTTTGAAGTGCCAAATGGTGTTAGAACACATTAAGAGGCCTTAGGAGAAGTTTGGTGAAGAATTGACAAAGTTTGGGTAAGTTTAGGAGGCGACCGACCCAGGGGCCGACCCAGTTTTTGGGTCGGTCGAGCCTCTGTAAAATGTTGGGAAAATGTTCGGTGATGGTCCGACCCAAAAGGGTGGGTCGGACATGGGTCGGTCGTCTCAGTTTTCAAAGGAAGGAAAATGTTCGCACATGGACCGACCCAGAATGGTGGGTCGGACGTGGGTCGGACGGGCATGTTTGTAAGGAAGTAAAAGGGGTCTGTAATGGACCGACCCAGCTGTGGGTCGGTCGGTGGGTCGGTCGGACCAAAAACATGGTTTAAGGTTATGAAATGATATGTGATGATGGGGATTGGTAGGTAATGATGTTATAAGGATGTTGAGGACATGTTAGGTGAGTTTTAGTGACAATAAAATGGGTTAAAAGTTGTATTAAAATGTGAGAGTAAAACAAGTTAAAAATGTTAAGTTATGTAACTAAGTTAACGGGGAAAAATTAAGCATTGACATTAAATGATCAAGCAAACCCCGATGTTAATGAAAACACGTGTGATGTTAACAGTTGTTCGAGAATTTCTCGAGGAACATAAATGGACAGGATAAGTGGACTCCGGTGACAGGTATGGTTTTCTTGCAACCTGCGTCCTACCGGATTACACCGGCTTGTATGCCAATGTGTTTTCTGTATGTTTGCCACGTTGTAAGATAAAACATGTAATGAGTTTACAGTAATTCATATATGTGGCGTGTTCAACTCCGATACCATTTAACCTCGGCAGTGTTAACCTTAGTTAACTGAGTCTAGGATCACATGAGAGTTCGGTATCGGAGTAAACGACCCGAACCATGGGACGTACTAACCACGGCTATGCGTGTGTTAATGTGTGTATGTGTGTGAATGTAGGGATCTCCCTTGTTGTTTAACCCAGTTGTAATACTGTATGAGTTTTTGTGATAGGCTCCATAGTGGGGTTCTAAATATTCTAAAGTAGTATGTACTAACAGTAGTGAGGAATCCGGTTTGGCCGGTCGCGCGTTGTTTGGGAGAGGGTATCCTTCCTAGCCTTACCCTTCTCTTTGTTATGGTTGTTTCCCTCACGGGTTATGATCTCCCATTAGCTTACTCCAAAGCTTGGCTATTCTGACTTATGATCGGTTTAGGGGGAACATGTGTTTGTGTGTGTGTTAGGGCCTCCAAACCCGAACCGCCTTAACTTAAGTTACTCGTCCAACTATTAGGACGGTAATGAGTGTTGGTTATTGTATAACGAGCTTATCATGAGACTGGAACATTCTCTAGGCTCACCAGTGTGTTGTTTGGGTCGGTTCCTAAGCGAACCATTCCCGTTGTGTTATGTGTTTTGTTGTGATGCAGTATTCATTGCGGCATTATGTTGTGTACGTAGAACGTGCAAAGTGTTGTTTGTTGTAGTATGTGTGTATGGTTGTATAATGTGGAGTGTGTTGTATAATGTGGAGTGTGTGGATCATGGATATGATTCCAGTTTGTGATAAGAGACGTTTAAGGATAACCCGATTTAAGGGTATGTGTCGTCTATTAAGGAAGTAGCTCCATTAGAGGAGAACACTCTAGGGATGATGAAACCAAGAGTGACTGATTAAGTAGGATATATTATCCGTTGTTGAGCCATTGAGGCGAATGTTAAGTGTTGTGTTTATTGTTACATGCATGATTTAAATATAATCAACCGCATGTTAAGACGACAATTAGTTGTGCGTGGCCCGGTAGCATGTGGGCTGCGAGATTACCATACCAGCAAAGGTGCTGAGCCCCTTGGGGCCACCCCTTTCTCTTCTTTTCCTATTTCAGGTACGAAGTGCTGGAAGCCGTTCGAGAGTAGGACGGGTAGTCATTGTACCTGGGTAAACTTTTAAGTGTATGTATACAGTAGGTGTAGTAAGACCGATGTTGTTGTCGGCACCAGTTTATAAATACTCGGTATAGTTGATAAGGTGTATATTATTGTTGTTGTTAATGGAAAGGGATATCAATGTATAGTTGCTCGGGAATTTAGCCCATCAGACCGGTACATTGTGTATGTATTAGCCTTGTTAGCCACATGGGTGGCTAACGGCGTGTAACACCAACAAGTTAAGTAATGTGATGAGGTTGTTCTTCCGCTGCAGTTTGTTGTAAGTATGTTAATGTTGGATGGGGTGTTACAAAAATATTTTTGCTCTTTTCACATATGTTTCCATATTTTGTATAATGATAATTTATTAGATACTAGAATGTGAATTTTTATTTTTACTAAAATTTACCTATTCAAAAACAAAAAAATCTAACTTTTAAACTTGTCTATTGTGCTTTTTACATTTGACCTAAACATACATTAAAAAAATACCAAACAATAAAGAATAAAGCACCATAATATAATCCATGGAATACTATATTCCATGCACAATTATTTCTATTTATTAAATGGTACATTTAAATAATAAAGAAGTTTGTTAGCATCTATCTGATTTTTCTATCCAACATTTTTTCTTTCATCTACTATTACTCTTTATTAATTACATAATTCATTCCAAGTATTTTCTTATAAAAATTTACTCTAGTTGTTGCAATATCTTTTAAAAATTTACTCTAGTTGTTGTGATTTTTTGTAACTTCTTTACTCTGTTTTGTTAAATATATATATACTTTAAGAAAGTTATTTTTTATTTTCTTTTTTGAACATATTTTCAATATTTTTTATAACTATAATTTATTAGAACTAGAATGTTGAAAAAATATTTTGTTGAAATTTACCTATGCAGGTGTAATATATATAGGTATATACTGAATAGGTTTTAGGTGTTTTATTATGGGATTCATGGTGTTTAGTTATATTGAAGCCGGTGTATTATATCATGTCTGCTAGAATGAGTACCAATGTCATTACGGATAGTATTTATACAGTGGTTGGTATTGTATAAGGGTACAATGGTACATTGGTATTAGTACAATGATACATTGATATTTATACAACCGTATATTGGTATTTATACAACCGACCGTATATTGGTATTTATGCAACCGTACATTGGTATTTATACAACCGCACATTGGTATTTATACAACCGTACATTGGTATTTATACAACCGTACATTGGTATTTATACAACCTTACATTGGTTTTATACAACCTTACATTGGTATTTATACAACCTTACATTGGTATTTATACAACCGTACATTGGTATTTATACAACCGTACATTGGTATTTATACAACCGCACATTGGTATTTATACAACCATACATTAGTATTTATACAACCGTACATTGGTATTTATACAACCGTACATTGGTATTTATACAACCGTACTTTGGTATTTATACAACCGTACGTTGGTAAATTTGGTATTTATACAACCATACGTTGGTAAATTTGGTATTTATACAACCGTACATTGGTATTTATATAACCGTACATTGGTATTTATACAACCGTACATTAGTATTTATACAACCATACATTAGTATTTATACAACCGTACATTGGTATTTATACAACCGTACATTATACAACCGTACGTTGGTAAATTTGGTATTTATACAACCGTTCATTGGTATTTATACAACCGTACATTGGTATTTATACAACCGTACATTGGTATTTATACAACCGTACATTGGTATTTATACAACCGTACATTGGTATTTATACAACCGTACATTGGTATTTATACAACCGTACATTGGTATTTATACAACCGTACATTGGTATTTATACAACCGTACATTGGTATTTATACAACCGTACATTGGTATTTATACAACCGTACATTGGTATTTATACAATCGGCTTATGAATTCCAAAAACATAGGAACTAAAAATAAGTTCCAATATATATTACCAGTTCCGGAATAAACTGGTTTCAACCCCGTTTCATTCTGGTGCGCGATGAAGTTCGTATGATTTTTCTCTACAAAGGTGAAACCGTTTCAATCTGGTACGTGATGCAGTTGAATGATTTTTTATGTCGAGGCAGAGACACAAGAAGAGAATGAAAGAGGCGCAGACCCTGTACATTAGCAAAATATCGTGAGCGAAGAGAATCAACACTATCATGAATTTTTTTTTCTGACTATATTACCAGTCCCGGAATAAACTGGTTTCTGCCCCGTTTCAATAAGGTGCGCGATGCAGTTCAAATGATTTTTCTCTGCAGAAGCGGAACCGTTTCAATCTCGTACATGATGCATTTGAATAATTTTTATTTGCCGAGGTCGAGACACAAAAGAGAATGAAAGAGGTGCGAGGTTGAGAGACAGAAGAGAATGAAAGAGGCGCAAAATACAGAGAGAAGAGAATCAACACCATCTGAATTTTTTTTGGATTTTTTATAGTTAAATTATGGGAGAAGAAATCGTAACTACCCACTAATATCATACAAAATGAATTTGTAACTAACAAATAAAATATTTTAAATCTGATATAATCTTGACCCTTTATATTCTATTTCTCAAATGCAATGGTTAAAAAATTGTCCAGAACATCCAGGGACAAATAGCTACCCATAATAGAATCTATATTCCAATTATCTATTACACACATTTAATATACAGCCACGCCAGTATGCAAAAGAGCTACTGAAGTCATTTACTCTATATACTTTGTAACATTCACAAAATTCAACAATCCCTAACACAAGTACTACAAAAAGAAATTACCACCTCCTCTATAATTACATGATTAAGAGCAATCCAAAAGTGTCATACAGGCACCCCAAAAGAAATTACCACCTCCTATAAAATTACGTGACTAAGAGCAATCCAAAAGTGTCATACAGTCACTCCAAAAGAAATTACCACCTCCTGTCAATTCTTCTTAGACAATGTTGACTTCCTTCATAGTGTAGCTATCCGCAAGATTGTGAAAGCATTCATACACCTAATATTTGAAACCAATAGAAAGATTAGAACAAGTATATATAGTTAAGAAGTGTTGAAGAAAGAAACTAATATAATACTGCACCATACATATCTACCCCTAAAACTGTGTAATTAAAAACTGTACCAATTCTTCTCTCATGGCGTCGAGTTCCTTCAGAGTGTATGTAAAGTGAAAATTGTGATAGAATTCATACACCTAATATTTAAAACCATAGAGATATTAGAACAAGTATAATATCTAAGAAGTGTTCCTTAAAGATAGAAATCAGAGGACAAAGCATAACGAACACTTTATAGCAGCAGTAAAATCAAAGGACAAAGCTGAATGAACACTGCAAAATTAGAGACAAATCATAATGAAAACTTTATAGCAGCGGTAAAATCAGAGGACAAATCATAATGAACACTTTATAGCAGCAGCAAAATCAGAGGACAAATCATAATGAACACTTTATAGCAGCAGCAAAATCAGAGGACAAATCATAATGAACACTTTATAGCACCAGCAAAATCAGAGGACAAATCATAATGAACACTTTATAGCAGCAAAATCAAAGGACAAAGCATAATGAACAGTTTTATAGCAGCAACAAAATCAGAGGCAAAAGAAGAATGAACACTTTACAAAGTCAAAAAATTGTTGAACAGCTCAATGGAACAACAACATTAACGCGTAAAGATAGAAAAGCAAACTACGGTTAATTATACAAAAAAGAAAGCAAAAGTTCAAAACTATATCATTGCTAAGTAGTAACAGGGACCATGTACTGCACTTGTTTCCTAATCTAAAATAGCCAAACAAATTAACTCTTAAACAAGCCAACATGCAGCTGAAGCATAGGTGGAGCATGAACTGAATTTCCTTTGTGAGGATTTGCAAAAACAGGGTTGATTCTATGCTCATTGAAATATTCGTAGAATATGGTTTTATTTAACAACAAAAACAGAAGCAGATACATGGACATTCTGGAGAGCTTAAAACTGCTGAGACCATGGATTTTAGAACATTGTCACTACAGTATACAAAAAACCATAAGTTATAAATCAAATTTTACCACATAGCAGCAGTAATATGAGTGCGATAAAATAGCGCTGAAGCATGGTAGTGAGGTTCAAAGAAATCAACCAAATTTTCAACAAGCAAAACGTAAGTATCTAATAGTTGAGCAAAAAATAGTCCAATTGGATACACTGAAAGGCGCATTACTAAGCAATAAAATAGAAATAAAAAAATGTAAATCCTTTAAAAACCAAGGACTACTAAATTAGGCATTATTTGCACAACAAAGTTAGCAGCAAAACAGAATGCGATGCTTCCTAACTTAATAACATCTCAAAACTGAAACATGTTGCTATCAGGTACAAGCATGCTTATATCATGTCTTTTTAATTAGATACTAAGGCTTAACACGGTTAGAGAATTAAACATGCAGCAATGTTTAAAATAGGCGGACTGTTCCAGAACTTTGCTGCTGTTTGAGACTATCAAAAATAGCATGGTATATCCGAACTAATTTTTGAAACAATTATAGAAATTATGGCATCAATGCTTAGCAAAGGAACATCGATGTTAAAGAGGCATAAAAACAGATTATTGTGGCACCAAATCACATTATACGGACAATAACAGCCAAGGAATTGGCCGGAAAGGATAGCATGTTATGTGACAGATGTAGGAATTCAATGGTGGTATAAAAAAGAGTAAAAACTGAAGCAATCTTTAAGAATTAATCAAGAATTTCAGCTGCTGAAGCATATATCTATTAACAACAGTGAAAATCAGGTACTAAGATGTATACTTTTGTGGGTTTAAATCAACTGTAACCGACACCATTAAAAGAGACTAAAACTGAAGCAAAGTGGCGGATTGTAACAGCAGTAAAAATAGATAAAGAGGTAACATCATCCATGAGATCAAGCTGTTGTAACTAGGAGCAAAAGTCTGAAAAAATTTAAGCTGTTTAATTCCCACATTTTCAAAGAAACAGAACAAAACAAGGCTTAACAAAGCCAACAAATATCATATTCACTTCATTTCAGCGTGATAATGTCAGTCTAATGCTTATTTCAGAGTGACAATCCAGTAGCATTGTAGAGAAGGAGAGCAACTCACTTTTGAGGTGCAAAAACTTAGAAAAATGATCATAAAAACCAATCTATAAGACTGTCGCAAATATGCTTGTAATTTGATCAAAACAGTAGCGTAGTAAGAGTGCGGTAATAAGCACTATAGCAGCATATAGACTGAACTTTTTATTCAATTAATGCATTGTAACAATAGTTTAATTCAACAAAAAAAACCTACTTTTATACAGACAAAGTAAATTAATAAATTGAGAATTAGAAGTAGATATTCATTCTTACAAGAGATGTGTTTGAATAATGCAATTAGGGTTGAATCTTAGAGCTTTCGTCTTCAATTCCAACTTGTTTCTATTTACGGTGGGCTCACCAGGTCTGTTGTAGACAGCTGTGCAATTTGGAAACACATTAGTGATCCCAAACTGTATTAAAAATCTGTCTAGTATACACAACGAAACAAAACTGCCGAACTGTTTCTTTCACTATATTATAAACATCTTGAAGATATGACCATCGTTTATATAATACACATAATTCACTTTTATCCACATGAATTAGTTTCTGCAATCAATTTCATAATTAATGAAAACATTTTTGGAAGTAGGAACATGACATGTGAGGAAATTAAAAGGCATCAAATCTGTTATCAAGTTAATTAGCTCCTCTAACATCTATAATCCCAGATCACTTTCTTTCTTTGATTCAGGTTCAAGAATCAGTAGGCATAAAACTCATCACAATTAATGCATCACTTGATATAATTTTTGAGACTATGAGACACATCAACAAATAACTACATAAACAAAATACCTCAATAATCTTCAAAAGGTTGCGAGGCACTTTCGATTACCGATGGTTCTCTTTTTATTCCACCAAAAGTCCTCAAAGTTTACAGTTTAATCGATCATTCATAAACTCCTAGTTAGGTATAATGGAGCGTGTATTCTTTGGATTTCTCATTAAATCTTTATCAACCTAAAATCAGAAGTGCAAATGTTGGGGGTCAAATAGCATGGTATAACAGAACTAATGTTAGGGGTCAAAAGCATGGCATTAATGCTTAGCGAAGGAACATCTCTGTTAAAAACTCACATAAAATAGATTGCTATGGCACCAAATTGCATTATTGATAAGCCTCAGACTTATCATATTTTATAAATTAGAATTGTATAAATATTTGTTAAAATAAGGGTAAAATAGCTAGTTTTCGATATATCTTGCTTACATTCTTTATTTTATAAGTTCAAACTTATGTTGGTATGTTTTTCATGCAAGGAATAAATTTCTACTCAAAGGACCAAGGGATGTCGGGCTTGATGCCGGAAGTCCAATTCATGGCACGAGTATGGAGCAACGCAGGGGTACTGTCGGATGTGGAATGTTAAACTACATGTTTTGCACGTGGTGCCGGATACTACTGACCTGGCATGACTCCCAACACAAGAAGAATTTGAGGCTTACAAATAGGCTGAAGGTCTAAGGCTTCAACCACGTCATCATTTCACATTCACGCCTCCATACTCCATAAATTCGGTTCCATTGCTGCCAAGGATTTCTGCACTTTCAACCTACGAAGTGAAGATTTCTATCGGGTTCGAGGGAATTCTTACCAAGTTTGATTCTCTTTTTCTCCTTATATCTCTTCTTGTAATTTTATGGAAGGTCGAGTAGAATCCTTGGTTATAGGGATGATCTTCTTTGTAAAGCAATTATGATCGTTAATAGAATTTGCAAGTTTCAAACTAAGATTTTGATCTTTGTGCAAAGTGGAATAAGTTCGCTACTTATTCTCCTTATTTCTGTATTCTATTCAAGTTCATAAAACAAGATTAGAATAGGTTGTGGAATCTTAGTGGTCTTTAACTTTGTTGTTCTATGGACTGGGCTTCAAGACTTAAGATTTGGAATTAATCAATTCTTCCCCCACTATCTTGTTCGTTTCACTGCATGAAATATGCTCGATTCAATAATGGGTAGTGATTTCCTGTTGTCAGACCCGAAACTGGAAATACCATTAACAAATTGATCATGCCGGGTGTCTGGCACATTCAAAGTTCTTGAATGTGCCGTGCGTGTGATGTCTAGCATGACATCTGGCTCGTTCAAATGTTAGGTTAATTCTAGACTTGCTAAGTTGACTTTGTGATCATACTTTTTCTTAGGTGGATTATTATCCCGAATCAAGGATAGTTCATTTTAAATACTCCATTTAGTTAGATTATTAATTATTTATCTTAATTAGAATTAATGATCATTTTCCCCCACTTATTAGAATTAGGCAATTACTAGGATTAGGACTGATTTTCTATTAAGTCCCTTGGGTTCGATATTCTTGGTCGTAATTTACTTACACTTTATTCCGACTAGGAATTTTCGCTACCCGTAGTAGAGTTGTAGGATTCTTTTATTCTTTTTATTCATTTTGTACATTCTTTACCCTACTAAAATCCTTGTTAGCAAAATGGCGCTGCTGCCGGGGACTTGGAATTAGTCCAAGTCCTAAAATTGGTGATTGCCCTATTCTTTATTCATTGATTTGTTTTGATTCATTATTTTCAGTCAAAGTGTCTATTCTTTTTTCGTTGATTTGTTCATTTTTTAAAAATCATTTATATATGCCGTGTGTGACGCCGGGTATGGCTATTCGGCACATTCGGAGGAAGTCCGATGCTGGGATTCATACATCCGGCATGTTTGATGGCTTAAGCCCAGACGAAGCCTTGCTGCATGTGTCCAAATTTCTGCAGCATGTCAGTAGCCTTACCACAACCGATGTTGTCCTACAATATGCACGATTCTCCCTCTTCCCTCACAGCCAAGCAAATGGTACCACAACCTAACACCAAGTACCATTTCCACATGGGATGACATGGCAACCAAATTCTATGACAAGTTTCTACCACCAAGTCGAACTCTGGAGATGATCGCCAAGATATACAATTTCAAACAACCAGGTTCGGAGAACATCTGTGAGACTTGGGATCGGTTTAAAGGGTTGCTTTTGACATGTCCTCACCACGGCCTAACCAAGGAGCAAGTTTCCCAGTTGTTCGATAAGGGATTGGTGAACCAGTGCAAAACCATGATGCTATCCTCCCTCGGCGCAGATGTCCTGAAGAAACCAGGAGAGCAATTTCTGAGTGGGATTGAATCCCTCTGCGAAGAAATCGGAGAATGGGCCACCGGTGGATCAAGAGGCGATACCCCAGGCTTGTACCATATCGGGTGGAGTGATAATAAATTCGATAAATTAATTAAGAGTCATGAGCAGTTGTTGGAGAGCAATGCTCAGCAATCGATGAAGGTGAGTGCCCTGCACAAAGTTGTGGGGCAGTTGGCAATTAATTCCCTTCATCCGTAAGCAAATGTGGTTAACGCATGACCACACGCTCAACAATGCCCTGAATTGCTAGAAGTAAAGGCATCTAAGGAAGTAAATTATATGAGCAACAACCAAGAGTTTATGCAGTCTTGGCAAAGTGGTGCCCAACCCCCTCAAAATTTCTAGAATCATGGCGGTTATCAAGGAGGTCAAAGGCAATTCTCACAAACTCCTTATGGCGGAGTTCCTTCAAATCGACCTTCCCAACCCCCATCTAATTTAGAAGCCGAATGGAAGAGTTGCGCAACATGATGACGGCAGTAATGAACAATTCCTAAGATGCTCAAGAAGAGATATCAGCCCTTCGCAAGGACCACAAGTCATTGCAGTCATAAATGCAACAACTTCTTGCTCAACCGAGACCTCACGGTCAACTGCCGTCCTAAACCCAACTTAATCCAAGGGAGCATGCGAAGTCTGTCACCATTGTTTCTAAGAGTTTTGATCACCTCACCTAGTAGTCAAAGGCCAAGTGTAGGGCCTCCTCCATCTAGTCCTTTTTATCTTAGGTGATTATTCTCTTTCATACTACTTTCCTTTTTATATTCTTTATTCAGTTAATCTTTTTGTTTAAACACTAGGGACAGTGTTCCTGCCAAGTGTAGGGTAGGGGTCCTCCTTTAAAATTATTCATTAACTAAAAAAATGAGTTAATAAGTATATTTGATATAATAAGTTGATAGTGTTATCAATGTTTTATTAAGCTTTCTGCATGTCCTTGATAAAGTTGATAGTCTTCTCTGTTGACGCTGGTGTCGGGTTCCGATCTTCAAATCACCATATCTTTTTCGTTATAGCTCTGTTTTTTTATCCGTTTACCCCGACACGTTTGTCTTTTCGTCTACTTTGTCATGGTTTACTTTGATGATAACTTTTATGATATATGTGTTATTTCTTCTTAAGTACTTCAGAATCTTTTTTTGCTCTTATCAGACCATTTTGTAATGAATGTTGCCTACATTAGCACCTAAGTTGGTCATTTTCCGACCAAGCATATTGGAATTCTGACTACGTGTAATGAAATTTGGATGCACCTCGTAATATGTCACAAATTATGGGTAAATATGGTAATTTTCAGAAAATATTGAAGCTGAGGCAAGATGGTCTTTTTTCGAATGAGCGAATTGAAATTCCGACTGAGTGTAGTGACCCTCTAAATCTTGCTCGGCGCTCCAATTTGTCTTTGGCCATCATTGATTGAATGTTAACTAGGTGTTTATTGCTTACATCTTTAACAAGAGTACAAAAATCAAGGGTACAGTACTATATTGTATATGAATATATATGAGATAGTAAGTAGTTAAGTGAAAAGGTTTATGCATAGAAAAGATAGGTAATTAATTATCAAATGTAATTGTTTTTAATGTTGAGTACATCCACTCAACCCGTAAGCATGTATAACCCCTCCTCTTCAATATTGTACATACTTACTAAGGGTCATCTCCTAGTTATCTTTGTTTTCTGTACATAATTAGCTTTGCTTTCTTCCCTCATCCTCCTTCATATCATGCCGCCCTTGTGTATTTTTATAACTTATATTTTATCGTTCATTTTCTTTATTTATTGTTACCATTAATGTAACACCCCTGCCGCTAATCCAACCATTAACTCCTAACCCGTCTCATTTACCAATACTCAAGCAGCAGAATCAACCCACCAACGGCGGGTATTACAATGTCGTTAGTCACCCACGTGACTAAAAGGCCAACTCAACACAACAAATCAAATACAACAACATTTATAATATCGGTCTGATGGGTCTTATACCGAGTACGCTATACAAATCATACTTCCATTACTTAATCAAAACTAATCCAAATACAACTTTAATCCCATATTACTCAATACAACTCCAATTACATTCTATACCGAGTATCTACAATACCCAAGTCTATCCATGACCTTTCGGTCTTACAAATCCACAATGCAACAAATACAATTACTAATAACTACCCATTCTTATCACAACCCCATCCTACTCTCGAACGGTGTCCGGCTTCATTGTACATGTAAAATAAAAACATCGCCCCAAGGGGCTCAGCTTACGCTGCATATGACTTCCGCATACCCCGCGTACTAGTGAGGGTACACCGACTAATTGGTCGAGAGCATGCGATTTATTTTGTTACAAACAGCATGCATACAACATACATTATATATGTACATTCACAATCAAGTTCAACATTGAACACAAACACTAACACACACAAGAGGTCAGTTTAGTTTGTTATATACTTAGGCTTGAGGGTTTCTACCTCTCCACGCCTTACTCTTTTGCTCATGTCTTGCCCACTCTCTTGGGTACTTGATAAGTGTCCAATTGAGCATGTTTTAAGGGTGTATTTCATATGTTATATTAGCACTTTTCTTGCTCATTTCTTCACTTTAGTTAGTTTTCCTCTAGTTTATGTTTTATTGGTTATCTTACAGATTTATTGGTTAAACATGAGGAAAACCAAGCTAGGAGCAAATTAGACGAAAAGACGAACGCGTAGGCGCAAACGGATCTAAAAACAAAGCTTAAACGAAGAATTTGGAGCCTGTCGAAGTTTACAGGACAAGACGAGACGAGAATACACACGTCCGCAACACGAACGCAGACTCGAACAGGGGAGTCCGCAACACGGACTCAACCACGGACAAAACAAAAAGGCTTGTCCGCAACGCGGACGCAAAATACACGCGTCCGTACCCCCGTCTGTACCACGGACGCACCCACGAACGCGACTAAAATGTGTCCGTACGCGGACAGCAACTCGGACTCCAACGCAAACGCGTGTAAACGCAGCCCAGATCCAGAATTCACGCGACTAATTTCTTTCGGCGCCGTTTTCTCCATTTTCTTCCTCATTTACGGCGCCTACAAACATATCGATCTACCCCATCAGCAATATCAGGCGCTGCACTCCTTAAAATCTTCACCCACGCCTGCTAACCTTTGTCATCTTCCTCCTCCTTTCTTTTTTAAAAACCCACAAGCCTTCTGCTCAAAAAGACATCATCTAATCACCACAACGCTCATCAAAATTCACTCTCCCTCCATCCAAATTCCATTCTCCATCCATACATCCACATATCCGCTTCATTTCCATCATTTCCCATCACCAAATAAGCCTAACTCTTCCATTTTCCAGAAAACCAGACGAAGAAGACGATCTGCACAAAACCAGGCCGTGTCCGCGTTTGTGTCTACACAGCCCCCACGCGGACAGGAGATGTCCGCGTTTATGTCCGCGTGGCCCCACCCGGACAGGACCAACTCGTACCTACTTGTTCGTTCTTCTTCGTTCTACCAATCTATTATCGTTTTGAGGTCGGCATAATCACGGAGACAAGCCCAGAAGCGAAACAACTCTCCCCAAAATAGAGTTCTTTCTTTCCTCAAACTTTACTCTGTTTTAATGTCTATCTTTACTCTGTTTTTATTTCTGTCAATGGCTGAGTAATTTTTATTTGTATCCTAGGATGAGGTTTGACCCTAATACTGCTTAAATAAATATTTATTACCTGTCTCATTTATTATACTTGTTTTTATTCCTTTCAATAAATATTGTTAAATGCTTTACGCGACAAACTACTGCATTTTTATGGTAACTATCAACATATGATTTTGAGATAGTCATTAGTACCACAAAGGAATAAACCTTGGTATTTACACTCCGGATTGAGTAGGAAAATACGGAGGCTATTATTAAGATTCGTAACTTACCCTTATTAACTCTAATAGACAATAAATAATTGAGACATGGTTATAAATTTGTTTTAAGTAATTTAGGCAATTCCCCAGCTATCCTAGGATACCTTTTTCCATCCATATCAATTAATTCACCTTATTTTACTGTATTTATTATTTCTGCACTGATCCTACACAATCAAGCTTGCCTCCGGCTAAACGCCCTATTTGCTGTTTTTATTAAATACCGAGACTAGGATAATTGAACCAATTTCTCTGTGGATACGACACTTGTTGTGCTACATCGACTAGGTGCACTTGCCTTTTCTTTGCCCATAAGTATATATATTTTCACTATGTATTTTTGGCCAACAGTACTCTTACTCACAATCTCAACAAGGTCTACAACACTCAACTCAATTCTCAAGTCCCTCAAGTCACAACTCAATTCAATACTCAATACTCGATACTCAAGTTCCCAAGTTAATACTCAATACTCAAGGCATCTTTTAAGTCTTAGCCACGACCTCCAGGCAGGGTCATACACAAGACCCACCACCGGGCTCATAATACAAAAGGAGCTATGCATTTAGTTCCTCAAATTCACAAATGTCCAGTTCTCTACCGGACTACTCAATTTCCCAAAACTCCACTCTCGGAATCATTTCACTATCTCAAGGATCAGCCTAGAGGTATCTCTCTCGATAACATCTAATGGCTTAGGGAAATTCTCAATGCTTAGCATTCTAAGATTTAAGGTCTTACCCTACTTATCGAATACTCTCATGTGCGTGATATTGTTCATGTTAGTCGGTTCCTCTCATTGGGGTTCGACTATATCTCTAAGGGGTTTGGTGATCCCTTACCAAGCTTTACTTTACTCAAGATTCGTATTTCGAACAACTTTCCAATCCTCTAGTTAGAGGTTACTCATATACTTCCACTAACGTTTATTGTGTGGATTAAGTCGTTTCGGTTCTCTAACCGTTATCGGGAGGTTACTACTCCCGTATGTTTTCTCACGTTCTAGTGCGTTTGTAGGTTTATGTTACCGTGTGTCGGTTCGATAGTTGTAGGGTGTTTCCACCATAAATTTAGTTCGCACTTGACTCTTCCTACGAGTATCTACTCACACAAGACTCAACTATGAGTCGCACTACCATACACATTCAACATTCAAACAATTCACTCAAATTCACATTTCATGAATTATACAAACTTCAGTGCAATTTACAAACCAACAAGCAACAACACAATACAAGCTCCAACAAGTACAAATAATCTGATTCGTGCATTTATCTTGTTAGGTGATCACATAATCAAACAAGCACACAAATCGGGGTAACCAAGTTAGGATACAGAGCATGAGGAAATCATACCTTTCACCGGGGTTAACTTTACCGGGTGTTCTCATGTTCCTCGGTTCACACTCGATCCTCGCGTCTTACTCTTGAACCACTATTTACATGTCAAATGGTTCTATTAATATCAAAGCGTTACGGTAGGTGCATAATTTCTAACTTCTCCTTGCTAGTTTTTACATCCTACCAACCTCACCAAATTCATCTATGACCATTACAAATCATTCCTAGACAATTGCATTAACTAAACCCAAGTACAACCCTTGTTTCCCAAGTCTTGCACACTAACTCATTCCTAGCATTTTTAAGATTCTCTTAGCCATGTTGCTACAGATTTTTGCCTCCTTCCCTCTAGTTCTCTAAATGCCATTTCAAGGCTATCACTCAACTCTAAGCAACACTACAAACACCTAGGTTCTCCAATACACTAAGTCATCTTTAACACTTGTTTTTCTACCAAAATTTTGCCATAACCTCCCCATAAACCTTGCATATCCCCATTTCTCAATCTTCACCATATCAATTCCTAATCTAGCCACACCCTTACAAGGGTCCTACCAGCACATAATATCAATCCAAAATTCACCAAACAACATTGTAGCTCCCAATTCAAATGCAATGACACTTAGGCCCTTAAATCAACACAAGTTCACTATCATCTCTAAAGTCAACTATACACCTTCTCCCACATAGATTTCAATTCATAATTTGGGTTCATTAATTTAATTACCCATCCCAAAACCTAAGGCAACTTAAAACAAGCTTTAAGGTAGGTTTCTTACCTTAATTTCACAACTTCTCTCTTAAGCCTCCTCTTGCTCCTCCTCTTCCCAAATTTGGTCAAGTGGGAATGGAGTTTCCAAACTCCATCCCAACATTCAAGAAGAACAAAAATACACACAATTAAAATCCTAATCCTTAAAAATACACTAATCCAAGCAAGGCTTGAAACACCATAGTTAGGGTTTACCTTTGGAGGTTTTTGAGAGGGGATCTTGATAAGTCAGGAATTTGTCTAAGTTTACTAGACTAATTCATGCTTAATTGTCTACATTATGACTTTATATTCCTTCCTTAATGCTTTATTTATACTTTATTGTTATATTTGTCTCCAATGATCAATTTGTTATGTTTTCAGGATAAAATGCTCAACAAAATGCTTAAATGAAGATGTTAGAGGTTGAGTCAACAAGTGGAAGTCAAATCAGAGTCAAAGACTGAATTTTACCAATTACTGCCGTGCTTTATAGAGGGTCCGGGTTTGCAGCTGGGTTTATAAACCCGGACCACCTTGTCGCAGAGCCTTCTGCCCAATTTCAGATGCGGTCCGGGTTTGCATCCTACTTTGCAAACCGGACCATCCCAAGACGAGACCTTCTGCCTCTTTTTAGACGTCGTCCGGGTTTGCATCCTACTTTGCAAACCCGAACCAATACAAGCGGAGCGACTTAATCAGTTTCGGAAATAACGGAATTCGTGTTTATCTTTAATATCTCTTATTATATCTTGTATCCAGACGCTTAATTAGAGAGATTAGAGATAGATTAAAAGATAGATTTCTGTGGTTATAAAGAGAGGGGGCTAACCAACGTGAGGATATACTTCTGGAGCGCACAAAATCGCCACAATACAGAGAGTTTAGTTGGAGTTGGAGTCTGAGTCTGGTTTGGAGTTTGGAGCAGAGCAGAGCAGGAAGTCACCACGGAGACTTCTCTAGAAATTTCACCAGAGTTCCTTCTTGTTCTCTATAATTACTCATACAGTTCTGATTATTGTAAACATGTCAATGGCTGAGTAGTTCCTTTAGATTTCGGTTTGCTATGTATCCCTAAATTGACTATTCCTGTTCCTTTGTGATTTAATGCAATTTGATTGAGTAAAGTTATTTTCCTTGCTTAATTTCTTTAATCTTTATAATTGGCCAATTATAAGGATTAGTATTTTGTTAGCTTATATGTGACGACTGCGGCTTTCAATTGAATACAGGAAAATAACCGATTAGTTTAGAGATGGTAATTCCTCTAAATTGCTAATTGACCAATAAACTAGATTGTTCTTAAGGCGGTTAGTAAACAGTGGGTTTGTAACGAGAGTTAAAATTCAGTCTTTGCTAACTAGTATTTGCTAAGCGGGAGACCAGAGGTAAATTATCTTTGTTCTAGGGTTTTACTCAGAATTGTCTTATAAATCACTTAGGGATAGGAATCACAGATTTAGGGTGCAGTAGTAAACCGGGATCTCTTTTCCAAATCAGTTTCACAACATTTATTTTCCTGCTTGTTATTGTTTGCATTTTGTTTACAGTTTCTAATCATCATCAAATCAAACCCCAATTTCCTGTTTTAATTTGCTTAATAGAGATTTAAACTAGACACATCGCCTCCTCTGGTTTGATACTTAGGGAATTCTCTCTATTAAAACTTGCTAGAATTGACCGGTACACTTGCCGTTAGGTTTTACCCCAACAGATCTCACCCTTGAATCAAGAAGGGGATTACTCCACCATTAAAGGGTTGGAATGAAGCTCAAAATCAAGAAGAAACAAGGCATTACCAAGGGGTCAAAAAAATCGGTCACCAAAGGAGGGAGAACAAAAATGAGTTTTTCAATGAAATTTTTACCTTAGGAGAGAGAGGAGACTCCAAGCTTCAAAATGGTGTGCTTTTCTCTTCAAATGGGGAAAACCCATATGGATGAAGTTCATCCTTTTCGAATTTTGAAAAGAGAGGATGATAGAGGGTGATGAGAGGAAGAAAAATATGTAATCATTTTTGTGATTGGAGCTTTAATGAAGCTTGGGCATGAGCTAGAAGATGAAGTAGCCATGGGAGGAGAGGAAGAAATCGGCTGCCATGGAGAAGAAAGAGAGAACACAAGGAAGAAAGGAGAAAGGAAAGAGAAGGAAGAAAAGAGAAATGAGAGAGGAGAGAGAGGGTGGGGGTACTTTCTACTTTTCTTTCTTTCTTTTCTTTATTTTCTTTCTATCTTATTAGGTGTGTGAGAGGGCTGTCTCACAATTAAAAACCGGCCCACATAACTGTTACAAGCTGGAGCGTTTTTCGTCTTTTACAGAAAACGCTCGTTATTTACCTGGTTTAGCACTATTCACTAACCGGGCCCGTTTTCCAGAATTTTCTTGTTTCTTTAATTTTAATGGTTATTATACTCCCATTAATGTTTATTTATAGTTATTTAATGAACTATAATTTTTACGGGTTCATTTGACCACTTAAAGTCACGTTTTCGGGTTTCTCGAAAAATGTGCGCTAAAGCTTTATTAGCGTTTTAATGCATATTTTGGATCCGTTTTCTTCGGGAATTGTTCCCATATATTATTTAGGCATTATCAAGCCTTTCAAATCCATCCAATACCCTTTTTAAGGTTGTATTTCTCCTAGGCTCACTTAACGCTCGTTTTAGCGTTTTTCACTTTTTAAGCGTTTCTCTTGTTTCTTTTGTATTTATTCTTTTTACCAAAATTTCATTAGGTGCTAATAGGCCCTCAATATCGTATTAGAGTACTTTAATCACCCTAATTAAGTTCGGGGTATTTCAATTAAAATGCAACTTTCTAGAAATAGCTACATATTAACTGCACAAATTTTTATATTGAAAATTTGTATATTGAAAAAGGAAAAAACTATATTATGAATAATTCTAAGGAAAGTATATTTATGTGTATATTGAACATACAGTTTTTTTAAATAGTGACGTATTGGATTGGCATCAAATATAGTTACAACCCTAAAATAGAACTCTGAGGAGACACATGGGTATCCTGAACAGGGTAAGGACTAACCAAGACAACCACAAGAGCAACTAAGTCCACATGGGGTGTTGGAAAGTGGCATAAATCTAGCTAGAGATTACCATCCTCGGTATTAGTAGAGAAACAGCAGACAATCTCCAAGGATGAAGACACAAGACATAAAGGAAAGAAACAACTAAGACTTAAAACAAACAACCTAGATAGACTGAAAATAAAGCGAGACACAGATACACCGAACAAAGGAAAATACATAAAAGATCAACTAAACTACGCTAAGCGAGGAGTAGTAGGAGGTGACAAAAGGCATGGTATCGAAGCCTACCTGCTCGACAAAGACGGGTTCTTTTACGACGGGTTGACCTGGACATTCGGGTTGGAAGGGAAAGCTACCTCAAGTTGATCATGAACCAAAATATCAACTACCGAATTCAGGGTCTTTTTACCTTTTTTAAGGTTTGGTCCCCTTCCATCAGGCGTACGTCTTGCAAAATGACGCTTTGTTCCGATAGTGAATGCTAACAGAGAAATTGTTAGGATAAACTATATACAAAAGAAAAAAATAAATAACTAATCCTACAACTCTACTACGGGTAGCAAAATAAAACCGGTCGGAGTATAGTGTAAATTATTACGACCGAGAGTATCGTACCCAAGGGACTTATAGAAAATTAGTCCTAATCGGGCAAAAGCCTATTCTAAGACAAGGGGGGAATTGAAAATGTAATTCTAAACTAATTAAAAAAAAACTAAAACTATGTGGTAATTACAATGAAATTATTCTTGATTAAAGGAGAAAAACCATCTAGGTATCAACACGAACTCGAAACATAACACAAGCCTTCGAATTAACCAACACTGAATGAGCCGGACATCCTGCCGGGCACCTTATGCACGGCACATTCAAAGACATTGAATGTGCCGGACACAGGAGATCCGGCATTAAACCCGGCACTCAAAGTGTAAATACCACTCTCTTGCTCCGCAATGAAAACAAGAAACTCATCCCTATTAACAAATCGAGCATATCATGCCACAAAATGAACAAGGAAATGGGGGAAGATGGATTAATTCTCACTCTTACTACTAACCCTTAATTCAAAGAAGAAGTAGGAAGATCATTAAGAGAGTCTAACCTATCTTACTTGGGTTTTTGTCTTCCACAAGTAAGAATTGCATGAAGAGAAAAAGAGATCAACCAATTCTCTTTCAATAAGAACCATACTCTAATAAACTTGAAAATCATATTAAAAGATCATATGTTTTACAAGAAGGAATTCATCCCTAACCAAGAACTAACAAGGATCTACTTCACCATCCACTCAAATAAAGAAGAAATACATAAGGGAGAAGGAGTTTGGTTATAGCCTCAACCCTGAAAGATCTTCTCTTCTCTCGTGGATGGATCCGTAGAAATGCCTTGGACACCAACACTTGGAATGTGGGGCGGAAATGGAGTGATGAATGGAGTATAATATGGTGTTGAAGTGTGTTGAATTGTAGCCTTCCTCGGCCTATTTATAGGCATCCAAATGACTCTTGCCGGGCGTCGTGCCGGGTCCCCAATAGCCGGCACACGTGTTAAATGCGCCCAACTGCTAACGGTCGAAACGTCGATGTCCGTGCGAAACAGTGCTAATGCCGGGTAGGACTTACCCGGCATCACATCCGGCAGCGGTTGGAAACACGTGGATCACATGTGCTGTCGTATGGTCAATCGAGGCGATTTTACACTTATGCCGGATAACATTTACCCGGCATAACATCCGGCAAGGCTTCTTTTGTTCTGTACTTATGCCGTGCAAAACTACCGGCATGGAGTCCGGCTTCAACTAACTTTTGCCTAGAAAATCATTCCTTGCACAGAAAACTCATAAAAACATAAGATTGCACAAATATTATACTTTAACACATAATAAGCAAATAACATCAATATAACTTTATTTAGATAAATATAATACAAATCTAGTGCATGAAATATGATAAGTCTGCGGCTTATCAAGGCCCTACACTTACCTTTTGCTAGTCCTCGAGCAAAACAAGATTAGAAAGAACTAATTACTTATGCACAAAACAGATAAACTTTAAAATGAAATGTAGATAAATATTCTCAACTCTAAGACTCTAATTCATAAGTATCACTTAATCTACCTTATCTATATTCTAAACATACTAATGGGTATAAAACAGAGAATTTTCAAAACCGATCAAAGCTTTTGGGCTATTTTGCATAAGGGATTTTTGTATCTCTCTTTTTCCGGTTTCCATCATTCAGCTCTATTTTTCAAGAGTTTCTGAATGTGGCCAAGACACTCATCATTGGTTTTGTTATTCAGCCCTATTTTGCAAGGGTTCTGAATCAACCATGATTTTTTTCTACATTGAAGAACGGGGAATTTAGGGGAAAAATAAAAGGAAAAACTCTCGTTTCTTGCTTTTATTCTGAGGCATTTTTGCAACCTCAAGGAATATAATGCTTTTCCTTTGGAAGAAGATTTTTTTTTTTCTTCTTTTTCTTTTTCTTCTTCTTTCTTTTGCACAAAACCCTTTTAAGATTTTCACCCAAAAGATTTTTCACAATTGAAAAGAAAAGAAATAAATACCCAGAAATACATAAAGGAAAGAATTAGGAGAAGATCATATACTCATGTTAATAAAGAGAATCAAAAAGTTAAAAACAGGAATCTATAAGTCATTAGAAAGCTTACCTTTTGAGAGAACAAGCTTTTATTCATTCCTAATCTTATCTCGATCAAAACATGCAAAAAGTTTAGTAAAACATTGAATAAAACGCAAAACTTATGCATATTAATAAAAACTTATTTTTTTTTAAGGGGGTCCCTGCCCTACACTTGGCAGGAACACTGTCCCCAGTGTTCAAAAGAAAAGAAAATAAATAAAGAAAGACTTTTAATAAAGAAAATTAAAAGTAATTAAGAAGAAAATGACTCCCCTGTGGTGCAAGAAGACTAGACGCGTGGGGGCTGCCCTACACTGAGCCTTTTGGCTACTTGGCGAATGATTAAAGATCTTGATAGAAACGAAGATCGATTTCGCATACTCCCGTTGATCAATTTAGTGTTGGAGACGGGAGTGGACCAAGTGGTCATAGTTTGAGCAAAAAGTTTGATTATTTGTGTAGGGAGCGCGTTTGTTGGTTTTGTCGATTCCTCTTTGTCTCATGATTGCGGACACACAAATCTTCATGAAGATTATGCAATCGGAGATGCATTCACCTATTTAACTCAGGAGGAGCAACACAAAAACACTATAATATTTTGTAAATAATAATAAAAAAAAACTAAGATGATTACATAATTAGAGTTACGAAAATGAAAAGAGAAAAAAAATTGGTTGTGCCGGACTCTGTGCCGGGTATGAGGTGCCCGGCACTGGACTTTCTCCAACTATGCCGTATGTATAAAACCCGGCACCAGGCCCGGCGTAATCAATCCAAGAATAAAATAAACGGAATAAAGAATAGGTAGGATTAGAAGGGAGGGATAAAGACAAAGAGACAGAATAAAAAAAAAAAAAAAAAAATAAAAAAAAAAAAAATAAATAGTTTGAACATGCCGGACGCGGTGCCGGGTGGGAACTACCCGGCATTGGACTTTCTCCAATACTGCCGGGTTGAAGTTACCCAGTATGCCACCCGGCGCGTTCAAACTTGAAAATAAAAATAATAAAAAATAATAAAAATGGGAAAGGGAAAGGGAAGTTAACATAAAGATCAATGGAAAAGAATATTTAAGACAAATAAAAGATTCAAAAAAATAAATAATAATGCGAAGTAAAATTTGAAGTTGGTTATGCCGGGTAGTACGCCGGGTAAACGCTATCCGGCGTAGGACTTCCTCCAAGATGCCGGGTAGAACACCCGGCAGTGTACCCGGCACATTCAACAAAAAAATAAAATTAACAAATTAAATAAAGAATCAAAGAATCAAAGGATAAAGAATAAAGAATAGGGCGTTTACCGAATTTAGGACTTGGACTAATTCCAAGTCCCCGGCAACGGCGCCAATTGCTAACAGAGAAATTGTTAGGATAAACTATATACAAAAGAACAAAATAAATAAAACTAATCCTACAACTCTCTACGGGTAGCAAAATAAAAACCGGTCGGAGTATAGTGTAAATATATTACGACCGAGAGTATCGTACCCAAGGGACTTATAGAAAATTAGTCCTAATCCGGGCAAAGCCTATTCTAAGACAAGGGGGGAATTGAAAATGTAATTCTAAAACCTAATTAAAACTAACTAAACTATGTGGTAATTACAATGAAATTATTCTTGATTAAAGGAGTAAAAACCATCTAGGTATCAACACGAACTCAACATAAACACAAGCCTTCGAATTAACCAACACTGAATGAGCCGGACATCCTGCCGGGCACTTATTGCAGGCCACATTCAAAGACATTGAATGTGCCGGACACAGGAGATCCGGCATTAAACCCGGCACCTTCAAAGTGTAAAACCACTCTCTTGCTCCGCAATGAAAACAAGAAACTCATCCCTATTAACAAATCGAGCATAGATCATGCCACAAAATGAACAGGAAATGGGGGAAATGGATTAATTCTCACTCTTACTACTAACCCTTAATTCATAAGAAGAAAGTAGGAAGATCATTCAAAAAGAGAGTCTAACCTATCTTACTTGGGGTTTTTGTCTTCCACAAGTAAGAATTGCATGAAGAGAAAAAGAGATCAACCATTCTCTTTCAATAAGAACCATACTCTTAATAAACTTGAAAATCATATTAAAAGATCATATGTTTTTACAAGAAGGAATTCATCCCTAACCAAGAACTAACAAGGATTTCTACTTCACCATCCACTCAAATAAAGAAGAAATACATAAGGGAGAAGGAGTTTGGTTATAGCCTCAACCTGACAAGATCTTCTCTTCTTCTCGTGGATGGATCCGTAGAAATGCCTTGGACACCAACACTTGGAATGTGGGGCGGAAATGGAGTGATGAATGGAGTTAATATGGTGTTGAAGTGTGTTGAAATTGTAGCCTTCCTCGGCCTATTTATAGGCATCCAAATGACTCTTGCCGGGCGTCGTGCCGGGTCCCAATAGCCGGCACAGTGTTAAATGCGCCCAACTGCTAACGGTCGAAACCGTCGATGTCCGTGCGAAACAGTGCTAATGCCGGGTAGGACTTACCCGGCATCACATCCGGCAGCGGTTGGAAACACGTGGATCACATGTGCTGTCGTATGGTCAATCGAGGCGATTTTACACTTATGCCGGATAAACATTTACCCGGCATAACATCCGGCAAGGCTCTTTCTGTTCTGTACTTATGCCGTGCAGAAACTACCCGCATGGGAGTCCGGCTTCAACTAACTTTGCCTAGAAAATCATTCCTTGCACAGAAAACTCATAAAAACATAAGATTGCACAAATATTATACTTTAACACATAATAAGCATAAATACATCAATATAACTTTATTTAGATAAATAATACAAATCTAGTGCATGAAATATGATAAGTCTGCGGCTTATCAGTGAACGCTACGGCCGCCTCCATCTTTAGACCCGCAGGGATACCATTGGAGCTTAAGGGACTTTTTGGTTCATGAGGGGCCTTTTGAAGGTTTAGGTCAGAGGAACTAGTAGTAGAATTACTTGCGGGTCCCATAGTCTTCAACTGTCCTGCTTTGGACCACCTCCTCAGTGCTAGGTTCAGTCCAGACAATTTCAGTAGGTGGAATCCTTAAAAACAATCCACATGCATGCTTCACTATTGTCCTTTAGCAGATTGTTGATCCGATTTGAAGCCAAGAACCTGAAGCCATGGTCCATAAGGGAAGACACCCCTCTGTCAGCCACACCTTGGTCAGGTGAATGAAACAAGCACATCGGAAGCAAATTGCTGACATCCTTTTATGTGTTACCCGAAAGAATGAGGCTTTCCCATCAGGGTGACCGTGATATATACATCGCAAGACTGGCCTAAGAATGTCCAGATGGAGCTTAATCCTCATGAAGTCTTCACCAACTAGAAAAAGTATAAAAGTTATCCAAACTAAAAAATCAGAGTTGGTGAAGGACGAAGTAGAAGATAATTCAGTCCTAGGTTCAAATCCTCCAATCTCCTCCATCTAGTTCTAGTATGTCACATAGAATTTATCTTGTGTATTAGTCAATCGACCTAGTTTACAAACAGTTAAATCAACCCAATAGATTTACTTAGAACTGAAAAAATAGTCAACTTTCACGTTCACATATAACATATATGGTGGCGAATTATGGGCCGTCCTATTTTAGGTGTGTAGGATGGATGTACTCCACCCTCCTTGCCTAACGCCTCCATGTGGATCCATTGATTCCTTGATCTATGGTTTAGGTTAAATAGATTAGGTTACATGTGTGATGTGTCAAAATAGCTAGTTTCACAGTTTGTACTTCCTCGTTTAGGACGTTGCAAAAGCGAGCTACTGGCGGAGTTTATAGCATCGCCAATTTAGATAATAAGATTAATGAACAGAGAAGTAGTTGGAATACGAGGAAGGTATATTGTTTGTGAACAGTATTGTGGTGGAATAGAAGGACTAGGGTACGTAGTGTATAAGTAACATGTAAATGTAAGTGTATATATAGTGTGCATCTATACGCCACTAAAAAAAAGCGTAGGGAGTACAATGAAATAACGTGACGGGCAGAATTACTCCCTCCGGTCCCACTTGACCGTCCTATTTACTATTTGGACATGTCGTTTGACTTCAATTTTTAACATATAAGATAAAATTAATTTTAAAAATTTAAGTTTTGTATAGTGATTCCTTACATGATAAACTATATAATATAAAATTTAGTTTTATAAAATTATTTTAGCTTATATATTAATATTGAGGGAAAAACGTGCCAAAGCAAACAGGACACTTATGACGGGACGGAGGTAGTATAAAATAAGAAAACCCACTATTTCTAGGGAAAACAGAGGAATTTTAAAATTGAAGGGTCCACTTTTTCTCTTTATGGCGCGGATGTGGGCTACTATTATGGGCCCGACAAACCAATAAGAGCAGTAAGGGGCCCAAATGGTGCGAACAGTACACGTTAAATCATATCAGGACTATCTGTAGTGCAGCAGCAGTGTGTGTTTCGTTAGAACAAAATGGGGCAGTGGGCCCATTTATGTTTTTGACTTTCTGTGTATTGGGGAAGATCCAGAAGTTGTTAATTTTCTTAATGGGCCCCAACTCCAAATTATCGTGTTATGTTGCTGTTTGGACCCTGCCTCCCCTATAGTAGACAGACAAGGCCCACCACCACCCGTCCGTTCCTCCAGTTCTTTTTTTTTTTCTTCCGTCGTCGTCCTTTCTACTCCAGTGGTGGTGGGGGGTAGTGTACTATTACCTACCCTACATACTGGCTCGGCCCGCATCATACTACTATTGACATCTATTCACTGGCTCGGACCGCATCATACTAGCATTGCAGGGGGTTTTGAAAATTAAATTTTGGCAAATTTTTGCTGTGGTGTATGTCTATCTATTGAACGTATACTTATTTTCAGTGTAACGACCCCAAAACCACCCTGGTTGAGAGACCGTTACACGCCGCGCCTATTACCTAAGACACGTAAGGCTACACTAACGAATTCCCAAAACAGAACTGAAACTCATATATTGATCAAATAAACGATTACAACATGTCTTTACAGTACACAGGCGGAAGCCAAACTGAAATACAAAGCATAATCTAAATACAACTGGCACCATGGCCAAACAAACTGAAATACAAAACTCGAATGCCAAAACGAAAAGGAAAAGCTGAATCTCCAAGCACGAACTAAAACCTGCAAATCAGACGGATATAGGGGTGAGCACAACTATTGCTCAGCAGGTGATAAACTTCATCAGCTGAGCACGCTCAAAACATAATCTGAACATACCAATATATACATATACGAAAGCGCTTAGCCAGAGCGAAATCAGAGACAAAGCAAAAGTCTTTCAAATAGACAGAAGTCTAAAGCAGAAGGAGCTGAGCGGTGGTCAAAACAGATACTCAATAGCAGAAGGTAACAGAAGCTGAAAGCTCGACGAAAACAGAAGCTTAGCAAACTCAAAAGCTTAAACATAATCCGAAGCTAAGCAAAATCAGAAGCTTAGCAAAATCCAGAACTTAGCAGAAGACGGTAAGCACACAGCAGACCATCTCAAATCAAATACAGACAAAGCAAACGAAGCAGAGCACTTGCAAAATCAGAAATCCTCAACAGACAGGAAGCACACAGCAGCCTATCTGAGTTTGCAAACAGACAGAGCAGGCGGAAGTAGTACAAACAAACAGAGGTGTTCAAAGGACAGAAAGCACACATCAGTCTGTCAAATACAAAAGCAGAGAGGACAGACGGAAGCCGAACAGAATACAAACAGAAGTGAGACACTAGCATTCAAAGCATACAGACAGAACGAGCAAACAACTCGTGAACAGAACGAGGAAACCTCACTCGTAAACTGAAATACCCCGTAATTAAAAATAGTGATTAATTAGGCTAATAAGTAATTTAGAAGCTTAATTATGCATAAATAAACATGAGGGAACAAATCCCGAAGAAAACGGATCCTTAAAACAGATTAAAATCACTAACGAACCTTAAAGCGCGTTTTTCGAGGAAACCGGGAAACGTGACTTTAAGCGGGTCAAATAGACTCGTAACAATTTTGGTCAACTAAATAATCATTAATAAATATTAGTGAAGCTTTAGAACCAATAAAAATCAAGAAAACGAGAAAATAGTAAAAACTGTCAAAAACGGGAAGTTGTGGGGTAAAAATAGAAATAACTCAAACTAGTGTGTCCAATATTGTAAATAAGATTTTACAAACCCATAGGGGCTGTGTGTGTGTCCGATTTGGAGCCCCCACTCACACCCTCTCATAACTCTCCTCTTATGAGCAAAAGGACAAAACAAATAAAAATAAAAAAGGTAACTACTTTATTCTACCTCACACTCTCTATCTCCTACCCTCATTCTCTTCTCACGTACAGCACTCAACTCACTCACCCTCTCTACTTCTCTTCTTCCTCAACCGGCAACAATGGAGAAATAAGGAACCCCCATAAAAACTCCATCTTCTCTCCTCTTGTTACTCCCTTAAATCTCCTCCAAAAATTATAAAAATTGCACCATTGTCTTCCTCTCATCAAGGGGAACACTTCCCTCTTTTCAAAATCCGAAAAGGACAACTTTCATCTCCATGGGTGTGGAGCATTTGGAGCTTCAAGACCACCACTAGAACCACCTTCTTCTCCTTGTTCTTTTGAGGTAAAAATCTTCTTGAAACCTCACTGTTTTTCTAGCCTTACGGGGAAACGAAAATCTAGCTAAAACCTTGTTTGGTTTCCTTGTACCCTATTTTGGCTTCCTTGGAGAGTGGGAAAGATTGTCCTTGAGCCATTCCAAACATTATCTACACCCTTGCAAGGTAATAGAATTTCTAAACCCTAAAACTTGCATTAAAACTTAAATGGTGGTTAGGGTTAGTTAGTGTATTAAAATGGTGTGTATATATGTGGGCTGTAGTGTTAGAATTGGTTTACAAACCGGTGGGAAGAGAAGAGAAAGAGGAAGGGAAGAAGAAGCGAGAAGGAGTAAAGGAGAAGCTAGTAAAGAAACAAGGTAATTACACTCTTCTTTTGTGTAGCTTAGTAATGAATAATGTAACAGATTTTGAGTAGTTTAAAATGTGTATGGTGAATGGTATTAAGTAGTAGCATAATGTGGAGGAAGATCAAGATGTTTAAAGTTTTAAAAGACATTTGAAAACTTGTCAAAACAAAATTGGGAATGGGAAGTTGTGTGCAGGAATTTAGTGAGTGTTAATGTGTAGAATTGTGTTGGAGAGCTATGTATATTGATGTTGTTTATGAACAGGTGAATTGGGTAGCAATGTGTGAAAAAACAATGTGGTGAGAGTGTAAAGATATAGGGGAGACTATGGCAAAATTTACCTAGGATTAGAACACTTAATGAATTGGAAACTTGGTGAAAAGTATATGTTGTAACAGTTTTTGAATGAGTAGTTTAATGGGTAGATTGAGAGAGGTAGCTAATGTATGGTAGTGCATTAGGAGTGTTAGAAATGACATTAGAAGAGGGAGTTATGGATGGAGAGAGTTAGAGTCAAAATCTGTAGCAAATGCAACTAAGAAAGACTTAGTGTAAGTGTTGAAACGAATTTAGAAACAAGTGTGAATTAGTAAGGAAAGGTGTAATAGGTTAATGGATGAACTAAGGTGTATTAGGAGGTTTAATTAGTGTGAAAACATATGGGAATAAGTGTAGGAACAATGGGGAAGTAATGGGTAAGAAGAGGGACTGAAAACAGAAATAAAAATACAATCACTGGACTGGACCGACCTTGGGACCGGACTTGCAAGGTCGGTCGAGCCCAGATTTACAAAGGACGGAAAGCTTCTGGAATGGACCGACCTTGGGGACCGAACTTGCAAGGTCGGTCGGCCAGAAAAATTCCCGTCATAAAACCTTCTGGAATGGACCGACCTTGGGACCGGACTTGCAAGGTCGGTCGGCCTAAAATTCGCCTGTAATGAAACTTACTGGAATGGACCAACCTTGGGACCGGACATGCAAGGTCGGTCGACTCCAGAATTTCGAAACCAAAACTCACTGGAATGGACCGACCTTGGGACCGGACTTGGCAAGGTCGGTTGCCCTGTAATTTTCTGCGTAGTACCTTACTGACTTCGACCGACCTTGGGTCCAACCCTGGGTAAGGTCGGTCGAGTCATACAAAAAAATAATTAATTAAATAATAATAATAATATATATATATATATATATATGTATACCCACATATATATGTGTGTATATATGTAAGTATACCAATGTTAAGTAAGGAGATAAACTTAAAGTAAAAGAAGAGTAATTAAGTAATGTGTAAGTGTAAGAATGGAAAAGACTTAGTAAGTATGACTTAGGAAACGTAAGAGTAATCGAGTTGGGTAAATGATAGTTAGATTAATCACTCGATTGTATGTATATCATAGGGTTTGATTTGTGAACACCGAAGGAACGTTGGGACACAAGTACAACGGTGAACGGTATGAATTCCTCATGCCCCGTATGCTATCTTGGTTACTCTGATTTGTGTGTTGTGTGCTAATTGATCACCAAATAAGATAAATGCACGAATCGGAGTTATTATGCATACTTGTGAATATGTAGTGTTGTATGTTGGAATATTTTCTTTAAATCTTAGTTTGTATAATTCATGAAATGTATGGGTGAATATGAGTGTGTGAATGTATGATATATTGTACTGTGACCGAATATCATTTGTGATTGGACTTCTAACTGATTCCTAACAAGCTAACCAATCTAACTTAAATTGGTAATTAAATTGGATTGAGTAGAAGTCCGATATAGTTTCGGCCACGCGTGAGGATGCGGAGACACGAGAGGTTGGATCCAACTCCTGACTCTTAAACTGGTCTGCGGCCCAAATCCCTTAAGTGGGTAGCATCCCGGATTGGTGAGTCAAGTAAATCCCAGTGGTGGGACGGTGTAGTCCCCGGGCCGGAGGTCATATCGACTTAACATGAGTATGAGTAAGTAAGTAAGAATGAGTAAGTAAGTAAATGAAAGTGAGTAAGTAAAGTAAGAGTAAGGATGTGAAATGAGTAAAAGAGTAAATAGCATTCCGATTAACCCGGATGCGTAAATTGGCTAACACGGTGAAGGTAAGTAAGTGTGTGCTGTTATATTGCCATCTTGGATTGTGTAATGTATTGTGTATGCATGTATGTTGTGTGCAAAGCATGTATGTACGTTAAAAATGAACCGCATGCCTATTTGACCTTAATTAGTCGGCGTGCCCTAGCTAGCACGCGGTATATGCGGAGTTCATGCGCAGCTTTTGCTGAGCCCCTTGGGGCGATGTTTTTACTAGACGCAGGTACAAGAGAAGGATGAAGACTGTGAAGAGATGTAGCTTTGTTTCTTCTTGTCTGTAAACAATGAATTGTGAATGGTGTACTAAGTAGTACACGGCTGTAGATTTTTGTTAGCCGGTGTACCATGGGGTACACCCTTTTGATAGTGAAAGTATTGGAATTGGGTATAGATGAGTAGCTTGTAGAAACTCATTAATTTTTGGTAAACTTGGGAATGATGTAATTGAATATACTTTGGCACTCGGTAATCCATTAATGTAAGTATTCGGTATTTGGTATTCGGTAAGAAATGTAATAGCTCTGTATACTATGATCATCAGACCGTGACTGTAAGTAAGGTAAGCCTAGCTAGCCGTATGGGCGGTTAGCGGCGTTGTACCACCCGCCGTAGTATGTAGTAGTCTTCCGCTGCGAACTGATAAAACTAAGGGATGATTTGGACAGTAAGCATAGGATTAACGGTAGGGGTGTTACAAAAAGTGGTATCAGAACGTAGTTACGCTCTGATGTCCTTAGTTACCGAGCATAGGGATTACCGAGTTAGGATTTCAACCGTCTTAAGACGGATACTTAGAAACCTAACTAGGAACTACCGTTGTTAACAACGGATACCCCTAACGTTCTTAGGAACGATACCTTGCTTAAATTCCCAAGACCCATAGGTCACATGTTATGAAGTCTAATGTTAATTCTAAATGTTCAGATGTCAGGATGAGGTCGAGGCCGACCTAGGGGAGAGACATCTAATGGACCTGGCGCGCAGACGATAGCAGAGATCGTCGCCGCCACGGTAGCGCAGATGCTACACAAGTAATCAATGCGATGCAGCAAAACCAACAAAACCAACAAACCAAACGGGACCAATCCCGCCCCCCTCCAGAGAAGTGAACTGGGTAAAGGCCATCGCAGATCTCCGTCCTCCATGCTTTAGAGGCGAGAGCGATCCTGCCAAACTGGAAGCTTACATCTCCGAGATGGAGACCGCATTCGAAACCCTCGAAGCTCCTGCTGGAGTTCGAGTGAGATTAGCAGCTTATTATCTAAAGGATGCAGCCATGGATTGGTGGAAACTAGTCAAGCATGAGCATGTCAACGACCCCACATTCGATTGGGAATCTTTCGCATCTCTCCTCCGTTCCAAATACTATCTGGAGCATGTGAAAGCCAAGAAAAGGCTAGAGCTGGATGCCTTGAAAATGACAGAGAAGATGTCTGTCGACGAGTACTACAGAACCTTCACTTCCATCCTCCGTCTTCTACCCGATCTAGGATACACCGGCCAGGTGTTGGTCGATTGCTTCTATGGCGGTCTGAGCCATCGCCTTCGGTACGGTATGGGCTACACACGATTTACCTCCCTTCAGGTAAATGTCGGTTAACCCTTAGTACCATCTCAATTCCTTGAATTCCTTGAAATCCTTAAATCTCTTCTTTATCCTTCTTAAATGAGAATCCCGGCTAATACCTGAAACTTCAGGAGTGTTATCACGCGGCTTCTCGCGTTGAGATCACTTGCCAATTATGGGATGAAGAAACCGTGCTGAAGCGCAAGGCAAACAGTAAGAACACAAGTTCTGAGGAGCAGAACCAGGGGAAAAGCTGGAAGAAGAAGAAGGGAAAGTTCTTCAATCAAACTCAAAAGAACTTCCCAAGTGAGAGCAGTGCCCATGCTGAGCAGGGCAAACCAGTTGAGCTTCTTCAGCTTGGTTCATCTGCACCGGTGGCTACGAAGCCACTGAGATCACACCCTCCTAAGGGTAAACTTCTATTCCTAAATCGTATTCGTACAAGTGCCATATCTAGTATATCCACGCACACATGTGCTAACCCCCTAAACCTCAGGTTCTGGCTCCGATTTCACCAAAACCTTCTCCGACGGCCGCACCTATGTGTGCAGGAAGTGCAACCAAGACCATCCCGACAAGGACTGCTATGGGAGAGAAATCAAGTGCTACAATTGCCAGAAACCGGGACATACAACCAATAGATGCCCAGAGAATGCCAAGCCAAAAGGGAACTTCCAAAGCTACAAGCAGAGGGAAGGCAAAGAGGTTGCATCTGGCGATGCACCGACCCAGCAGGCACCACAGGGACAGGGATCCCGGGGACCTCAGAGGGGTGCACCTTAGAGGCAGCCTGTCTTGCATGTGATTGACCGTGACGGGTCCGGTTCTAAGTCCGGCCCAGGTAATAACCTTAACCTTTAATCCTTGAAGAAGCATGATTAAGTAGTAGAGTAACTGTTTGAGTGAATGCATGATTGAATGAATTGGAATATGTAATGAGCATGAAATGAAGTAGTTGAAGCTAGTACTCACCGTAGATGAAATTTATAACCTTAGGAAGCTTTATTATCTGTTATCCGATACCGGTAAACCTGAATCAAGAAGAGATCGACATCACCAACCACTACTACACCAACGAACAGTGTCAGGTCATCCGACCAGGTATGATTCTACTAAAGGAATACCTGACACGCGAAGCCCAAATTTCAATCATCCGACGATGCAACGAGCTAGGAACGGGTCAAGGTGGATTTTATACACCCGAATTCCCTGGTGGAGCGAAGATGAAGCTGAAAATGATGTGCCTGGAAAGGACTGGAATCCTTATACCAAGACATACCAAGAGACACGAACAAGAGACAGAGCAACGCCACCGACAATACCGCCAGAGTTTGAGACACTTGTCACACAAGTAGTAGAACTTGCGCAACGATGCGAACATGATCCAATTCCCGCACTTGAGGCGGACCTTTGTATCGTCAACTTCTATGAGAAAGAAGGACGACTTGGGTTACACCAAGACAAGGACGAGACAGCAGAATCTCTTGAACGAGGAGTGCCCGTAGTGTCTTGGTCCATTGGTGATGACGCCGTATTTATGTATAGCGAGCAGAAGCGTGTGGACCTCGCACAGAAATTGGTACTGAGATCAGGAGATGTCCTAATCATGGGTGGAAACTCTAGGATGCTGTATCATGGGATCAACAAGATCAAACTGAATACGGAACCGCCGGCAATAATCAATGCCACACACATGAAACCAGGACGCCTGAACCTTACCTTTAGAAAGTATTAAATTCATAATATCATGTAATCTATTAGTAACGTGTACTAGAGACACGGTATGTATGATGGTTGGTTTATCAATAAAGAGCAGTGTTGATTTAATTCCACTTGTGTCCACCATCAATACTTATCCCATTGTGAATCCAATAGGTTGTGGACTCGGTACCGAAGGTAACCTGAGTATCCTCACCGAAGCACAAGCTAGCAGAAGCGGCACCATCTTAACGGGAACCTTCCCAGTGAACGGCATTGATGCCAGTGTGTTATTCGACTCCGGCGCCTCTCACACCTTCGTATCACCATCTTTCGTGAGAGAGGTTGAAGCTAGATGCGGATGAGCTACCGAATTTTATGGTTACTCTCCCATCGAAGGAGCGGGTAAAGTGCACCAAATATTATCAATCAGCCACAATCGAATAAAAAACGAAGTGTTTCCCATTTCCTTCATCGAATTCAATGGGTTGGGATTCGACTTAATCATCGGGATGAATTGGCTGGAGCGGCACAAGGGTGGATCCTCTGCGCGAGCATCGATTGCTGCTCAAGAGTCCTTCTGGGGTTACGTATCTTACCGCCAGAGACCGAGAGGGCCTCGACCACACTCATATCTTCTATGGCCATGTACCGGGAGCTCAGAAAGGGCCAAGAAGTGTACTTATGTTATGTACAAGACCTGGAGAGAGATCCAGAGTTCAACCCGAAGTACCCATTGTATCTGAATTCCCCGATATTCCCTAAGGAGCTACCCGGCATGCCACCTCAAAGAGTGGTGGAATTTGAAATAGATCTTTTGCCAGGTACCGGTCCCATTGCTAGGGCACCGTACCGCATGGCACCTGCTGAAATGACTGAACTGAAAGAACAACTACGTGATCTACTCGACAAAGGGTTTATACGCCCGAGCGTATCACCTGGGGAGCACCGGTCCTCTTTGTGAAGAAGAAGGCGGCAGCCTCCGACTTGTATTGACTACCGCGAGCTAAATGCGGTTACAGTAAAAAATAAATACCCATTGCCACGCATCGACGACCTATTTGATCAGCTGAAAGGAGCATCAGTCTTCTCCAAGATTGACCTCCGTTCTGGGTATCATCAGATTGCTATCAAAGAGCAAGACATCGAGAAAATGGCATTCCGTACCAGATATGGCCACTACAAATTCACCGTCATGCCATTCGGTTTGTCAAACGCACCGGCAAAATTCATGGACCTCATGAATCGACTTTTCAGTGAGCAATTGGACACTTCAGTTGTTGTCTTCATCGACGACATACTTGTATATTCCAAATCAGCAGAGGAGCATGAAATTCACTTGAGGAAAGTGCTTAAGACACTGCGCGAGAACCAGCTGTATGCGAAGTTCTCCAAATGCGAGTTCTGGCTAGATCAGGTATCATTCCTTGGTCATGTCATCTCGAGCGCGGGCATCTCAGTTGACCCTTCTAAGATTGAAGCTGTACGATCATGGCCTAGATCTAAGACTGTTACCGACATTCGGAGCTTTCTTGGTCTATCTGGTTACTACCGGAGGTTCGTAAAGGACTTCTCGAAAGTCACAAAGCCCATGGCTACACACTGATGAAGAAAGATGCACCGTTTGTATGGACAGACGAGTGCGAAGAATCATTTCAGAGCCTTAAGGACTCATTGACCTCAGTGCCCATCCTTACTCTTCTAGAGGGCACAGAGGGATTTGAGGTATATTGTGATGCATCAAGAAAAGGAATGGGATGCGTACTCATGCAGCATGGCAAGGTTGTAGCTTATGCCTCCCACCAGCTGAAAAAGCATGAGGAGAATTACCCAAACACGACTTAGAGTTAGGAGCCATTATCTTTGCCTTGAAGATATGGCGACACTACCTCTATGGGGTAAGCATCACCATCTACTCCGACCACAAGAGCTTACAGTATGTATTCACACAGAAAGAACTGAATTTGAGATAGTGAAGGTGGATGGAGTTTCTCTCAAACTACGACATCGACCTACAGTATAAGGAAGGGAAGGCAAACATTGTAGCCGACGCCCTGAGCCGTCGAGCACACTCGCTCCATTCGCTACTCGCTTCTTCTAGCTTGGTTGACTAGGTGCGAGATGCTCAGCTAAGCGACCCTTATCTGACCGAAATCAGACAAAAGATTGAGAATGGTACATTTGAGAAGAAGAAGTATGACTTCAAATTACATGAAGACGGTTTGATTCGGTTGAATGGTAGGCTATGCGTCCCCCGAAGCAATGCTGAGCTAAGGGATCGCATCCTGCGAGAGTCACACAGTTCCACATTATCAGTCCATCCAGGAGCCTCCAAGATGTACAAAGACATGAAGAGGTACTTCTGGTGGTCTGGAATGAAATCAGATGTGACAAAATTTGTATTGAGATGCTTAACATGCCAGAAAGTAAAATTCGAACATGTAGACCGGGTGGAATGGTACAATCGATGCCAGTTCCGGAGTGGAAATTTCATGATCTCCATGGATTTTGTTGTAGGACTCCCACCTACTAGGGAGGACTCAACATGATCTGGGTTGTAGTCGATCACCTTACCAAGGTTGCCAGATTCATACCGATGAAGGACACCTGGAAGGTAGTGAAGCTTGCGGAGCTATTCAACAAGGAGATTATCAGACATCACGGAGTCCCGAAAACAATTGTATCTGACCACGACACCAGATTCCTTTCGAGGTACTCGAGAGCTACACGGGAAGCGTTGGGTACAAAATTGAAACTGAGTACCGCCTTCCATCCTCACCGACGGTTAGACAGAAAGGACCATCCAGACACTGGAGGACATGCTTCGGGCATGTGCCTTAGACTTTCAGGGGAGTTGGTTAGATAAGCTTCACCTTATCGAGTTCTCGTACAATAATAGTTATCATGCCTCGATTAAGATGTCGCCTTTCCAAGCTCTATAGACCTTGCCGTACACCCTTGTGTTGGGATGAGTCGAGTGAAACGGTCATCATAGGACCGGAGTACCTTGAGCAAGTACAAGCTGAAGTTCAGCAGATTCGAGCCAATATGAAGGCAGCCCAAGATAGACAGAAATCCTATGCGGATGTGAGACGACGCGACCTTGAGTTCACCGTGGGCGACCAAGTGTTCTTGCAAGTTTCACCTATGAAGGGCGTATTCCGTTTTGGTCAGAAGGGCAAGCTAAGCCCAAAGTTTGTAGGGCCGTAGACTATTACCGAAAGAGTTGGATCCGTAGCCTACAGGTTAACACTACCTGAGGACTTGGGGCGTGTCCATGATGTATTTCATGTGTCACAACTCAAGAAGTATATTGCCGATCCTTCTCATGTCCTAGAGCCCGAGAGACTTTCCATTGAGCCGACAATGAGATACGTTGAAACCCCGGTGAGAATCCTTGATAGGAAGACCAGAGACACTCGCCATAAGTCTATACGAATGGTGAAGGTCCTATGGTCAAACCATGATGTCGAAGAAGTGACATGGGAGTTGGAATATGCGATGAAGGCAAAGTACCCACAGTTGTTCGTAGACTAGAGAGTCTAGTATTTAGTAATACGGGTACGGGGCGTACCCCTTTTAAGGGGGGTAGAGCCTTTTTCTTTTGCATTGCTTCGGGTGAGCATTGCATAGTGTGTAGGTATTGTAATGGATTTTTGTATGGCACATGTAGTGCAAGTGAATTTGGTATGTGAATGTATGTATGTGTAATGTGTAGTGTATGGATGTGTATGTACGATGTGTGATGTATGTGTAATGTGTATTGTGTAATGTGAATGTGATGGTATGTATAGAAATGATGTATGGTGTATGTAAATTCATATTGTGCTTGGATTGTGTATGTTTGCAATGTGGAAGAATTAAACACCTCATAGGTGGTAGCAAGACACATTATGGCAATTGGTTTGCCTAATGAGTAGAATTATTAAACTATTATCCTTGAGCAACTTTGAGGGCAAAGTTTCTTAAGGGGGGTAGATTGAAATACCCCGTAATTAAAAATAGTGATTAATTAGGCTAATAAGTAATTTAGAAGCTTAATTATGCATAAATAAACATGAGGGAACAAATCCCGAAGAAAACGGATCCTTAAAACGGATTAAAATCACTAACGAACCTTAAAGCGCGTTTTTCGAGGAAACCGGGAAACGTGACTTTAAGCGGGTCAAATAGACTCGTAACAATTTTGGTCAACTAAATAATCATTAATAAATATTAGTGAAGCTTTAGAACCAATAAAAATCAAGAAAACGAGAAAATAGTAAAAACTGTCAAAAACGGGAAGTTGTGGGGTAAAAATAGAAATAACTCAAACTAGTGTGTCCAATATTGTAAATAAGATTTTACAAACCCATATGGGCTGTGTGGTGTCCGATTTGGAGCCCCACTCACCCTCTCATAACTCTCCTCTTATGAGCAAAAGGACAAAACAAATAAAAATAAAAAAGGTAACTACTTTATTCTACCTCACACACTCTCTCTCCTACCCTCATCCTCTTCTCACGTACACACTCAACTCACTCACCCTCTATATTTCTCTTCTTCCTCAACGGCAACAATGGAGAAATAAGGAACCCCCACAAAAACTCCACCTTCTCTCCTCTTGTTACCCTTAAATCTCCTCCAAAAATTATAAAAATTACACCATTGTCTTCCTCTCATCAAGGGGAACACTTCCCTCTTTTCAAAATCCGAAAAGGACAACTTTCATCTCCATGGGTGTGGAGCATTTGGAGCTTCAAGACCACCACTAGAACCACCTTCTTCTCCTTGTTCTTTTGAGGTAAAAATCTTCTTGAAACCTCACTTTTTTCTAGCCTTATGGGCAAAACGAAAATCTTGCTAAAACCTTGTTTGGTTTCCTTGTACCCTAGCCGATTTTGGCTTCCTTGGAGAGTGGGAAAGATTGTCCTTGAGCCATTCAAACATTATCTACACCCTTGCAAGGTAATGGAATTTCTAAACCCTAAAACTTGCATTAAAACTTAAATGGTGGTTAGGGTTAGTTAGTGTATTAAAATGGTGTGTATATATTGGGCTGTAGTTTAGAATTGGTTTTACAAACCGGTGGGAAAGAAGAAAGAGGAAGGGAAGAAGAAGCGAGAAAGAGTTAAGGAGAAGCTAGTAAAGAAACAAGGTAATTACACTCTTCTTTTGTGTAGCTTAGTAATGAATAATGTAACAAATTTTGAGTAGTTTAAAATGTGTATAATGAATGGTATTAAGTAGTAGCATAATGTGGAGGAAGATCAAGATGTTTAAAGTTTTAAAAGACATTTGAAAACTTGTCAAAACAAAATTGGGAATGGGAAGTTGTGTGCAGGAATTTAGTGAGTGTTAATGTGTAGAATTGTGTTGGAGAGCTATGTATATTGATGTTGTTTACGAACAGGTGAACTGGGTAGCAATGTGTGAAAAAACAATGTGGTGAGAGTGTAAAGATATAGGGGAGACTATGGCAAAATTTACCCAGGATTAGAACACTTAATGAATTGGAAACTTGGTGAAAAGTATATGTTGTAACAGTTTTTGAATGAGTAGTTTAATGGGTAGATTGAGAGAGGTAGCTAATATATGGTAGTGCATTAGGAGTGTTAGAAATGACATTAGAAGAGGGAGTTATGGATGGAGAGAGTTAGAGTCAAAATCTGTAGCAAATGCAACTAAGAAAGACTTAGTGTAAGTGCTGAAACGAATTTAGAAACAAGTGTGAATTAGTAAGGAAAGGTGTAATAGGTTAATGGATGAACTAAGGTGTATTAAGAGGTTTAATTAGTGTGAAAACATATGGGAATAAGTGTAGGAACAATGGGGAAGTAATGGGTAAGAAGAAGGACTGAAAACAGAAATAAAAATACAATCACTGGACTGGACCGACCTTGGGACCGGACTTGCAAGGTCGGTCGAGCCCAGATTTACAAAGGACGGAAAGCTTCTGGAATGGACCGACCTTGGGGACCGAACTTGCAAGGTCGGTCGGCCAGAAAAATTCCCGTCATAAAACCTTCTGGAATGGACCGACCTTGGGGACCGGACTTGCAAGGTCGGTCGGCCTAAAATTCGCTGTAATGAAACTTACTGGAATGGACCGACCTTGGGACCGGACATGCAAGGTCGGTCGACTCCAGAATTTCGAAACCAAAACTCACTAGAACGGACCGACCTTGGGACCGGACTTGGCAAGGTCGGTCGGCCCTGTAATTTTCCAGCGTAGTACCTTACTGACTTCGACCGACCTTGGGTCCGACCCTGGGTAAGGTCGGTCGAGTCATACAAAAAAATTAATTAAATAAATAATATATATATATATATATATATATATATATATATAGTATACCCACATATATATGTGTATATATGTAAGTATACCAATGTTAAGTAAGGAGATAAACTTAAAGTAAAAGAAGAGTAATTAAGTAATGTGTAAGTGTAAGAATGGAAAGGACTTAGTAAGTATGACTTAGGAAACGTAAGAGTAATCGAGTTGGGTAAATGATAGTTAGATTAATCACTCGATTGTATGTATATCATAGGGTTTGATTTGTGAACACCGAAGGAACGTTGGGACACAAGTACAACGGTGAACGGTATGAATTCCTCATGCCCCGTATGCTATCTTGGTTACTCTGATTTGTGTGTTGTGTGCTAATTGATCACCAAATAAGATAAATGCACAAATCGGAGTTATTATGCATACTTGTGAATATGTAGTGTTGTATGTTGGGAATATTTTCTTTAAATCTTAGTTTGTATAATTCATGAAATGTATGGGTGAATATGAGTGTGTGAATGTATGAATATTGTACTGTGACCGAATATCATTTGTGATTGGACTTCTAACTGATTCCTAACAAGCTAACCAATCTAACTTAAATTGGTAATTAAATTGGAATGAGTAGAAGTCTGATATAGTTTCGGCCACGCGTGAGGATGCGGAGACACGAGAGGTTGGATCCAAGTCTTGACTCTTAAACTGGTCCGCGGCCCAAATCCCTTAAGTGGGTAGCATCCCGGATTGGTGAGTCAAGTAAATCCCGGTGGTGGGACGGTGTAGTCCCCGGGCCGGAGGTCATACTAACTTAACATGAGTATGAGTAAGTAAGTAAGAATGAGTAAGTAAGTAAATGAAAGTGAGTAAGTAAAGTAAGAGTAAGGATGTGAAATGAGTAAAAGAGTAAATAGCATTCCGATTAACCCTGCGTAAATTGGCTAACACGGTGAAGGTAAGTAAGTGTGTGCTGTTATATTGCCATCTTGGATTGTGTAATGTATTGTGTATGCATGTATGTTGTGTGCAAAGCATGTATGTACGTTAAAAATGAACCGCATGCCTATTTGACCTTAATTAGTCGGCGTGCCCTAGCTAGCACGCGGTATATGCGGAGTTCATGCGCAACTTTTGCTGAGCCCCTTGGGGCGATGTTTTTACTACACGCAGGTACAAGAGAAGGATGAAGACTGTGAAGAGATGTAACTTTGTTTCTTTTTGTCTGTAAACAATGAATTGTGAATGGTGTACTAAGTAGTACACGGCTGTAGATTTTTGTTAGCCGGTGTACCATGGGGTACACCCTTTTGATAGTGAAAGTATTGGAATTGGGTATAGATGAGTAGCTTGTAGGAACTCATTAATTTTTGGTAAACTTGGGAATGATGTAATTGAATATACTTTGGCACTCGGTAATCCATTAATGTAAGTATTCGGTAGAAGAAATGTAGTAGCTCGGTATACTATGATCATCAGACCGTGACTGTAAGTAAGGTAAGCCTAGCTAGCCGTATGGGCGGTTAGCGGCGTTGTACCACCCGCCGTAGTAAGTAGTAGTCTTCCGCTGCGAACTGATAGAACTAAGGGATGATTTGGACGGTAAGCATAGAATTAACGGTAGGGGTGTTACATAAACAGAACAGGTGGAACACCTGTGAACAGAACGGGGAACATCACCCGTGAAAGAGAAGGACGTCCTACATAGCGCGCTGCGAGACAGCGAGACCAGCCATCCAAAGGTTCAGATACAGAGATAACTAGGTCCCAAAACAGAAGCTTAAAAACAGATAAGCATATGTGCAACCATTGCACCAGAGTGCAGATAAGAAACTGAGAAATCAGAAGGGCATCCAACCCCGCAAATAGAAGTCACAGAATTCAGAAGCTTGTTGAAGGCTATTAAATCAGAGAACACATAACCATGTGCTCAAAAATGTATAAACAGATAGTATTTGGAAAGAGGAATCCAACGCCGAAAACGGCACTCAAAACGGAGCTCAAACGAAGAAGTTATGGTCAAAACAGAGAGTAGTCCGAACTTGTGTCCTAACTTCGAAGCTCGGACACAAGCTCAGACTTAAATCAGAGGGGAAAATCGAGATGTCTGAACTTCAAAGTTCGGACTGAAGTTCGGACAGTTTTTTGGAAAAAGTTACGCGGTGAAGTCCGAGCTTTGAAGTCAGAAAACCGGGGTGCAAAAAGGGTGTCCGAACTTCCAAGTTCGGACGGAAGTTCGGACACAGTGAAAATCTCGGAAAACCTTGGCGCAACAGAGCGTGTCCGAACTTCCAAGTTCGGACGCGCCGAAAAATGTAGTTTCCAGAACGAAATCTGATGTGAACAGAATCCTCAAAACAATGTCAAAAATGCAGTACGAATCCAGAGTCCTTAAACCATAACTATGGCAGTTTTTAGAAGGTCAAAACCAAGACAAATCGGACAGAGATCAGTCACCAAACACAAAGCAATTAAACAACCCGAACTCTCAAATCAGAAGTACTCAGGGTTCACAAAACAGAAGGGAATCATATAGGTAGATTCACCATTGTCAAAATATACTTACATATCAAAATACGCAAAACAAATACAAGTCCCACGGGGTTGTAACGCATCAAAACGTAAATCCGGAACACACACAAAATTACACAAATCAGAAACAACACAAACATATACAGAATAACGGAACCAAAACCCCCGTGGGTGAACGCACATAACCGAATCCATCTACCTACCCACCTCACATCCGTAGCTAAGCCATCTCTGCGGACTCTACGAATCGCCTTCCCGAATCTCCAATCGAATGCCAATCCCTCGAATTGAACCGCTCCCAAAATACAAAATTAGAATTAGAAAATAGAAGAGGAAGCCTTAATGGAGAAGAGAACCAATCTACAATCCAACCTGATTGACAACTGACAGACGAACACAATTCCATCTACAGACCTCCAACGATTAATAATTGAGAGAACATTAAAGAAGAGAATGAGCAAAGGGAGGAGAACTTGAACGCGTAGAGAATGAGCGATAGAACTGTCGATGAGAGAGATGAAGGAAGGGAAATAATAGAACGTGAATTAGAATAAGAGAGAAGGAGGAATAAAATAGTTTTAATAAATCTCTCTCTTAAGGAATTAATAAATAACAAAAGGGAAGAAGACAATTGTAACCCTCCTTCCACAAGCTAACATATTAACATTAGAAGAATGTCATAGAGTTTTTAGTATAAGATCAAATTAATATAGACTCCCTTTGCGAATCAGAAAGGAAATAAATAAAAAAAATCTGAGGCATAACAATATACCCCCCTTAAAAAGAATTTCGTCCTCGAAATTCGATGAAACCCAGAATGTGAACAAATGCACTTCTAGTGCCAGAATACAATGAACACTCACAAGGCCAACACCAGGACTCACTGCTGATTGACTGACAGAAGGACAAACAAAAGATTACTAACACATAGCTTTGAGACACAGAAGGGAACACTCACAAAGCTAACGCTCAGAATACACTAGTTAACTCATGATAGAGGAAACAAAGTAGATGATCACTGAAGGCTCAGCACAAAGGCACAGAAAGAACACTCACTCATTTCAGAAGCTCTAACCTCGAAGAGCTAACACTCAAGTTTACTGGTTGACTTCCTGACAGAAGAGGCGGAACAAAATCAGTAACTCTCAACCCAAAGGCACAGGAACTCTCAGAAGTCGTCCTAACCCAAGGACCAAGCACACTCACATGCTCACGCCAGAACACAACATAGAACATACAAGCAGAGCACATAAACCAAGCTCACAACTGAAGCGCACATCAATGGCAAACCAGAACTCACATTCGGTCATCCTTTCCCAAAGGACCTGACTCCCTCAGACCCAGACTCAGACTCGAACACAGTAAATACACAGACGGACACTACGCTTCCGCTGCGCTACTCTGATAGTGGACAACCACAGAGCAGATGTACTCAACAGACTCCAGGCATCAATCAAATCAAGTAGCAGATAGCAGACAATTCACGCAGCAGATAACACATAGCACATCACAAGCAACGATACGGAAGCGTAGACATGCAGACACCCAATAATTCCCAACGAAAGCCAAACGTAGCTCTGATACCACTAAATGTAACAACCCCAAAACCACCCTAGTTGAGAGACCGTTACACGCCGCGCGCCTATTACCTAAGACACGCAAGGCTACACTAACGAATTCCCAAAACAGAACTGAAACTCATATATTGATCAAATAAACGATTACAACATGTCTTTACAATACACAGGTGGAAGCCAAACTGAAATACAAAGCATAATCTAAATACAACTGGCACCATGGCCAAACAAACTGAAATACAAAACTCGAATGCCAAAACGAAAAGGAAAAGCTGAATCTCCAAGCATGAACTAAAACCTGCAAATCAGACGGATATAGGGGTGAGCACAACTATTGCTCAGCAGGTGATAAACTTCATCAGCTGAGCACGCTCAAAACATAATCTGAACATACCAATATATACATATACGAAAGCGCTTAGCCAGAGCGAAATCAGAGACAAAGCAAATGTCTTTCAAATAGACAGAAGTCTAAAGCAGAAGGAGCTGAGCGGTGGTCAAAACAGATACTCAATAGCAGAAGGTAACAGAAGCTGAAAGCTCGACGAACAGAAGCTTAGCAAACTCAAAAGCTTAAACATAATCCGAAGCTAAGCAAAATCAGAAGCTTAGCAAAATCCAGAACTAGCAGAAGACGGTAAGCACACAGCAGACCATCTCAAATCAAATACAGACAGAGCAAACAAGCAGAGCACTTGCAAAATCAGAAATCCTCAACAGACAGGAAGCACACAGCAGCCTATCTGAGTTTGCAAACAGACAGGGCAGGCGGAAGTAGTACAAACAAACAGAGGTGTTCAAAGGACAAAAAGCACACAACAGTCTGTCAAATACAAAAGCAGAGAGGACAGACGGAAGCCGAACTAAATACAAACAGAAGTGGGACACTAGCATTCAAAGCATACAGACAGAACGAGCAAACAACTCGTGAACAGAACGAGGAAACCTCACTCGTAAACAGAACAGGTTGAACACCTGTGAAAGAACGGGGAACATCACCCGTGAAAGAAGGACGTCCTACATAGCGCGCTACGAGACAGCGAGACCAGCCATCCAAAGGTTCGGATACAGAGATAACTAGGTCCCAAAACAGAAGCTTAAAAACAGATAAGCATATGTACAACCATTGCACTAGAGAGCAGATAAGAAACTGAGAAATCAGAAGGGCATCCAACCCCGCAAATAGAAGTCACATAATTCAGAAGCTTGTTGAAGGCTATTAAATCAGAGAACACATAACCATGTGCTCAAACATGTATAAACAGATAGTATTTGGAAAGAGGAATCCAACGCCGAAAACGGCACTCAAAACGGAGCTCAAACGAAGAAGTGATGGTCAAAACAGAGAGTAGTCCGAACTTGTGTCCTAACTTCGAAGCTCGGACACAAGCTCAGACTCAAATCAGAGGGGAAAATCGAGATGTCCGAACTTCGAAGTTCGGACTGAAGTTCGGACAGTTTTTCGGAAAAAGTTACGTGGTGAAGTCCGAGCTTCGAAGTCAGAAAACCGGGGTGCAAAAACAGGGTGTCTGCAGACTGTATATTGTGAGTGGTTGGAACTGGTGTAATTAAAACAAATGAAAAAGAAATTAAAAACTCAAAATAACTGTCGGGCTGCAAACAAAATCCCGGTCGCAGTAGTATAGTAAAGTGGAAGCGACCGGATATCGAACCGTGGGACTAAGGGGAATTATTAAGTACCTAAGCTTTGTCACAAAAAGGGGGGTTAATTGACTTGTTTTTACAAATAAAAAGGAAAGATAAAATAAACTAAGTAAAAGGTAAATTAAACGGGACTCTGGGTTCAGGTTTATATAGTCTGCTCTTTTATGCTATGTCTACCGGTTTTATTATAATAGTTTGGCAAAATTCCTGTTAATATCTTAAGGACTAAATCATAGACTCAAAAGAACTCGTTTACTAGAAAATGCTCGATCTAATCTAGATTCGAGCAAAACACATGTAAACGGACATTTAGTGCGAGAAATTATATTTGCGTCTGAAAATACTAACTTATTAAAATAAGCTTTCTCCAGATTTACGGCTTAATTAACCTGTCTATTTATCACGGGTCTGATCAAAATAGACTTAGTAAAGCATTTTAATAAATTCATGTAATTTATTAAAAAGGCGAGAGATAAGCTTTAATCGTAACAAACTGTATTAAAACTAAACCGGTAAAACATATTGCATAATTAATACAAACACATAATAACCATTCCCAGAGTATAAATATTCTAGCCTAACATATTAAATAGATAAACAGAAACAAGAGTAGTAGAAATCATCGACTCCTGGATTTGTTCTGCTATTTGTATATAGGACTAGAGGTGGATATGGTGGAATGAAAAGAAAACAAAATGGAGAAGACGGGAGAAGAGAAATGGGATGAACGTGTGATTTGTGGTGTAGTGGATCGATGATGGATAGATACTGGATAGATGAGGAGGAATGGGTTTATATTAGAGCTTATCAACACTGACCCGGCCCGGCGGCCCAGCCCGGACCGGCCCGAAAATAAAGCCCGAAAAACCCGTCAGAAAAATATTCCGGGCGGGCTTGGACAACAAATCAGGCCCGAATGAAAAACCGGGCCGGGTTTCGGCAAAATTTTAGGCCCAAAACTAAGCCCGGCCTGGCCGTTTTATTATCTTATATAGTTTTATAAATATAGTATTATACTCCCTCTTGTTCTCAATATATGATTTTTTGGGTCCTTTCACTATTTTCAAAATATAACGTGTTGTAGTCTTTTTTGTCATCTATTTTCCAATTCTATCCCTGATCTATTATTTCACAACTCTACTTTTTAAATTATTTCAATTCCCAATGCAAAAAATAAGGGTAAAGTAGTCTAAATTTTTCCTCTTTAATTCTTGTGCCTATAGCTAGAAAATCAAGTATTGATAACAGAAGGGAGTATATATTTAATTTAACTTTATATAATACCTTTTACTATTTATTTAAATTATATATAATATCTATTAATATTACATACAACATATACATATTATAATTAATATTATACATAATCTATATATTTTTTTCAAAAAATCAAAAATTATTTTAAAAAAATTATAAAACCGGGCCGGGCGGGCCGGACAATGGCAACAACTAAAATAAAGTCGGGCCTAGCCCGGCCCGGCCCGAAAAAATTAAAACCGGGCTTGGGCAAATATATAGGCCCGTTCAGGCCTTAAATTCAATGTCAGCCCGGCCCGAACCCGGCCCGCCCGCCCGTTTGATCAGCTCTAGTTTATATAGCAGAGGAATTTGAAGAAGACGATAAGGATGGCGGTACAGTAGGTGAGATGAGACCATGCAGAAGTCTCATGCATTAGGTGAGATTAATCTCGGTAGAACAAACAGACGGTGCATATTTGAAGAAAGCAGTGCCGACATGCGTCCGGCCTGCATCCGTGTTTTAATCCCCGGTCCTCTCTAGCTCTTGTCCGACCTTTAATCCACGGACGGGCCATGGTCATCTCTTGCGTCCGTGTCTTGTCCGCACGAAAAAGACCGGACGTCTCTATCCTGTCCGCGGTTCTATCCGCCCAAATATGGCGGACGTCTCTGTTAAAGTGGCGCGCTGTTTCTTCTTGTGCGTCCGCGGTTCTGTCCGTCCATAAAAGGCCGGACGTCTCTAATCCTGTCCGCCCAAATGTCCATGGACGTGGCACGGTAGTAAGGTTTAGCGCGTACATGTCGTGTGACTTATTTTAATCATTAATATGGTTTTATTTCCTACATTTAACACATATAATACATTAGTTAATATCAAAACATAATTCTAGGAAAAACATAAGATAAGTGAGAAACATTACTTAAAATGCTGCAAATTATAAGGTGATAAAATCTTAATAAGTCTATATGTTTTGCACTTATCAAACTTCCTCACACTTAAGCTTTTGCTTTTCCTCAAGCAAATAAGGAGTGTAACTATCTCTAAGCCGTAGTATAAAACAAGATTAAATAAGTGTATAAGGGAATTTAGACAAAGTGACAATTGAAAGAATAATTTCTGCTCTCCGAAGTAGGTTTTTGCATACAGTGAAAAAGAGCAATTTATAAAAGCATAGAAAAACTAGATTGCACAAAACAAGTTAGATTAACCTGGGATTTTCCTCCAATTTCTGTTCTCTAGCCCGGGATGACAAGGGGTGTGAAGTAATGCCTTATTCCGCAATACCTTTCAACACCACGTACTCATGTTTATAAATAAAAATTGCAATTTATTGCTTTCATTTTTTTAATGCAGAAATGTATATACTAAACAAACACATTTTTTTTTATATTGCATTATTTTTCTGTACCCCAGACTTTTCTCTCTATCCTTGTAGCGGTGTTGGGTCTTCTATCCCAGATCAGGAGACCTTAGGTAGATAGGTGTTAAGGCACCCCGGAGGACTTAATAACCAGATAGACGAGGCCTGTTTTTGGTTTAGAAAAATTTATAAACAGCGGAGTACCTTGTCTTTATCCTTTTCTTTCCTAACTTTCCAATCATTTCCAAAATCCCAAGCTAAACTAAATTGGTTTTTACAATTAGCAGATCTATCGTATTTTAAATGAAGATAGAGTATTTTGATTAAAAATAATTTTATACAAACTCCTTTACACAACACGACTCTTTCAGTTGTCACTTTGGCTTAATTTCAAACACTTCTACAATTATTTTATCTCATTTTTTTTCAAAATGTTGGCATTTAGAGTAGCAAAAAGCGAGTGTGGCATTAACGAACAACTAGCATATTTTCAGGGAAAGGTCTCTACTTCCTCACACTTGAGAGGAGCAATGTCCTCATTGTTCAAAATAAAATCAAGAAAAGGACCTTCCAAAATATGCCAGACTCATAAAGGATTAAATTAATAAAGAAGCTTTAACGTAAAGTAGGTTGAACAATAATATAATAAAGAATGAACTGAGACTCCCCTTGTATCGTAGATTGAGGAAGGTGCCCTTCCTCACACTTAAAGCTTTGGTAGGGGTGAAACGTTCCTCACACTTAAGTTCACGCAAGTGTCCAACCGGGGAGATATCAAAATTGCCAGAACAACTGAGGTTGCTTTCCATATGTGAGTTCAGCTATATGTTGAATATAGAATTTATTTGGAAAAGAAAAACCTGTATAGCCAGCAGAACTCAAGTGGCACCATAAATAGCAGGTAAAATACATAAAATAAAAGCATTAGCAAGAAAAATATAAGATGTAGATGGAGTAAGAGGAAATACATAAATAAAAATGCACTGCATAAAATAAAAGCATTAGCAAGAAAATAAAAGTGAACTGTTACCTCCTGAGTACACAAAGTATGACAAGATTTAAAACAGTAAGAGTTTTACAATAAGTTAGTGAACAAGAGAGATATATAAAACTAAATAAAAGGAAAGAAAGATCACTGTGGTGGCTGTTGCGGTCCCTGGCCTATCTGAGCGAGGAGATGCTGTATGAGCTGAGCCGTGCGCTCCTGCTGCTCATTCGACCGTGAAAGCTGCTGAGCTGTCTGTGCATGCAAATCCTCACTCCGGTCTAAGCGCTCTGTCATCCGTGTCTGGGCCTCGCGGAGCGCAGTCTGCTCAGTCAGCATCCTCTGCCGTGTCTGCTCAAAGCTCTCAAACCGCTGAGGGAGGAGGGCGTCGGGTGTTAGTTCGCCAGAGAAGGAAACAGATGAAGAAGAAAGAACGAAGAAGAAGAAAGAAGAAGAAAAATCGGAGCGCAGATATAAACTTTTAGCCGCATCCGCTCTGTGTCCGTGTAAAAATGGGCGGACGCGTTGTTTTTTTTTTCGACGTCCGGGTCTTTGTCTGTGTTAATTTGGGCGGACGCTCCGTTCCTTCCTTGCGTCCGGCCTTTTAAGGGCGGACGTGAGTTCTGTTTCGTTTTTCTTTTTGTTTTTTTGTTTTTCTCTTTTTTTTTGATTTTATAGCGTGTCCGTGTTTGTGTCCGGCTTTTTAAGGCCGAACACACCTAAACTATCGTTTTTTATAAACCGAAAACAATGAAACAAAAAGAAAATAAAATAAAACAAAATAAATGTATAATTAAAAGAAAAGGCAGAATTAAATGACAAGGGGATTTAATTGACAGTAATTTAAATGACAATAATTGAACTTGGAATTTAATGACATTAAATTTAATTAGAATTTACAAAATTTAAATGCCAATTGAAATGTTAGAAATTAGATACTGAAATTAATGTAGAAGTTAGATTACTGAAATTAAATGACAGAATTGAAATGTTAGAAATTAGATTACTCAAAAGTAAATGACTGGGAATTTAAATGACAGAAATTAGTATAAACACACAAATAATAATATAAACAAATATAATAGATAATTAATATAAACAACAAACAAAATAATATAAACAAAATATTCTAATATAGTAAGTGAATTATCCGGGGCTTAGGGACTAGAATAAATCTAGTCCCCGACAACGGTGCCATTTTGCAGACTGTATATTGTGAGTGGTTGGAACTGGTGTAATTAAAACAAATGAAAAAGAAATTAAAAACTCAAAATAACTGTCGGGCTGCAAACAAAATCCCGGTCACAGTAGTATAGTAAAGTGGAAGCGACCGGATATCGAACCGTGGGACTAAGGGGAATTATTAAGTACCTAAGCTTTGTCACAAAAATGGGGGGTTAATTGACTTGTTTTTACAAATAAAAAGGAAAGATAAAATAAACTAAGTAAAAGGTAAATTAAACGGGACTCTGGGTTCAGGTTTATATAGTCTGCTCTTTTATGCTATGTCTACCGGTTTTATTATAATAGTTTGGCAAAATTCCTGTTAATATCTTAAGGACTAAATCATAGACTCAAAAGAACTCGTTTACTAGAAAATGCTCGATCTAATCTAGATTCGAGCAAAACACATGTAAACGGACATTTATGCGAGAAATTATATTTGCGTCTGAAAATACTAACTTATTAAAATAAGCTTTCTCCAGATTTACGGCTTAATTAACCTGTCTATTTATCACGGGTCTGATCAAAAAGACTTAGTAAAGCATTTTAATAAATTCATGTAATTTATTAAAAAGGCGAGAGATAAGCTTTAATCGTAACAAACTGTATTAAAACTAAACCGGTAAACATATTGCATAATTAATACAAACACAAATACCATTCCCAGAGTATAAATATTCTAGCCTAACATATTAAATAGATAAACAGAAACAAGAGTAGTAGAAATCATCGACTCCTGGATTTGTTCTGCTATTTGTATATGTAGGACTAGAGGTGGATATGGTGGAATGAAAAGAAAACAAAATGGAGAAGACGGGAGAAGAGAAATGGGATGAACGTGTGATTTGTGGTGTAGTGGATCGATGATGGATAGATACTGGATAGATGAGGAGGAATGGGTTTATATAGCAGAGGAATTTGAAGAAGACGATAAGGATGGCGGTGCAGTAGGTGAGATGAGACCATGCAGAAGTCTCATGCATTAGGTGAGATTAGTCTCGGTGGACCAAACAGACGGTGCATATTTGAAGAAAGCAGTGCCGACATGCGTCCGGCCTATGTCCGTGTTTTAATCCCCGGTCCTCTCTAGCTCTTGTCCGGCCTTTAATCCACGGACGGGCCACGGTCATCTCTTGCGTCCGTGTCTTGTCCGCACGAAAAAGACCAGACGTCTCTATCCTGTCCGCGGTTCTGTCCGCCCAAATATGGCCGGACGTCTCTGTTAAAGTGGCGCGCTGTTTCTTCTTGTGCGTCCGCGGTTCTGTCCGTCCATAAAAGGCCGGACGTCTCTAATCTTGTCCGCCCAAATGTCCACGGACGTGGCACGGTAGTAAGGTTTAGCGCGTGCATGTCGTGTGACTTATTTTAATCATTAATATGGTTTTATTTCCTACATTTAACACATATAATACATTAGTTAATATCAAAACATGATTCTAGGAAAAACGTAAGATAAGTGAGAAACATTACTTAAAATGCTGCAAATTATAAGGTGATAAAACCTTAATAAGTCTATATGTTTTGCACTTATCAGTGTCCGAACTTCCAAGTTCGGACGGAAGTTCGGACACAGTGAAAATCTCGGAAAACCTTGGCGCAACAGAGCGTGTCCGAACTTCCAAGTTCGGACGGAAGTTCGGACGCGCCGAAAAATGCAGTTTCCAGAACGAAATCTGATGTGAACAGAATCCTCAAAACAATGTCAAAAATGCAGTACGAATCCAGAGTCCTTAAACCATAACTATGGCAGTTTTTAGAAGATCAAAACCAAGACAAATCAGACAGAGATCAGTCACCAAACACAAAGCAATTAAACAACCCGAACTCTCAAATCAGAAGTACTCAGGGTTCACAAAACAGAAGGGAATCATAGAGGTAGATTCACTATTGTCAAAATATACTTACATATCAAAATACAAAACAAATACAAATCCCACGGGGTTGTAACGCATCAAAACGTAAATCCGGAACACACACACAAAATTACACAAATCAGAAACCACACAAACATATACGGAAAATAACGAACCAAAACCCCTGTGGGTGAACGCACACAACCGAATTCATCTACCACCTACCTCACATCCGTAGCTAAGCCATCTCTGCGGACTCTACGAATCACCTTCCCGAATCTCCAATCGAATGATAATCCCTCGAATTGAACCGCTCCCAAAATACAAAATCAGAATTAGAAAATAGAAGAGGAAGCCTTAATGGAGAAGAGAACCAATCTACAATCCAACCAGATTGACAACTGACGGACGAACACAATTCCATCTACAGACCTCCAGCGATTAATAATGGAGAGAACATTAAAGAAGAGAATGAGCAAAGGGAGGAGAACTTGAACGCGTAGAGAATGAGCGATAGAACTGTCGATGAGAGAGATGAAGGAAGGGAAATAATAGTGAATTAGATAGAGAGAGGAGTAAAATAGTTTTAATAAATCTCTCTCTTAAGGAATTAATAAATAACAAAAGGGAAGAAGACAATTGTAACCCTCCTTCCACAAGCTAACATATTAACATTAGAAGAATGTCATAGAGTTTCTAGTATAAGATCAAATTAATATATACTCCCTTTGCGAATCAGAAAGGAAATAAATAAAAACAATCTGGGGCATAACATTCAGTATTCATCATTGATGATATATGAATATGTAAATGAAAATTGAAATAAAAATTTTGTAATTATTAAGCGTACGTGAATCAAATTAAAATATGCTATGCATTGTATATGTATAATATAAGTATTTTTCTGTGTAATAATTTTCATAAGAGAAAATTATATACTCATGAGAGGTTTGATCTATTTTCACAAACCACCTAAATGGTTTGGATAATTATTTTTCTACCCATCAACTTTCTCACAGTTTTACATCTATGATCATTTATGTTTTTTCCGTTAGTTCATGCCACATGTCCGTTTTAACTTGTTATCATATATGATTTCTTCATTCTCTTCTTGTCTTGTGTCAACGCCTCTATGGACTTATCTTCTTCTCTTTGGCGATAACAATACATTCTCCAGCTCACTTTAGACTGGCGATTTAATCGGAGAAGGGCAAAGTTCATGAAAAAATATCACTCATGAGACTATGTACTCATCGACTAGACACAATCAGCCACCGAGGTCATAGATTCTGAACCAGAGAGGGGCCAAAATTAGGAAAACAATTCACGGTCGTTTTCATTCCCTTCACTCATTGTAATTTTACAATCCTAATTGGAAACAAGGAACATACATGTTTTCCTTATAATTTCATGGTTGTCTTCATTCCTTTCACTCACTCTAGTTAATCTCATAGTCTCTTCATTCCCTTCACAAGGTGGTCCGGAAGATATCAAAAACTTATATTGTTATAACCCAAAGTTTATTTCAGAGGTGCAGAATTTATTTCGCTAACGTTGTTACTTAAGTGAGCTTTATTTGATTTAGCACGTGGACGTCTTTGGAATTTAAGTTGATGGCAAGAAGGTCTTTCTCCTCACCTAATTAAGGTAATTACCTATTGCTTAAAGGAAAATGATTCCTTTATTTAATTATTATTTTCTACTCAGTTCTCACACACGATGGTATACCACAAACGTCAGTTCTTCCAACCTCACTATTGCGCCGTGCTTGTGTTCTCCCTTCTCTCTTCTCCTCACGGATTTTCTTCTCTCAAATCACGTTATTACTGATTGTGCGTTCATAGATCGAGTTCTTCAGTCTAAGTCTACTCCGCTGCGAATCCCTTGTCAGATTCAGATTCGGGTTTTGAATATTAATTGCGTATTCATAGTTTTTGTAATCTGGAATTTCTACATTTTTAATTCCGGTTCTCCTCTGTAATCCGGTGCTTGTCAGTGATTGACTCCTACGCTCGTCCATCAATTCTTCACTGTTGATTCCTAAGATCTCTACTGTTGGATTCAGGTGAGAATTTATGAGTTGCGTTCTACGGTTTGTGATTTTTGAGTTTGGGAAGTTTTAGCATTTCTGAATTGGGAATTGCCTCTACGATTGTGTGTACTCAGTGTCAGTTCGGGTTGTGCTTGGGTTGCTGCGTGGTGGTCTGCATTTGGCTGGATTCTGCTTCAGTTGGGAAGTGTTTCGCTAATTAACGAGGTAGGTAGCTCACAGATTCAGCTAGTATGTTCGCCCATGGGGTGTTTAATCTGGGGTTTAAGTTGACTGAATTACTTTGCAATGGCGTTAGATTTCTGTATGTTTTAATGTGGTTTCAACTGGCTAAAACCCCTATTGTTGTGCTTCTACAAATTCTGAGTTTCTTGCTACAATTTGGTGTTGGTAATGTCTCTGTTGTGTGTGAAATTCTAAAATCTCTGATTTTTTACCTGTCTGAACTTCTGTCCGAACATGGATGTTCGGACAGCCCCTATGATGCCTTTTGTTTTACACGTTTTTGAATGTGTCCTAACTTCTGTCTGAATGTGTAAGTTTAGACGGTGTGCGAGGACGAGTCTGGTCTGTGAGTTTCGGCTGGTGTCCAAACTTGTAAGTCCGGACAGAAGTTCGGACACCCGCTGCTGGTTTTCTCTAATTTTGGTTCGACATGCGTCCGAACATTGATGTTCGGACACATGTTCGGACACCTCACAAGGACTTCTCTGATTTTAGTTCGACTTGTGTCTGAACATTGATGTTCGAACACAAGTTCGGACATTCTGATTTTTGCGCCTTCTGAGTCTCGACTTGCGTCCGAACATTGACGTTCAGACATAAGTTCAGACATCCCTCTATTTTTGGCTAAACATGCTCGTTCGAGCTCCATTTTGACCTCTGTTTGTGCGGTTGTATTCCACTACTGATAATTAAGCTTTCTAAATGCTTTGTGGTGCAATTGGTGCACATATGCTTACTATTATTTAAGCTTCTATTTTTGGGATATAGTATATATGTATTCGAACTGTGGATGGCTGGTTTAGCTATCTCGTAGCGTTGCATAGGACGTCCTTTTGTTTTCCACGGGTGTCTCCCCCGTTCTATTCACAGGTGTTCCACTTGTACTGTTTACGAGTGATGGTTCCTCGTTCTTTTCACGAAATTTATTCCATTCTGTTTATATGCTTTGGTATCTAGTGTCCCATTATGCTTGTTATTTCCTCTGCTCTTGAATCTGTTTTAGTCCTATTGTATTGTTCTGTTGTTGGCTTTTGCCTTGGAATTATCTCTTCCCTTCTTTTTAAACTCATGAATTTATAATCTGTTCTATAAAATTTTTGAGTATGCTGGTTGATGAAGTTAGTCAGCTTCTGGGCATGGTTATGTGCTCACTCTCCTACTTTCACTAACATTACAGATTGATCATCGAGGATTGCCTTGATTCTGGAGCTTAGCTTGATAGCTCGTATTTGAGATTTGTTATGTTTACATTTCAGACTTTGTAGCCTTCGGGCCTTTGATTTTCTTATCAGACTTTTGACATATGTTTTGGAGATTTGTATTGATATTTAGATATTTTGACATACTTGATTATACTTTTTATACAAGTACTCATTTGGGGCCTTTCTCATTAAGTATTAGTTCGTAGCCTTGCGTTATTAGGTAGTAATACGTGGCGTGTAATGTTCCTAACTCCTAGGCCAGTGTTGGGGTCATTACATTTAGTGGTATCAGAGCTCTTGGTTTCTAATCTGATGGGAATTTAGCTTAGTCTGATAGTTAGTTGTCAGTATCTGTGCTTTGGAGACTCGTGGTCTAATTATTTGCTTGTGGACTTTTAGAATGCCGTCACGAAGAGCTCCAGTCACTCCTCAGGGTGATGTTGTGAGGTAGTCCAGCAGTTCATGACCTAGTTGCTGCAGACAGTTGTAGCTGGAGGAGCCTCTGAAGGAAGAGCAGCTGGTGGTGGTGCAGCCGGAGCTGGGGCTGCTGATGCTGGAGGAAGGAATGTGAAAGTGCTACAGGAGTTCATGAAGCTGAAGCCTCCAGCATTCGACGGGACTGGAGACTCATAGGAGGCCAGTCATTAGTTGACTGAGGTGGAGGATTTGCTGCGCGTTATGGGCTCGGAGGAGGAGTAGAAGGTGGACTTCACCACCTTTCTGTTCAAGGCCGAAGCCAAGGAGTGGTGGAGGTCAGTGGTAGGGAGGTTCCCACAGCTCTAGACTTGGGACCAGTTCACGGGCGAATTCAACAAGCAATTTTATCTGGACATCTACAAGGACCAGCGGATTTTAGAGTATAACCGACTGCGCCAGGGTCGGGACATGAGCGTAGAGGAGTACATTCGCAAATTCATCAGTCTCTCCAAGTTTGCACCTGAACCGGACGAGCATAGGAAGGCCAGGAAGTTTGAGAGTGGCCTCAGGCCTAATATTCATTCTGCTGTGACACCACTGCGTCATAAGACCTTCAGGGACGTAGCTGATGTCGCCTTGTTGGTGGAGGCCGATCTGAAGGGCCACCAGTCTGGTTGGAAGGACAAGAAGAGAAAGCAGAGGTCCGAGGAGAGCGACATAAGAGATCAGGGTGCTTCTCAGAAGAAGCAGTCGACTGGTGACCGTTCTGGGGATTACCTCGAACCGTGGTGGATCTTCTTCTTCTTCATCCGCTTTGAAGTGCCAGGTCTGTGGCAAGTTCCACAGGGGACGAGACTACTACAGGAAGTCGGGAGCTTGCTTCAAATGTGGCTCCCAGGACCACAGGATCACTGACTGCCCTCAGGCCGAGAGGAGCAGAGGTAGTTCAGGAGGTAGGACGGGAGGGTCCACCTCAGAGATCAGAGATCGAGACCGGGCTTAGCAGAAGAAGCCCCCGGGCCAGGCTAGAGTCTACGCGATGGTTGGAGAGAGGGACTGATCCACTGACAGAGTTGTCACAGGTATTCTCCAGTTGTCATCTCGTTCTGTTTTCTGCTTGTTTGACTCTGGAGTCACCCACTCTTTTATTTCTACTGAGTTAGTGAGTGAGCTCGGTTTAACTATTGTGCCTCTGGGTATTGAGCTGTGCGTGCATAGTCCTCTGGTTAGGAATTCTTCCATGCTATTGAACTCTGTGGGTAAAGATAGTCCTATAGTACTAAAAGATAGGACCCTGTGTGCTGATCTCATCCCTATGGAGATGACGAATTTTGATGTGATCCTGGGCATGGATTGGCTTGCTGCTCACCATGCCCATATTGATTGTGCCGCCATGCGAGTGATGTTTGAGGAGTTGGGTCAGCCCCGTTTGTCAGTAGCCGGGAATGGAATCCCGTGTTCACCACCCGTGATTTCAGTCATGCAGGCGTTTCACCACTTGAGGAAGGGATGCCAGGGATTTCTGTGCTACATCCTTGTGGTTCGCAAGGATGCGAAGTTCAAGGATATTCCAGTGGTTAGAGACTTTCCAGATTTGTTACAGAGAGGTGGAGTTCTCGATCGAGTTCGCACCTGAGACTTAGCCTATATCTAAGGCCCCGTACCGGATGGGTCATGCTGAGCTCAAGGAGTTGAAGATTTAGCTACAAGAGCTACTGGATAAGGGCTTCATTCACCCTAGTGTGTCGCCTTGGGGAGCGCCAGTGTTATTTGTCAAGAAGAAGGATGGCAGCCTTCGGTTGTGCATTGACTACAGGGAACTCAACAAGGTTCCATTAAGAACCGATATCCTCTCCCACAAATCGATGATCTGTTTGACCAGCTAGCTGGGGCTAGATTGTTTTCGAAGATAGATCTAAGGTTCGGTTATCAACAGCTGAGGATTAAGGCATATGACATGCCTAAATCTGCCTTTTGGACTCGTTATGGACATTACGAGTTCCTAGTGATGTCATTCGGTCTGACGAATGCGCCTTCTGTGTTTATGGACATGATGAACCAGGTGTTCAAGCCGTTTTTGGACCAGCTCGTTGTGGTTTTTATAGATGAAATCTTGGTGTATTCCAAGACTACGGAGGAGCATCTAAGGACCGTGCTTCAGACTTTGAAGGAGCGAGAGCTGTATGCGAAGCTTAAGAAGTGCGAGTCATGGTCAGATCGGGTCGTCTTCTTGGGACATGTTGTCTCCAACGATGGCACCTCCATGGACTCGGAGAAGATTAGGGCCATTACAGAGTGGGCCAGACCCACTAATGTCGGGGAGATTCGTAGCTTCCTTGGTTTGGCGGGCTACTATCGCAAGTTTGTGGAGGGTTTTTCTAAGTTGGTGATTCCCCTGACTCGTCTACTGTAGAAGGAGGTCAAGTTCGAGTGTAGTGAAGCCTATGAGCAGTGCTTTCAGGAGTAGAAGGGGAGATTGACTTCTGCGCTGATTCTAACTCTTCCAGAGGGGACCGAGGGATTTGAGGTCTTCTGTGATGCATGCCATAAGGGACTCGGGTGTGTCTTGATGCAGCATGGGAAGGTAGTTGCATATGGCTCGTGTCAACTAAAGCCATACGAAAAGAAATATCCTACCCACCACTTGGAGCTGGCTGTTGTGGTGTTTGCGTTGAAGATTTGAAGACACTACCTATATGGAGCGTCGTGCAAGGTGTATACAGACCACAAGAGCCTCAAGTATCTGTTCACTCAGAAGGAGCTGAACTTAAGGCAGAGGAGGTGGCTAGAGTTGTTGCACGACTACGACTTGGAGATCCTCTACCATCCCGGTAGAGCGAATGTCGTAGCTGATGCCCTAAGTAGGAGAGGACCGTCTGGAGTAGCGTGTGCATTGACGGGTGTGCAGAGGTCTACCCTTGAGTTATAGCGTTTGGGTATCTGGGTTGTTCGTCCAGAGAGGTCTGGGGTTTTGGCAACTTTGTAGATTCAGCCTACCTTGATCGACCGGATCAAGGTCAGTCAGGAGCTCGACGCTGGGCTGTGTAAGATCAGGGAGGGGATTTCTGCTAATCAGGATTTGGAGTTTAGGGTTTCAGAGGATGGCTGCCAGAGATTCAGAGATCGTGTCTGTGTGCCTGCAGACGATGCCCTAAGGCGTGAGATCATGCAGGAGGCTTATGGAGCCCCATACTCGGTACACCCAAGAGGTGTGAAGATGTACTAGTATCTTTAAGAGGCGTTCTGGTGGAATAATATGAAGAGGGATATATCCGAGTTTGTATCCAGATGCCAGACCTGTCAGCAGGTCAAGGCAGAGCATCAGAGGCCAACCGGTTTGCTTCAGCCACTTCTAGTTCTAGAGTGGAAATGGGAGAGTGTCGGGGTGGATTTCATTATGGGACTACCTTGGACTCCGAGAGGTTTTGATGCTATATGGGTGATTATGGATAGGCTCACTAAGAGCGCCCATTTCTTACCAGTCAGGAAGGCCTATAGTCTACACCGCCTTCCTCAGTTATACAGGGATGAGATAGTGCGTCTTCATGGAGTCCCTGCTTCGATTGTGTCTAACAGAGACCCGAGTTTCGTGTCTAGATTTTGGCAGAGTTTGCATCAGGTATTGGGGATGAAGTTTTCTTTCAATTAAGCTTATCATCCTTAGTCAGACGGGCAGACAGAGAGGACGAATCAGGTCCTTGAGGACATGCTCAAAGCATGTGTGCTTGACTTCAGGGGCAGTTGGGATTAGCACGTGGCTTTGATCGAGTTTGCTTACAATAATAGCTTTCAGTCTAGCATAGGGATGGCCCCGTTCAAAGCTCTGAATGGTAGGAGGAGCAGATCACCCATCTGTTGGGATGATCTGAAGGAGAGAGTTGTAGTGGGCCCAGACTTGGTTCAGGATGCTGTGGGTAAAATTCAGTTCATCAGAGAGCGTCTGCTTGTGGCAGCTTAGAGTCATCAGAAGAGCTATGCCGATCAGAGGAGATGACCCTTAGAGTTTCAGGTGGGTGACCATGTGTATCTGAAAGTTTCCCCAGTCCGAGGGGTAGTGAGGTTTGGGAAGAGAGGCAAGCTCAGCCCTCGCTTCATAGGTCCATTCAAGATCCTGGAGAGGATTGAACCGGTCACCTACCATCTAGCGTTGTCGCCGTCTCTAGCAGGAGTTCACAGTGTTTTCCATGTGTCCATGCTGAGGAAGTACATTCCAGACCCGTCTCATGTGATAGAGTTCGGACCGCTTCAGTTAAGGGAGGATTTCACTTACTGAAAAGGGGAAAATGTGTCCAGAGGCCCTAAAGAAAGAGCAACAGTCTAATAAGGCTAATACAACGACCGGGCGTCCCTGACCAAGCCCAAACAGGCCTCAAGCGGTGACCGGTGTATTCGACCGGTCGCCAAGAATCCCAGAACCCAGCGTAAAGAGCGACCGATCGCCTTCAAAAGTATCGCTACGACCGGTCGCCCGAGACATAAAGGGCAGTATGAGAAGCGACCGGTTGCCTGTGACCGGACGCCTAGTAAAGCACGAGTAGCGACCGGTCGTCTGTGACCGGTCGGTAGGGAGATTAGGATAAGATATTTGTCAGATATTTTGTAAGTCTGTCGAGATATTTTGGTGCCAGGCTGGCACAATGTGATAGGCCAGAAGGCAGAGGGAAACACTATAAATAGGGGTTCACCCCTCAATAAAAGGAACGCGAACAATACTTGAGAATTCTCACTATTGCATTGTGTTGTTGCGAATCTCTCTCTCTTCATCCCTGTTCTTGAGCTCTCCCTTTCGGTAACAAGGTAACCTGGTAGAACTCGGCAATAGATTAGAATCCCAATCATTAGACTACGTGAGAGAACAGTGTGAGGATCCTGGGGTTTGTACCATTTCATTTGGCGCCGTCTGTGGGAAACGAACAGCTCAGATCTAGCAACCACGAGACCACCGACAAGAATAATAACTTTGGAAAACACACGAAGTCGACACATCTGAGAGCAAAATTGTGTTTTTTGCAGGTTAGGTACGAGGATGGCACCCAGAACAAGGAAGAATCCGCAAACCAACGACGGAAGCACTGGACCCGAAGCAACCCACGACTCCATTTCCAAAAAAGACCTGGAGAACATGCTGGCGAGCCTCACTAGATCAATCGATGAAAAAATCGTGGAAGGAAACGAGCTCCTGCAACAGGAATTGATGCAGAGAGACGAGGAATTCCAGCGAAAGTGGGAGGAGATGTCGGAGGCGATAGATCTCCTGAAGGGTCGGGATGCGGCCGGAAGCAATGACGGGAAAAGAGGCACCCGAGGGGAGGCCTTAATCACTATCGAAGAAGAAGAAGATGATGCCATTGACATGAGCCTGTACCCCTTCTCTGAGAAGATCCGCAGAGCTAAACTACCGCCCCACTTCGTCGCCCCGGCGGTGGAGAAGTACGACGGTACTGGGGACCCTGCTCAGCACATTAAGAAGTTCATGTTTGCCATGAACACCCAGGGGATTAGCTCCCTCGCCCTGTGCAACTTGTTCCCGGGAACACTCTCCAAGAGAGCCCTGAGCTGGATCTCGTAGGCCACCCCAGTCGATCTCCAGTTTCAAACAACTAACCGAGGAGTTCCAACAATACTTTGCGGCCAGTAAGAAGGTGAAAAGAGAAACGATAGAGCTCATGGATGTAAACAGGCGAAGGGGAGACTGTAAAGGAATACAGCGAGCGGTTCCACAAGCAGGTGGCTGAAATCGACGATATCGATGAAAAGATATTGATCAAAGCCTTCGGTAATGGCTGGCCCACCCACGCCTCGCTGGAAAGATAGCCACCAAGGCGCCAAAGTCGCATGGTGAGTTAGCGAGATGATCCACGACTTCCTCAAATCGGAAGTTGCGGAGAATAAGGCCAAGGAGCTCCTCAACAGCTTTAGAGCCCCCGCCGTGGGTGAGAAGAAGGCAGGCCAGACAGGAGGGGCGATTGCGGCCGGAGGATCGCACCAGGGGGGAAGCCGATACAAGCCTTATTCCAAACCCCGGCCCCCCAGGGACAGCAGGCCTCGCTCCAGAACCTTCCCGACGGTATCGATAGACCCAGGGAATACGCCGCTGCCGTGAGAGAGGGCTTCTGCCCCCACCAAGAAAACCCTTCCGGGAGAGTGCCGGTGGCCTTCTGTGAGTACCATGGGCACCGCAGCCACAGACCATAAACTGCGCGAACCTCGCCAAGAGCTAAGGATAATGAGGAGAACAAGAAGAAGGAAGGGGAGGCCAGCAAAGGCAGCACCATGGTAGCCAGTCCTCTCGGCCTAAGCCAGAAGAAGAGGTCCACCCCGAATTGGATCATAGCAAGTCCTTAGGGGTAATCACGGTCTGTAAGTTGCCTAGGGTAATTCTCTAGGATAGGGGGCGAAGTCCCCCCTTTAGAAGGAAAGAATCCCTCTGTACCCGGCAGGGGTTGTAATTCGTTAAATAATTATTAAAGCTTTCTTATATATGAGTAGTTGCATCCCGATAAAGTTTCACGTATCTCGAAGTTCACAAATAAAACAACGCTAACAAAAAAAACAAACTAATGAAATCCTCCTTGAGAATGCTTACAGGACTATTCTCAGAAGTAGGGCCCTTGACCCCCAATGAGAGGAAAAGACACGTCCACGAGGTTCACCGGGAACTCCCGGACAAGAAGGATACGAAGCATCAAAAGCTCCCCCCAAACTACTTCACCGAAGATGATGAAGACGGAGTCCTGTACCCGCACAACGATCCACTGGTCATAAGGGCTCAGGTGAATGACCGCATGATGGAGGGAATCTTGGTCGATAGCGGGGCAGGTGCAAACGTCATTTCTGTCGAGGCGGTAAGGAAACTCGAAATACCGGAAGAAAAGATCAAGCCCTACTCGGCCGTAGGGGGTTTTGTAGGAGGAATCTCGGCTAAATCTACAGGAAGCAGAGACTTCACCATCACTCTAGGGCAGGGGGACGAGAGGCGCACGGAAGAGCTGACGGCCTTCATCCTTCCCGGGCTCTCTGGGTACAACATGTACCTCGGGCGACCAGGAATAAACGCCTTCAGAGCCATTTGTAGCACCCACCATCTGAAAATGAAGTACCTGACCCGGTCAGGGAAGCTCGTGACGGTGAGGGGAAGCCAGAAAGTCGCGCGGGTGTGTGAAGTACGGATCATGGAAGGTCTGCCGGAAAATGAGACCGTCAAAACCACGGGGTCCGAAAAGGAATTCAAGGGAAAGCTCCCCCTCCCCGACGAAACAACAGGGCGGTACGAGGCCCCCGCCGATTCTCCAAAAGAGAAGGGCCACATTTGCCTGGAGCACAGAGGAGATGCCCGGAATAAGCCCAGACGTTATCCAGCATAATCTCAACGTGGACCCAGCGCACCCGTCAATCCGCCAAAGAAGAAGGGTGGTCGGGGCAGAAAGGGACCAGGCTGCTCGAGAAGAAGTGCGGAAGCTCCTACAAGCGGGTTTTATCAGAGAAGTGTCTTACCCCAAGTGTCTGGCAAACGTGGTCATGGTAAAGAAGTCCAATGGGAAATGGAGAATGTGCGTGGATTTCACCGACCTGAATAAAGCATGCCCCAAAGACTTTTACCCGTTACCATCGATAGACAGACTGGTTGTCTCGTCCGCCCAGAGCTCCGTCTTGAGCTTCTTGGACGCATTCTCTGGGTATAACCAAATAAAGATGAACGAGAAGGATTCTGAGAAAACTTCCTTCGTCACCTCAGCAGGAATCTTCTGCTACAAAGTAATGCCATTCGGAAAAAAATGCTGGCGCCACTTTCCAACGAATGATAGACAAAGTGTTCCGGGAGCAACTCTCGAGAAATGTGGAAGCCTATGTGGACGACATAGTCGTGAGAAGTCCGTCCAAAGAGCAGCACATGAAGGACTTGGAAGAGACATTCACCACGCTCGACAAATTCCAAATCAAACTAAACCCGGAAAAATGCGTATTCGGGGTCTCCAAAGGAAAATTCCTTGGCTTCATCGTCGGGCAACGAGGGATAGAGGTGGATCCGGAAAAGACCCAGGCGATTCTTGACCTCAGCCCTCCCCGAAGCATCAAAGATGTCCAAGCCCTCAACGGAAGACTCACGGCCCTGAGTAGGTTCTGCTCAAAGTTACAGGAAAAGGCAATCCCGTTCTTCAACATACTAAGGAAGAACAGCAAGTTCCAGTGGGGCCAGGAATGCAAAGAAGCCTTCGAAAAGATCAAAGAAATGCTCCGAGGGTTACCCAAGCTGGGAGTCCCGACGCCCGGCCAGGACCTCTACCTTTACCTGTCCGCATCAGCATGGGCAGTAGCAGCGGTCCTAATTATGGAGCACGAAAAAAAGGAGATTCCCGTCTACTACACAGGGAAGATCCTGACCCCCGTAGAGAGACGCTACACCAACATCGAAAAGGTTTTCCTTGCTCTGGTGGTGGCATCCCGGAAGCTGCGCCCATATTTCCAATCGCACCGAATTCTTGTAAGGACTAACTGGCCACTGAAGCAAATAACGAATAATCCGAATGCGTCGGGACGCATGGTAAGCTGGGTAGTCGAGCTCACCCAGTATGAAATCCACTTCCTACCACGAACGACAATCAAGGCTCAGGCCTTAGCGGACTTCATAATGGAAACCAGCTTCGACCAAGAAGAAGGAAAGCCACCCACCCCCTTCATCATCCAGGTAGACGGTGCTCGGTGCAAAACGGGAGCGGGAGCGGGGATTGTAGTCCAGACTCCCGACGGACGGGACATCAACTACGCCTTCCGACTGGAATTCGAAGTAACCAACAACGAGGCCGAGTACGAAGCTCTCATTCAAGGCCTAGAGGTCGCCATCGCCCTAGGTGCGACAGACCTGGAGATATACTCAGACTCCTTGCTGGTCACCCGCCAGCACGACAACATATATGAAGTAAAAGAAGAAAAGCTCTGGAGGTACTTGCTAAGGGTTCAAGAACTAAAGGCAAGCTTCTCGAGATGTGAGCTGAAACACCTTCCTCGGACAGAAAACACCGAAGCAGACGCGCTAGCAAAGTTAGCAAGCATGGCCGAAAAGATTCCAAGTAAGGTGTGGCTGGAGACAAGGACCAATCCAAGCATAGACGAGGCACAGATCCTGACGGCTGAGCCCCTCGTGCCAGAAGAATCTTGGATGACCCCGATCGTGGAGTACATCCTTGAAGGGAAATTGCCCCCGGGAGATAAAGAGGCCAGGACCCTGAAACGACGAGCGGCATCATTCTTTTTCGAGGAAGGGCCTCTACAAAAGGTCGTTCGCCAGGCCCGCCCTCAGATGCGTCACGGACGAAGAGGGAGGTGAGCTTATAAAGGAGGTACATGAGGGGGTTTGTGGAAACCACCAGGAGAAAGAGCCACGACCCACAAAATCATGAGGCTCGGCTACTACTGGCCGAGAATGCAAAACCACTGCAAGGAGTACATTCGGAAATGCACCAGGTGCCAGGAGCATGGCAGCAAGATACATAACCCCCCGGCCGCGCAACAGGCCATACTATCCCCGATCCCGTTCGCAATGTGGGGGTTGGATATCATTGGCCCTTTCCCGGAGGCATCCCCCGGGAGGTTCAGGTTCGTATATGTGGCCATTGATTACTTCACAAAATGGGTGGAAGCGATGCCAACCGTGTCCATCACAGCCAAGAGGTCGCAAGAATTCGTATGGAAGCACATTGTGTGCAGATTCGGGTTGCCAAGGATCATAATAACTGACAATGGGACGCAGTTCAATTGCGGCAGTTTCCGGGAGTTTTGTGAACAATGGAAAATCGAGGTAAGATTCGCGTCAGTGGCGCACCCTCAGGCCAACGGACAGGTCGAGAACGCAAACGGGCAGATCATAAAAGCGTTGAAGAGAAAGTTAGGAGACAAGAAAGGAGGATGGGCCGAACTATTGCACCAAGTCTTGTGGTCCTACCGAACGACAGAAAAGGGACCAACGGGAGAAACACCTTTCAGGTTAACTTACGGCCTAGAGGCAGTCGTTCCGGCCGAAATTATGATCCCATCAGTTCGTTGCGAATCTTACGACGAGCAGCTTAACAATGAAGGGGTAAAAGACGGCCTAGACCTTCTTGAAGAAAAGAGAGCCCTTGCAGCCGCCCGGATGGTGAAAGACAAGAGGAGAGTAGAGAGGTACTTCAACCGCAAAGTCAGGGAACGAAGCTTTGTCCCTGGCGAGCTTGTCCTAAGGGAGGTTAAGCAGCCCAAAAAGCTCGACCCCCAGTGGGAAGGTCCTTACATTATTCATCAGAAGGTTGGACGAGCCTCGTACCACCTGAAGAATGTCGAGGGATACGAGTTGCCCCATTCTTGGCACGCAGAGTGTCTCAAGAAATTTTATGTATAAAAATCGATGTAATGCGTTGACAACATCAATAAAGGAATTATTTTTGGAAAAATTCGAACGCTACAGAAACAGGATGTAATGCCCTGAAAAGAAACACCCGGGCCATGCCCTACAGGATGTAATGCCCTGAAAAAGAAACACCCGGGCCATGCCCTACAGGATGTAATGCCCTGAAAAGAAACACCCGGGCCATGCCCTACAGGATGTAATGCCCTGAAAAGAAACACCCGGGCCATGCCCTACAGGATGTAATGCCCTGGAAAAGAAACACCCGGGCCATGCCCTACAGGATGCAATGCCCTGAAAAATCTTGCTATGAGTTGTCGCACTCAAGCAAGAACAAAAACGGAAAACCCATCTCTGGAAACTCTGGGAGCTCTGGTCGCCTGTAATGGGTGAATCATTAGGTGTGGGACGCCACACCGTAACTCGGCTGAATTCCCCTTGCAAACTCTTTCTCCCTCTCGCGGAAAAAGAGAAAGGGGGAACAACCGCAAGTACCGTCGCTTGGCTACCAAAAGCAAGGATAGGGAAAGGACAAACAGAAGCGCCCGGTCACTAAAAACGACCGGGCGAGGGCGGAAACGACCAGTCGTCAAAAACGACCAGGTCGCGTCCTTAAGATAAAAACGAGGCGACCGGTCCTCGAGCGTGACCGGTCTTGCCCGCAAAACGAATCAATAAAAGAAAGGCAATCGGTAACACGCGCAATCGAAAGTGACCGGTCTAGGGAAACGACCGGTCGCGAAGCAAAATGGCATTAATTAGCAAAATAACGGGCGAGTCATTCCATTAATCATTGAAAGTATGTACAACATCAAAACAAAAAGAAATGAAGAAGAACTAAGCTAATCTAAATTTTCCCTGGTCTAAGTCTCCTGTACAGTGTTGGCATTCGCGGGGGCGCCCCTTGTACGCTCTCAGAAGACCCAGACCTCCCGGGCGACGACCGGAGACCTACACCACCCTGATGCGCGGTACTCCCGGGAGGAAGAAAAGACGCCTGACCAGGGACGAGGCACGTCTCCCCCGGAAGGCGCCCGAACTTCTCAAGCACCTCATAAAAGGAGGTCTTTTGCGCGACCTCTTTGAAGGACAACTCCCGGTAGACCGTCATCCATAACCTCTCCCTTGCCCGTGAAAAACTTGAAACAATTTGACGGCACGACTTCACCATCCTCCCACATTGAGAGGTGAAGGATTCCTTCAGGTGGGCAAGTTTTGTGCTCTGCTGCCGCAGGTCCTCTCGCACCTTCCGAGAGTAAGTCTCGAGATTGGCCACCTGCTGCTCCAAGGTATGACCATAAGCCCGGTACCGGTCGGTTAGCATTTGCGGCAATCAACTCCTCCTCGAGGTCGTCGATCCGCAGTTCAATTTCTCCAGTCCCTCAATGGGATTCCCAGGCTTCGAGCCTAAGTAAAGAAAGAAGGAGAAAAAACTTTTATATAAAAAAGGGGGCGAAAGGGAAACAGGGGAGATTGAGACGTAAAAAACCTCTCATGACCAGCTCAGAGTTCTAGCCGCAGCTTAGCAATTTCCTCCTCCAGCATTTTTACTCTCTCCTCGGAGGAAAGCGTTGCTCCCTAGAGGCCGCAAGCTCTCCAGATAGCTTGAGAAGCTCGGCCGATAGTTCTCCTTCTCGGAGGACAGGACCTCGCCCGCCCGGGCCACCTCCACCGTCTTCGCCTCTGAAGACGACAACTCCTCTTTCAGGAGAGCATTCGCCTCAGCAAGCAAGGCCTTCTCCCGCGCCAAAGCGGCCTTCTCGGCGCAAAGCCCTCAACCTCTTGATCGTGGGAAGCTCGGGCCTGCCCCACCAAGGACTCCAAGTCAGATAGGCATGCAACTGGGCGTCAGCAAACTCACCTCGTACCTTTTTAGAAGACGCGGCTTCCGTCTCCAACGTCTGGACCTGACCCTTGAGGGAGAAATCTCCCACGCAGCCTCTTCAACTGCTCCTCATACTCGTCGCTTTGCTTGGTGCACGCCCGGCGAGCATCGCCCAGCTCCTTCTTCATAGTCGCGGTCTGCTCGTGCACCCGCCGGGAATCTCCTCTTGGACAGTGTCAACGAAGATGCTGTTGGAGGACCGCTCTATCCTTAACTCCTCTTGGGCATTGAGCCCGGCATTCCTCGAGGTAGAGCTTCGAACGGAGGGCCCGGGTGTGCACGTCCACACTCTGGGCAAAAGCTACCGTCTGTACAAAATAAAACAGTGGGGTAAGAAAATCCAAAAGGACATACAAAGCTGACGATAAAACAAATCACGCACCCGGTAGATGCCCTGCCACAGGTAATTAAGCGAGTCATCTAAGGGAAAGGAGTGGCGCATGATAGCATCCGCTCCGCCCCCTCCAATCCTCAACCGCTCCTTAGCCGCAGTAATAGTCTTCAGCGGGCAAAAAGGCCGTCGGGGGAGTCAGACCGGCGAATTGCTTCCTTCCACAGGTCAGAGTAGGAAGACGACTCGGTCACAGGCAATAAAGGGAGAGGCTGGCCGCGGTGGTAGAACCATCCCTCCTTCCAGAAGGCCCGCAGAAAGAGCGCTGGTGGGCGGAGGAGGTGAAGACGGTGTGGGGTATCAGCATCCTCCATCGCCTCAGGGCCCGGGGGCACCTCCTTGGCCGCGCCCGGCATAGCACTCACCCCGCAGACGCCTCCCCCCGGGAGGGAAGTCCCGGACCCAGAGGGAGCAGCCTTCTCCAAAGACTCCCGTTGAGGTGCCGCATCTGGAGCATCTGCTCATCAAGGTGCACTATGTCAGAGGCCTTCGTCCTTTTGGCCATGTTCACCTTACCCTTCGAAGCAAGGGACTTCTGCCGATGCTGGGTAGCGGACGGCTGTCCGGGCGCCTCGCCCGCGCCGGGTTGCCCGGCTCCCTCCTTGGCCTTGGCCTTCTCAGCCTCGGGAGCTGCAAAGCAGAGGAACATACAACAGCAGGTAAGCAAAAAAGAGCCAGACGTTAACGGCAGGTGGCAGCCAAGGCAACGAAAGAATAAATCAACAAGAAAAGGCCAGAACAGGTGGAACGAAGGATAGGACCGCACATGCACGCCCTCTCCTCCCACGGACTAAGATTGAGATCTGACCCGGGCGTAAGAGGAAGAAATACCCGACGGCCGGAACCTGGACTAGTGTACCAAGTACCTGGTTGGTTTGAAGTATCAAGCGACCGGGCCTCCGGAGTCCGAGGGGACCCCCTTTCCCCGTCCTTTGCCAATCTCGGCTTCTTTGCGAGGTGATCAGCTTCGCCCCCGGACCTCTTCCGACCAACGACAACCGCCTCTTCCTCGTGAAGGGCCGACTCCTCCACAGCCTCCAGGGTGGCGTAGTAGTCCACCTTTCCTTCCCCGGTCTTGAAGGACACCAGTTGCCAGTTGTGAAAGGGGCCAACCTTCGCCCCGAGCTGAGGAAAATCTACGACGAAAAAGAGATAGGTAAGTCCGGGACAAGGCAAAGACGATAAAGAAAGCAGGAAGGGGAGGAAAACTCTTACCCTCAGAGTGTGCAAGCGAGGCCAGGCGCGGACCGGTGAAAAAGTCCTCCACACTCGGATGAAGGTCGGCCACCGCCTTCAGGGCCCGGGACATGGTCAGCTCCGACTTCGGAACCGTAGGACTATGCAAGGAGCCCTTGATAACCGAGGGGCAATAGGCGACCCCGAGATACCTCCCGGGGGTGGGACGATGACAAACCACCGTGCGCTCCAGCGTTGAGCGAGCTTCTTGTACTCAAAAAGTGAATATCCGGACCGACCGGATATGGTCAATTGTTGGAGTCGACTCTGCTGGTGAAGAACTGAACGAACTCCGTAGCAGAAAGCGGACCCCCTTCTCGGCGCAAAGAGCAATATAAGCGTGGAGGTGACACACCGCTTCGGGTGAAGCTGAGCAAGCGTGCAGCAGCGGCGGATTAGAAACCCCATTACGAACGGGTGGGGAGGAACCGTCATCCCACGCAAAAAGAATCGGAGTACACGGCGTACCCACGGCCGAAGTCGTCCAGGGGTGCGAATCTTCGGAGGGAAGGAAAATCTGAGTTCCTGTGGGAACATCCACCTTCGCGAGAAGCAAATCGAGAGCCTTCACATCCAGAATGCTGGGCAACGGTTCCCGATTTCTGGAGTAAGCGGACTTAGGCTTCAAGAGTGTCGGGCGGAATTTCCCATCAGATTTGAAGCCCACGATGGCGCTTTTAGCAGGAAGGCGAGACGATTTGGAGCTAGAAGACGCCATTGAAGCAGCAAAGTAAGGCAGGGAAGGGGCAAAGCGAAGAGAGAGAGAAAGCGGAAAAAGCAAGGCGGAAGAAGAAAGAGAGTTCGAAAACATGAGAAGAGTAAAAAATCGGAGGAAAGAGAAAGCGTCGTCCCCTGAAAACCTTTTAAAGGCGGTAAAATAATTTCGGAAATATTTAAAATGTAAAAGCAAACAAAAAAACGCTTTTTGCAGGAAAATTGCAGGGACTCTGCATATTCTGCAGTGACGGCTGGCGTGCGCGAAACGATAGGAATTCTGCAACGGTCACTTCGTACGAGCACAGACGCGTGTGTGGCACGGGCGTGGCACGCATCGCACGGACCAAAGAAGTCCCACCCTTTTGTCCAAGGAAAAACGGTGGAACTTGTGGGACTGGGAGATAGGAAACAAGAAGGCAAGGCCGTGCGAAAGAAAAATTTTTCATCCCTCAAGACCGGGCCACAAAGTCAAGTTCTAAGTTCTACTTTCCTCGCAAAGCGCCAAAAGTAGAACTTGTGGGACTGATGAAGAGGGGAAAATGTGTCCAGAGGCCCTAAAGAAAGAGCAACAGTCTAATAAGGCTAAGACAACGACCGGGCGTCCCTGACCAAGCCCAAACAGGCCTCAAGCGGTGACCGGTCGTATTCGACCGGTCGCCAAGAATCCCAGAACCCAGCGTAAAGAGCGACCGATCGCCTTCCAAAAGTATCGCTACGACCGGACGCCTAGTAAAGCACGAGTAGCGACCGGTCGTCTGTGACCGGTCGGTAGGGAGATTAGGATAAGATATTTGTCAGATATTTTGTAAGTCTGCCGAGATATTTTGGTGCCAGGCTGGCACAATGTGATAGGCCAGAAGGCAGACGGGAAACACTATAAATAGGGGTTCACCCCTCAATAAAAGGCACGCGAACAATACTTGAGAATTCTCACTGTTGCATTGTGTTGTTGCGAATCTCTCTCTCTTCATCCCTGTTCTTGAGCTCTCCCTTTCGGTAACAAGGTAACCTGGTAGAACTCGGCAATAGATTAGAATCCCAATCATTAGACTACGTGAGAGAACAGTGTGAGGATCCTGGGGTTTGTACCATTTCACTTACGAAGCAGTTCCTTTGAGAATTCGGGCTCACCATGTGCGTAAGCTTTGGAGTAAGACCATGCCTTTGGTGAAGATTCAGTGGTCAGGTCAGTCTGAGAAGGTGGCGACTTGGGAGTTGAAGAGTAAAGTGCGATCCAAGTTTCCCGCTTTTTCGAGTAGTAGGTATGTTTAATTTCGAAGATAAAATTCTTTTCACGGGGAGGTGATGTTATGACCCAAAGTTTATTTCAGAGGTGCAAAATTTATTTCGCTAACGTTGTGACTTAAGTGAGCTTTATTTGATTTAGGTTGTGGACGTCTTTGGAATTTAAGTTGAGGGCAAGAAGATCTTTCTCCTCACCTAATTAAGGTAATTACCTATTGCTTAAAGGAAAAAGGATTCCTTTATTTAATTATTCTTTTCTAATCAGTTCTCACGCACGACCGTATTCCACAAACGTCAGTTCTTCCAACCTCATCATTGCGCCGCGCTTGTGTTCTCCCTTCTCTCTTCTCCTCAGGGATTTTCTTCTCTCAAATCACGTTATTACTGATTGTGCGTTCATCGATCGAGTTATTCAGTCTAAGTCTCCTCCGCTACGAATCCCTTGTCAGATTCATATTCAGGTTTTAAATATTAATTACGTATTCATAGTTTCTACAATCTGGAATTTCTACATTTCTAAGTCCGGTTCACCTCTGTAATCCAGTGCTTGTCAGTGATTGACTCCTACGTTCGTCCATCAATTCTTCGCTATTGATTCCCAAGATCTCTACTATTGGATATAGGTGAGAATTTATGAGTTACGTTCTACGGTTTGCAATTTCTGAGTTTGGGAAGCTTTAGCATTTCTGAATTGGGAATTTCCTCTACGATTGTGTGTTCTCAGTGTCAGTTCGGATTAAGTTTGGGTTGCTGTGTGGTGGTCTGCATTTGGCTGGATTCTGCTTCAATTGGGAAGCGTTATGCTAAATAACGAGGTAGGTGGCTCGCGGATTCAGCTAGTATGTTCGCCCATGGGGTGTTTAATCTGGGGTTTAAGTTGACTGAATTACTTTGTAATTGTGCTCGATTTCTGTCTGTTTTAATGTGGTTTCAACTGGCTAAAACCGCCATGGTTGTGTTTCTGCAAATTCTGAGTTTCTTGCTGCAATTTGGTGTTGGAAATGTCTTTTTTCATGTGAAAATCACTTCTGAAATCTCTGATTTTTTACTTGTCCAAACTTCTGTCCGAACATGGATGTTCGGATAGCCCCTGTGATGCCTTCTGTTTTGCACGTTTTCGAATGTGTCCAAACTTCTGTCCTAATGTAAAAGTTCAGACAGTGTGAGAGGACGAGTCTGGCTTGCGAGTTTCGGCTGGTGTCCGAACTTGCAAGTCCAGACAGAAGTTCGGACACCCTCTGCTGGTTTTCTCTGATTTTGGTTCGACATGCGTCCGAACATCGATGTTCGGACACATGGTCGAACACCTCACAAGGACTTCTCTGATTTTAGTTCGACTTGTGTCCGAACATTGATGTCCAGACACAAGTTCGGACCTCACCACGTATCTGTTTTCTGAAACTTGTCCGAACTTTGAAGTCCGGGCCGATGTCCAAACATCTCTGGTTGTGTGTCTCGATTTGTGTCCGAACATTGACGTTCAGACACAAGTTCAGACATTTCAATTTCTACGCCTTCTGAGTCTCGACTTGCGTCCGAACATTGACGTTTGGACGCAAGTTCGGACATCCCTCTGTTTTTGGCTAAACATGCTTGTTTGAGCTCCGTTTTGACCTCTGTTTACGGGGTTGTATCCCCCTACTGATAATTAAGCTTTCTAAATGCTTTATGGTGCAATTGGTGCACGTATGCTTACTATTTTTTGAGTTTATGTTTCTGGGACCTAGTATCTATTCGAACCGTGGATGGCTGGTTTAGCTATCTCATAACGCGCTGCATAGGACATCCTTCTGTTTGCCACGGGTGTCTCCCCCATTCTGTTCATAGGTGTTCCACTTTTTCTGTTTACGAGTAATGTTTCCTCGTTCTGTTCACGGAATTTATTATGTTCTATCTATATGCTTTGGTATCCAGTGTCCCATTCTGCTTGTGATTTCCTTTACTCTGGAATCTGTTTTGGTCCTGTTGTACCAGAATTCTGTTGTTGGATTTTGCCTTGGAATTATGTCTTCCCTTCTTTTTAAACTCTTGAAATTTTAATTTGTTCTATAAAATGTTTTGAGCATGCTGGTAGATGAAGTTAGTCATCTACTGGGCATGGTTGTGTGCTCACTCCCCTACTTTCAGTAACATTACAGATTGATCATCGAGGATTGCCTTGATTCTGGAGCTTAGCTTGATAGCTCGTATTTTAGATTTGTTATGTTTACATTTCAGACTTTGTAGCCTTCGGGCCTTTGATTTACTCATCAGACTTCTGACATATGTTTTGGAGATTTGTATTGATATTTAGATATTTTGACATACTTGATTATACTTTTATACAAGTATTCATTTGGGGCCTTTCTCGTAAGTATTAGTTCATAGCCTTACATTATTAGGTAGTAATACGCGGTGTGTAACGTCCCTAACTCCTAGGCCAGTGTTGGGGTCACTACATTTATTGTTTTAATCACTAGAGAAAAGAATAAGTTAGTATATTACCGGTTCCAGAATGAACTGTTTTAAGCCCCATTTTCAATCTAGTGTGCAGTTTTTGTTGATAATTTGTACTCATCGTGTAACGACCCCAAAACCACCCTGGTTGAGAGACCGTTACACGCTGCGCGCTTATTACCTAAGACAACGCAAGGCTACACTAGCGAACTCCCAAAACAGAGCTGAAACTCATATATTACCAAATAGACGAATACAACATGTCTTTTCATTACACAGGCGGAAGCCAAACTGAAATATAAAGCAAAATCTAAATACAACTGGGCACCAAGGCCAAACAAGCTGAATACAAAACTGAAATGCCAAGACAAAAAGTTGAAACTGAATCTTCAAGCGTGAACTAAAACCTGCAAAACAGACGGAGATAGGGGTGAGCAAAACTATTGCTCAGCAGGTGATAAACTTCATCAGCTGAGCACGCTCAAAACAGATACTGAACATACATATATATACGTATACCAAAGCGCTTATCCAGAGCGAAATCAGAGGCAAAGCAGAAGCCTTTCAAATAGACAGAAGTCTAAAGCAGAAGGAGCTAAGCGGTGGTCAAAACATACTCAAAAGTAGAAGGTAAGCTGAAGCTGAAAGCTCGACGAAATTAGAAGCTTAACAAACTCAAAAAGCTTAAACGAAATCAGAAGCTTAGCAAAATCAGAAGCTTAGCAAAATCCAGAACTTAGCAGAAGACAGTAAGCACAAAGCAGACCGTCTCAATCAAATACAGATAGAGAGCGACGAAGACCCACACTTTACAAATCAAAATCCTCAAACAGACAGGAAGCACACAGCAGCCTATCTGAGTTTGTAAACAGACAGAGCAGGCGGAAGTAGTACAAAACACTGAGGCGTTCAAAGGACAGAAGCACACATCAGTTTGTCAAACCAGAGCAGAGAAAAACGACAGAAGCTGAACAGAACACAAACAGAAGTGGGACACTAGCATTCAAAGCATACAGACAGAACAAGCTACTAGCTCGTGAACAGAACGAGGAACCTCACTCGTAACAGAACAGGTGAAACACCCCGTGAAGAACGGGAACATCACCCGTGAAACAGAAGGATCCTACATAGCGCGCTACGAGACAGCGAGACCAGCCATCCAAAGGTTCAGATACTGAGAAGACTAGGTCCCAAAACAGAAGCTCTCAGAACAGATTAAAGCTTTATACAGAACAAGACAGAAGTCCTTGTCAGATCGTAACAGAAAGCAGAAGCTTAACGAAAACAGAGCAGAATCTTACCAACGGAAAGCCTTAGCAAGACAGAAGTCGTAACCCGACTAGTAAATACGAAAGGAAACTGAAGTCAGAGGTTGAATCACATTTTCAGAGCAAAACAGAGTTCAAAAGATTAACAGAGACCTTAAAATCAGAAAACACTTAAACACATGCTAAAACACATGAAAAAAGATAGTACTCGGAAAGAGGAATCCAATGCCGCAAACGGCACTCAAAACGGAGCTCAAACGAAGAAGTTATGGTCAAAACAGTGAGCAGTCCGAACTTGTGTCCGGACTTCGAAGTTCGGACGCAAGTTGAACTCAAATCCGCAGAAAATTTCAAGGTGTCCGAACATCCAAGTTCGGACGGATGTTCGGACGTCTTCGGAAAACAACTCGTGGGAAGTCCGAACATGTGTCCGAGCTTCAAAGTTCGGACACATGTCGAAGAGAAAATCAGAGGGCACAAAACGGGGTGTGTCCGAACTTCCAAGTTCGGACGGAAGTTCGGACACAGTGAAACTCTCAGAAAATCCAGACGCAACAGAGCGTGTCCGAACTTCTAAGTTCGTACGGAAGTTCGGGCGCGCCGAAAAGCTCAATTTACAGAACGAAATCAGATGCGAATAGAGTCCTCAAAACAATGTCAAAAATGCAGTACAAAACCAAAGTCTTTAAACCATAACCATGGCAGTTTTAGAAGGTCAAAACCAAGACAAATCAGACAGAGATCGATCACCAAACACAGGGCGATTAAACAATCCGAACTCTCAAATCAGAAGCACACAGAGTTCACAAAACAGAAGGGAACTATAAAGGTAGATTCACCTTTGTCAAAGCAATACTTACATAACAAATACGCAAAACAAAACCAATCCCACGGGTTGTAACGCATCAAAACGCAAATCCGGAACTCACACAAAATTACCACGGATCAGAAACCACACAAACATATACGGAAAACAACGGAACCAAAACCCTCGTGGGTGAACGCACACAACCGAATCCATTCACCACCTACCTCACATCCGTAGCTAAGCCATCTCTGCGGACTCTACGAATCTCCATCCCGAATCTCCAACCAAATGACAATCCCTCGAATGAACCGCTCCCAAAATACAAAACCAAAATCAGAAAAGAGGAGAGGAAGACTCAATGAAGAACGAAATCGGAATCTACAAACCAACCTGACAGACTACTGACAGACAAACAGAATTCCACAGGCGGATCTCCAGCAATCAATTTACAGATTGGAAATTGAAAGAAGGGAGGAGAGCAAAGGGAGGAGAAGAGCGAGGAAGAACCGTCGTGCGTCAGGATAGTGGAAGGAGGAATTGATCGTGATTAGAAATTAGGGAAAGGAGAGTTAAGAAATAATTAAATAAGAAATAAGTCCTTAACTCCTTAATTACTAACAGAACGCAAAAAGACATCTTTAACCCTCCTTCCACAAGCTAACATAATGACATAAGGAGAATGTCATAGACAATCTAACATAAGATTACAAAATAGCACAAACTCCCTTTGCGAATCAGAAAGAAAATAAAAAAAAATCTGGGGCATAACAATATACCCCCCTTAAAAAGAATTTCGTCCTCGAAATTTGACGAAACCAGAATGTGAACAAATGCACTTCTAGTGCCAGAAAACAATGAACACTCACAAGGCCAACACTCAGGACTTACTGCTGATAGAGGAAACAAAGCAGATGATCACTAATGCTTAGCACAAAGGCTCAGAAGGAACACTCACTCATTTCAGAAGCTCTAACCTCGAAGAGCTAACACTCAAGTTGACTGGTTGACTTCCTGATAGAGGAGGCGGAACAAAAGATCAGTAGCTCTCAGCCCAAAGGCACAGGAACTCTCAGAAGTCGTCCTAACCCAAGGACCAAGTACACTCACAAGCTCACACCAGAATACACTGACTGACGCGCCGACAGAAAGATACAACAGATGATCACTAAAGGCTTAGCACGAAGACATATAAAGAACACTAACATATCTCAGAAGCTCTACTTATACGAGCTAACACACGAACCTCACTAGCTGATTCACTAACAGAATGAGCAAAGCAAAAGATTACAAAGGCTAAGCTTGAAGGAAGAGGAACAACACTCATATATCTCAGAAGGCTGCTCCTTACAATTCTAACACCCAGAATGTATTAGCTGACACACTGACGGAAAAGGTGAAACAGATCAGATTACTAACACTCATCCTAATGGCACAAGAACTCTCAGAAGTATCCTTACCCAAAGGACCAACCACGCTCGCAAGCTCACGCCAGAACACAACATAGAACATACAAGCCAAGCGCATAACCCAAGCTCACAATTGAAGCACACATCACTAGCAAACCAGAACTCACATTCGGCGTCCTTTCCCAAAGGACCCGACTCCCTCAAATCCAGACTCAGACCCGAACACAGTAAATACACAGACAGACACTACGCTTCCGCTGTGCTACTCTGATAGTGGACAACCACAGAGCAGACACGCTCTACAGACTCCAGGCATCAATCAAATCAAGTAGTAGACAGCAGACAATTTCACGCAGCAGAAAACACATAGCACATCACAAGCAATGACACAGAAGCGTAGACATGCAGACACCCAACAAATCCCAACGAAAGCCAAACCGAGCTCTGATACCACTAAATGTAATGACCCCAAAACCACCCTGGTTGTGAGACCGTTACACGCCGCGCGCTTATTACCTATGACAACGCAAGGCTACACTAGCGAACTCCCAAAACAGAACTGAAACTCATATATTACCAAATAGACGAATACAACATGTCTTTTCATTACACAGGCGGAAGCCAAACTGAAATACAAAGCAAAATCTAAATACAACTGGGCACCAAGGCCAAACAAGCTGAATACAAAACTCAATTGCCAAGACAAAAAGTTGAAACTGAATCTCCAAGCGCGAACTAAAACCTGCAAAACAGACGGAGATAGGGGTGAGCAAAACTATTGCTCAGCAGGTGATAAACTTCATCAGCTGAGCACGCTCAAAACAGATACTGAACATACATATATATACGTATACCAAAGCGCTTATCCAGAGCGAAATCAGAGGCAAAGCAGAAGCCTTTCAAATAGACAGAAGTCTAAAGCAGAAGGAGCTAAGAGGTGGTCAAAACATACTCAAAAGTAGAAGGTAAGCTGAAGCTGAAAGCTCGACGAAATCAGAAGCTTAACAAACTCAAAAAGCTTAAATGAAATCAGAAGCTCAGCAAAATCAGAAGCTTAGCAAAATCCAGAACTTAGCAGAAGATAGTAAGCACAAAGCAGGCCGTCTCAAATCAAATACAGATAGAGAGCAGACGAAGTAGAGCACTTTACAAATCAGAAATCCTCAACAGACAGGAAGCACACAACAACCTATCAGAGTTTGTAAACAGACAGAGCAGGCGGAAGCAGTACAAAACAAATAGAGGCGTTCAAAGGACAGAAAGCACACAACAGTCTGTCAAATACCAGAGCAGAGAAAACAGACAGAAGCTGAACATAACACAAACAGAAGTGGGACACTAGCATTCAAAGCATACAGAAAGAACAAGCTACTAGCTCGTGAACAGAACGAGGAAACCTCACTCGTAAACAGAACAGGTGAAACACACGTGAACAGAACGGGGAACATCACCCGTGAAACAGAAGGATCCTACATAGCGCGCTACGAGACAGCAAGACTAGCCATCCAAAGGTTCAGATACAGAGAAGACTAGGTCCCAAAACAGAAGCTCTCAGAACAGATCAAAGCTTTATACAGAACAAGACAGAAGTCCTTGTCAGATCGTAACAGAAAGTAGAAGCTTAACGAAAACAGAGCAGAAGCTTACCAACGGAAAGCCTTAGCAAGACAGAAGTTGTAACCCGACTAGTAAATACGAAAGCAAACTGAAGTCAGAGGTTGAATCACATTTTCAGAGCAAAACAGAGTTCAAAAGATTAACAGAGACCTTAAAATCAGAAAACACTTAAACACATGCTAAAACACATGAAAACAGATAGTACTCGGAAAGAGGAATCCAACGCCGCAAACGGCACTCAAAATGGAGCTCAAACGAAGAAGTTATGGTCAAAACAGTGAGCAGTCCGAACTTGTGTCCGGACTTTGAAGTTTGGACGCAAGTCGAACTCAAATCCACAAAAATTTCAAGGTGTCCGAACATCCAAGTTCGGACGGATGTTCGGACGTCTTCGGAAAACAACTCGTGGGAAGTCCGAACATGTGTCCGAGCTTCAAAGTTTGGACACATGTCGAAGAGAAAATCAGAGGGCACAAAACGGGGTGTGTCCGAACTTCCAAGTTCGGACGGAAGTTCGGACACAGTGAAACTCTCAGAAAATCCAGACGCAACAGAACGTGTCCGGACTTCCAAGTTCGGACGGAAGTTCGGATGCGCCGAAAAGCTCAATTTACAGAACAAAATCAGATGCGAACAGAGTCCTCAAAACAATGTCAAAAATGCAGTACAAAACCAAAGTCTTTAAACCATAACCATGGCAGTTTTAGAAGGTTAAAACCAAGACAAATCAGACAGAGATCGATCACCAAACATAGAGCGATTAAACAATCCGAACTCTCAAATCAGAAGCACACAGAGTTCACAAAACAGAAGGGAACTATAAAGGTAGATTCACCTTTGTCAAAGCAATACTTACATAACAAAATACGCAAAACAAAACCAATCCCACGGGGTTGTAACGCATCAAAACGCAAATCCGGAACTCACACAAAATTACCACGGATCAGAAACCACACAAACATATACGGAAAACAACGGAACCAAAACCCCCGTGGGTGAACGCACACAACCGAATCCATTCACCACCTACCTCACATCCGTAGCTAAGCCATCTCTGCGGACTCTACGAATCGCCTTCCCGAATCTCCAACCAAATGACAATCCCTCGAATGAACCGCTCCCAAAATACAAAACCAAAATCAGAAAAGAGGAGAGGAAGACTCAATGAAGAACGAAATCGGAATCTACAAACCAACCTGACAAACGACTGACAGACGAACAGAATTCCACAGGCGGATCTCCAGCAATCAATTTACAGATTGGAGATTGAAAGAAGGGAGGAGAGCAAAGGGAGGAGAAGAGCGAGGAAGAACCGTCGTGCGTCAGGATAGTGGAAGGAGGAATTGATCGTGATTAGAAATTAGGGAAAGGAGAGTTAAGAAATAATTAAATAAGAAATAAGTCCTTAACTCCTTAATTACTAACAGAACGCAAAAAGACATCTTTAACCCTCCTTCCACAAGCTAACATAATGACATAAGGAGAATGTCATAGACAATCTAACATAAGATTACAAAATAGCACAAACTCCCTTTGCGAATCAGAAAGAAAATAAAAAAAAATCTGGGGCATAACACATCGACTTGACACACTCGGCCACCATGGTGATAGATTATGAAGTAAGAGGGCAGAATTCAAAAAAAATTGCATGATCGTCTTCATTCCTTCACACACTGTAATTTTGCAGCCCTAACTGGAACAAGGTCATTCCGTTCCCAAGGTGGTCCAGAAGAAATCAAAAACTTATATGTTAGTATATTACCGGTTCAAGAGTGAACTATTTTGAGCCCTGTTTTCAGTTTGGTGTGCGATGTAAACTAGTGGAAGAACAAGAATGGGGAGAACCAATGGAATTAAGAGAACAACGAAATGAAATCGAGTAGTTAAACTATCATTCTCATATACCATGTCAGTATGTGGGGAACAAGTAAAAACAGACATGTGACATTAACTAACGGAAATAGGAGAAATGTTGATGGGTGTAAAATGGAGAAAAGTGTAAAAAATATTTATCTAAACAACATAGATGGTTTGTGAAAATATGCCAAACCTCATGCGTGGGGATGTAATTTTCTATTTTTTAAAATATATAAATAAAATTTAGATATATGAATAATTATACTTATTAATATATTTTGTAAAAAAGTAGTTAAATATTTAGATAATATATTTGTATTAAATTATGTATACACGAAAATGATATATACATGTAAACAAAATTAAACTGAATCATTGATACATGATACACGATACAAAGTTAGCTTTGTGCATACAAACTAAACTCATGTATGGTAAATTATATTGTGTTACATATCGTACACTTATTTTTGTTCCAAATTTGATAGGTCTATATATAAGGTAAGGCTTCGAAAAAAAAAGTTATATAAGCTAAGGAGTGAAACATGGACACTTCAAGAGAGAATAAACTTGATCGTTTGCTGCATTTTATGTTTCAATAATATGCTTGCTATATGCGCCAACTGTTACTGATTTTCTTTGTTATTTTAGAGAGATCATTGTTATTAGTAATTGAACAATGATTTAAAATAAACTAATTTTATGGAAAAAAATAATTGCCTTTTATCAACAATTCCTTATCAAGACACAATTAATAAAATAATCTTAAAAAATTTTAAGAATTGTAAAACTAATTAACAAAGGAATGCTTGTCATCATAGATAAATTCTCGGAGGGCTGATAGAGTTCTTGGTTAGCTATAACTTGAGAGCTAGCAGGATACTCCTTGTATTATGCTTTCAAGCATAAAATATTGAATGCTGTTTTTCATCTCGTGCTTTAGATATTTTAAAATAGTAGGGTGACCAAGTGTAACACCCCTGCCGGGAATCCCACCATTATCTCCTAACCCGTCTCCATTACCAATACATAAGCAGCGAAAAATCTCATACAACCGGGGGTGAAACAATGCCGTAAGTCACCCACGTGACTAACAAGGCCAACCAAACTCAATTACACCACACTAATACAATATCGGTCTGATGGGTCTTATATACCGAGTACTACAAACCAAACTATACAATCCATTCCTTGATCAATTCTCAAGACAAATACAACTTCCATCCCATATTATACAATACAATTTCAATTACATTCTATACCGAGTATCTACAATTTCCAAGTCTATCCATGACCTTTCGGTCTTACAAATCCATGATACATAAATACAATTCCTTTAACAACTACCCGTATCAATAGCAACCTCATCCTACTCTCGAACGGTTGACGGCTTCGTTGTACCTGGAAAATAAAAACGATGCCCCTAGGGGCTCAGCAAAATTGCTGCATATGACTTCCGCATACCCCGCGTACTAGTGAACACAAATAGAAATAACTAAGAAAATTATCCTAGAAAATATATAAATCTAAAAATGCCCACGGGTTGCAAAACTAAATCCCGGTCAAAGAGTATAGTGAACTAGAAGCTACCGGGGTCGAATCCACAGGGACTTAGTTATTAAATCTAATCCTCGAAATTAATAAATTAAAAGGGTTGTCATTTGTTTTGGTTTAAAAACTATAAGTACCAAGCGAGGAAATTAAATAAAATTGTGTAAAGAGATGAATGAAGCGGAAACTTGGGTTTAGGGGAATTCTTTGCTAGCTAGACTATATAATTAATCACCGGTTAATTGAAACTTGGATTGGCAAAATTCTTTTTATCTCTTTAAGACTAAATCCTAGTCAAATTGAGTTCTTCTATCCGTAACACATTAGGCCGAATCACGAACTAATGCCATACAAATAAAAGGATTAAGCGCGAGAATTTGTCTTGCATCTGAAGGTTCAATTAATTAATCTAATCAATTTTTCCACAGATTAACTGGTTGTTATGACCTTTCTATCACTCACCGGTCAGATCCTGATAGAAATTCGCAAAGCTAATAATAAAAATCTGCAGCTTTTATTAAAAGCGTAAATAAAAATAACAACCTGAACAATCCAAATAAATATCTCAATCAACCGGTAAAATAATCATATTATCAGTCTAACTACAAATCCCCCATCACCGAAGATTTAATCCTTTAGCCTAACATAATTAAAGAACAAACACAATAAAAGAGATTAGAATTCATCTGTGTGTCGATCTTCAAATTCGTCAGCAAAAAGGTTGAGCGATGAATGAATTTGGAGCAGAAATCCTCTTCTCTGGTGTGTTGAAATGGTCACGGCGAAGAGAGAATAAAAGAGGCGATGTGTGCAAAATGGTGATTGTTTGATGGACGCCTTTCACTTCCAAAGCCTTCCTTATTTATAGTCAAATTCAAGACTTTTTGTTTGTCCATTGATGGTTTCTTTTAGTCTCTTCAGTTTTATAAAATAAATAAAGACCTTCATTTCCTTTAACTTTCTGGTATTCAATTGTCTTCATCCATTAATAACTCTTGGAAGGAAGTTTCTTTATTTATTTAACTTCATCCATCAATAGCATTGGAAGACTCTGGAGTTACCTGCACGCTTCTCTCCCTTTCTGCTTGTCCCTTTTTTTCTTTGTCGTTGCGGCAATATCATAGAAATATATATAATAAACGTTGTTCCGGACACAACTTCGACATGGTCTAAATTCTTCATATGAGCTCCGATTTGTTCCCGGTTGTGGCGTTGGAAAGCTCGTGAGGAGATCTATGCATTTCTACCATCATTTCCTGATTTTAACATATAAATTGACATCAGTTCTTGCCCAAAGTAAGAGTCATGAAAAGCATAGGATAAGTGTGAAAAAATACATAAAAAGGTTACATAAATAAGAATTTAGCACCTATAAAACCATATCAATTTCACACTTATCAAATCACCCCACACTTAGCCTTTTGCTTGTCCCCAAGCAAAACTCTCAAGCACAAGTGAAGCCAAGCTAATGGAACTCAACAGGAAAGGAAGAGCACAGAAGAAAGAAATTGCTAGCTTAACCATTAAAGGGGGCAATTCAAATTATTCAAACAATTCATTCTTCCCATAAACATGAAGTCATTCGGAGTTAACAAATGAGAAACAAAACCATAAGAGTCCTGCCTTTAACCTTGAGCCAGTCCACCTTTTTCCTTCACAAACCATAGAAACGACAAGGGGCATGAAGTAAGATCATATTCCATCATACCTTTCAATGCCACATACTCTTGATCCATAAGAGAAAACAATCTATATTCAGTGTAGCATTTGCATATAATTCAATTGAAGCGCTTTCAATTTCTTTCACCACAGACTTTTCTCTCCACCCATGTAGCAGCTTTGGGTCAACTATCCCAGATCACAAGGACCATAGGTAGCTAGGTGATAAAGCACCCCAAAGGACTTAATAACCAAGTGGACGAGGCCTGATTTTGGATCAGAATTAAAAATAGCATCCTCAGGATCAGCGGAGTACCTTGTCTTGTTCTTTTCCAACCATTTCAAATCAGTTCATTCCAAGGCTCAAAGCTAAAAGCAAGGTTCAGATGGTGAATATTCTCACTGGTTTTAGCATTTCATAACAAAGACTTCAATTCAGCAATTAAAAACCAGAAAAATTTCAAAATTTTACACCCCAAGATCAGCTAACCAACTAAACTTCCTCTATGGCTTCCTTCAAAGTTGAGCAATCACAGCAAGACTTTAACAAGGCAAGAGAAAAGAGCTTAGAGACGCACAAAAAACAAGCGACGAATGAGCTTACCCCACCCCAGACTTAGAGTGAAGCAATGTCCTCATTGCTTAGGAAGAATTAAAATTACGCAAGCAATCCAACGGGGGAAACAAAATCGCACATAGCAGATCAGAAGGGAGCGTGTAAAACATAAAAGAGTAGAAAAGTAAAGAATACTCCCCAGAGTCCGCTCTGGGTGTGCAGCAAGGCCAACCCCACACTTGAGTTCAGCTAAGCGATTAAGTAAGCAAGCTGATAATATTATCTGCAAAGCCAGAAGAACTCAAGTGGAACCAAAGAAAACCATCAGTAGAAAAATAAGGGCCAAGACTCTTGCTGTAAGTATAGCACCAGCCAACACACCACAAACCAAAAAGAAAAGAGCAAAATAAACAACTAAACTAAGAAAGCGAAAAGAGATACAAACCGGTGGGTTGCCTCCCACCAAGCTGCCCGGAGTTAGAGCTCTGGCTAGACTTTCGCTTCGTTATCCCGGATCAAAAATAAAAATTGACAATGGCATCAACGAGAATACGAAGTGGCCAACAATCAAAAGAAAACCACCTGGATCAAAGCAAAACTTTATCTTAGAAGATAAAATAGGAAAATAAGTACTCCATAAAACCTGGTGTTTGAGGCGGTATTGAAGGTAGCAATATTCTAGGTGAAGATGGGGTGACAGAGCTCTTGTTCTTCAAACTTGAGGATATAAAAATCCTCAACTATCGGGTAAGGCTCAAAGAGACTGTCGGAATGGCAAAGAGGCGAAGACCCGTCCCCTCAAATTCTAGGATGTAAGCATCCTCCTCCTCTGGGTGAGGGTCAAAGAGGGTTCCACGTGGACAATCGTCTGCAAGAATGACCTCATTGTCAAGGATTAAAGTCTGTTGACGAGGAGCGAGTTGTTGCAGATATTCTAATTGATCTTCTAACCGCATCTGCTCTTGCAACTTAAGGCAATCATCGAATTCATGAGGTCCCCCACAATATGAGCAATATATATCCTGCGAATAAGATGACTCTCGTTCAAATTGCTCCTCAATCTGTCTCATTTCCTCTATCTCAGGACAATCGTCAAACTCGTGAGCCCTTCCACATTGTGAGCAACACAAATCAGAGAAAAATAGGTCAGAAGAACCAGAAGATTCTTGATCCGTCCTTTTGTTAGCTAACTGTCTATAAAGTTCAGACGTCTCATCGTGGGACCTTTTCAGTTCAACCAATAACTTGTACAACTCACTTGCCATTACTTCATCGATTCTGATGTTTGCCATTGTTAGAAATAACAAAAAAAAAATAGTTAAGAAAATAAAATAATAAAACAAAATAAAGTGTTCTACGCATCCACTAGTACCTGCAAAACACAAAAGAAAAGAAACAAAAGGAAATGAAATTAGAACTAGATTAAATAATAGGTAGATAACACAAAAAAACGAAATAACTAAAACAAATAGACTCAAAATATATTGAAAATAAAATAAAACAAAGAAAACAATATAAACTAAGAATAGAATAGAAACAGAAATAAAAATAAAACAAAAACAAAGAAACTAAAAAAACTTAAATTAAATAAAACTACAACAAAACTAGATAGATAAAATAAATAAAAACAAAACACAAAAATAAATTATAAATAAATTAAAAAAGAAAAGAAATAAATTAACAAAAATATTGAAATTGATAAACTAAAATAAATTAGAATAAATAAAAAAACAAGAGAATGAAATAAAACAAAACAAATGACAACCAAAGTCAAGGACTAGACAAAAGTCAAGTCCCCGGCAACGGCGCCAATTTGCAAACGGGAATTTGAAGACAAATAGAAATAACTAAGAAAATTATCCTAGAAAATATATAAATCTAAAAATGCCCACGGGTTGCAAAAATAAATCCCGGTCAAAGAGTATAGTGACTAGAAAGCTACCGGGGTCGAATCCACAGGGACTTAGTTATTAAATCTAATCCTAGAAATTAATAAATTAAAAGGGTTGTGATTTGTTTTGGTTTAAAAACTAAAAGTACCAAGCGAGGAATTAAATAAATTGTGTAAAGAGATGAATGAAGCGGAAACTTGGGTTCAGGGGAATTCTTTGCTAGCTAGACTATATAATTAATCACCGGTTAATTGAAACTTGGATTGGCAAAATTCTTTTTATCTCTTTAAGACTAAATCCTAGTCAAATTGAGTTCTTCTATCCGTATCACATTAGGCCGAATCACGAACTAATGCCATACAAATAAAAGGATTAAGCGCGAGAATTTGTCTTGCATCTGAAGGTTCAATTAATTAATCTAATCAATTTTTCCACAGATTAACTGGTTGTTATGACCTTTCTATCACTCACCGGTCTGATCCTGATAGAAATTCGCAAAGCTAATAATAAAAATCTGCAGCTTTTATTAAAAGCGTAAATAAAAATAACAACCTGAATAATCCAAATAAATATCTCAATCAACCGGTAAAATAATCATATTATCAGTCTAACTACAAATCCCCCATCACCGAAGATTTAATCCTTTAGCCTAACATAATTAAAGAACAAACACAATAAAAGAGATTAGAATTCATCTGTGTGTCGATCTTCAAATTCGTTAGCAAAAAGGTTGAGCGGATGAATGAATTTGGAGCAGAAATCCTCTTCTCTGGTGTGTTGAAATGGTCGCGGCGCAGAGAGAATAAAAGAGGCGATGTGTGCAAAATGGTGATTGTTTGATGGATGCCTTTCACTTCCAAAGCCTTCCTTATTTATAGTCAAATTCAAGACTTTTTGTTTGTCCATTGATGGTTTCTTTTAGTCTCTTCAGTTTTATAAAATAAATAAAGACCTTCCATTTCCTTTAACTTTCTGGTATTCAATTGTCTTCATCCATTAATAACTCTTGGAAGGAAGTTTATTTATTTAACTTCATCCATCAATAGCATTGGAAGACTCTGGAGTTACCTGCACACTTCTCTCCCTTTCTGCTTGTCCCTTTTTTTCTTTGTCGTTGCGGCAATATCATAGAAATATATATAATAAACGTTGTTCCGGACACAACTTCGACATGGTCTAAATTCTTCATATGAGCTCCGATTTGTTTCCCGGTTGTGGCGTTGGATAGCTCGTGAGGAGATCTATGCATTTCTACCATCATTTCTTGATTTTAACATATAAATTGACATCAGTTCTTGCCCAAAGTAAGAGTCATGAAAAGCATAGGATAAGTGTGAAAAAATACATAAAAAGGTTACATAAATAAGAATTTAGCACCTATAAAACCATATCAATTTCACACTTATCAACTAGCGAGGGTACGCTGACTATTTGGTCGAGAGCATGCGATTCATTTTATTACAAACAGCATGCTAGACTACAATACATTATTTATGTATGTCAACGCAATCAAAGTTCAACATTGAACTCAAACACTAACACACACATCAAGAGGTTAGTTTAGTTTGTTGTATACTTAGGCTTTGAGGGTTATACCTCACTATGCCTCAATTCTTTCTACCTTGTCACCCACTCACTAGGGTTACACTTACTCAAATTCTCTTGCTCTCAATCTCAACTCAATACTCAATTTTCTCAATACTCAAGACTCACATGCTCAATTCTCAATACTCAATACTCAAGTTCTCAATCCATACTCAATACTCAAAGGTATATGTTATGTCATTCTCATGACCTCCAGGCAGGGTCATACACAAGACCCACCACCGGGCTTTCAAATACAAAAGGGGCTATGCATTTAGCTCCTTAAGTTCACCAATGTCCAGTTTTCAACTAGACTACTCAAATTCCCAAAACTCCACTCTCGGAGTCAATTCACAATCGCAAGGATCAGCCTAGAAGTATCTCTCTCGATAACATCTAATGGCTTAGGGAATTCCCAATGTCTAGTATTCTAAGGTTTAAGGTTTTACCCAACTTATGGAATACTCTCATGTTCGTGACATTGTTCTTTTATGTCAGTTCCTCTCATTGGAGTTCGACTATATTTGTAAGGGGTTTGGTGATCCCTTACCATGCTTTACTTTACTCAAGGTCCATGTGTTGAACAATTATCAATCCTCTAGTTTGAGGTTACTCATATACTTCCACTATTATTCATTATGTGGATTAAGTCGATTCGGTTCGCTAACCGTTATCGGGAGTCTACTACTCCCGTATACTTTCTCACTTTCTAGTGAGTTCATAGGTTTAGGTTATCGTTCTTGGTTTGATAGTTTTAGTGTGTTCCCACATTTGATTATTTCGCACTTGACTCTTCCCACGAGTCACTACTCAAACAAGGCCCAACTATGGGTCACACTATAATACGCAATCATATGCAAGCAACTCATTTACCATTCTTCCATTTCATGAATTATACAAACTTTAGTTAAAAGAATACCATCCAACAAACAACAATACCATACAAGCACTAATGAGTGCACACAATCAGATTCGTGCATTTATCTTGTTAGGTGATCACACAATCAAACAAGCACACAAATCGGGGTAACCAAGTTACGATACAGAGCATGAGGAAATCATACCTTTCACCGGGGTTAACTTTACCAGGTGTTCTCACGCTCCTTGGTTCACATTTGTTCCTCGAGTCTTATTCCCGAACCACTGATTACATATCAAATGGTTCTATTAATGTTAAAGCGTTACGGTAGGTATATATTTGCTACTCCCGTTGAAATACCCCAAACCTTAATGTGTTAATTAATTATGTAATTATAAATTTCTAAGGCTAACTAAGTCCTTAAGATTATTGGTGAAGAAATAAAAACCAAAAAGAAAAAGAAAATGCGTAAAAGTCACAAAACGTGAAAACACGTATTTAATTGTTTTAGGAGGTATAAAACTCTCACTGGGATTATAAATATATTTTATACCTTAATTACACATTAAGAACATGTGGGAAAACATCGGAATCCGGAAGGAAACGGATCTAAACAAGGCGTTAAAACGCTGACGGAGTCTTAAAGCGCGTTTTTCGAGAAAAGCCCGAAAACGTGACTTTAAACAGTTAAACGACCCCGTAAAAATAATAGTTGATTTTGTAACAATAATTAAACATTAATGGGAGATTAGTAACCATTAAAATTAAAGGAGTGAGAAAGTTCTGGAAAACGGTCCCGGTTAGTGAACAGTACTAAACCGGGCAAGTAAACGAGCGTTTTCTGTTAAAAAACGAAAAACGCTCCAGCGTGTTTATATTGGTGGGCCGGTTTTATTTATGTAGACAGCCCACTCACATGTGACTAGTTAACTAATTAATTAAGTCAAGAGAGAGCCAAATAACAAAGGGCACAAATACCCCTCACTCTCTCTCTCTCTTTCCTTATTTCCTTTTTCCCCTCTCTCTCTCTTCTTCCTCTCTTTCTCTCCCAGCCGGTCTCCCTCCTCTCTCTCTGCCGATGGAACTTCCCAACCAAGCCAACAATGGCTTCCTCCATTCTTCTTCATCCCAAGCTCCATTTGAGCTCCAATCACAAAAATAACTACATATTCTTCTTCCTCTCATCCTCCTCTATCATCCTCTCTTTTCAAAATTCCAAAGGATGAAGTTGACCTCCATGGGTTTTCCCCATTTGAAGAGAAAATGACACCAATGTGGAGCTTGGAGTCTCCTCTTTCTTCTAAGGTAAAAATTTCCAAGAAAAAGTCATTCCCTCTTCATCTCTTGGTGTAATTGATTTTTCCACCATTTTTGATACCTTGTTTTCTCCTTGTTCTTGAGCTCCAAATTTGTCCTTCAATGGTGGAGTAGTTTCCTTCTTGATTCAAGGGAGAAAATCCCTCTTAAAAGCTTCAAAAGGTAAACCCTAATTCTAGCCCTTTGATTAAATTGAGTTTCTAAGGGTTTAGATAATTAATTGTGTATGTTTTGTGTTCTTGGGTGTTGGGATGGAGTTTGGAAACTCCATACCCTCTTAACCGATTTTTGGAGAAGGTTTGGAGCAAGAGGAGAATTTAAGAGACTTGTGAAATTTAAGGTAAGAAGAACTACCTTAAACTTTGTTTATAAATTGTTTAAGTGTTTGGGATGGGTAAACAAATTAATGAACCCAAAATTATGGATTGGAATATATGTTGGAATGTGTTTAGTTGGTTTTGGAGGAATTTGTGAATTGATGTTGAGTTGAGGGCCTTAAGAGCCAAATGTTTTGAGTTTGAGATTTACATTGTGGTTGTGGAGAGTTATGGTGATTATGTTGTTGATGATGGAATTTGAGGAATTGTAATGTGCTGTTAGGACCCTTGAAAGGGTGTGGCTAGATTAGGAATGTAGGGGTTGTGTTTTGATGATAATTGATGAGGATGAATGTGTAAGGTTTATGGGGAAGTTATGGCAAATTTTGGATGGAAAATGAGTGTTGATGATGGTTTAATGGTTGAGAGGATTTAGGTGTTGATTTGGGATGTATAATGTGGAAAGGAAATGGTTGTTTGTAGCTTGTGAAATAATGGAGTTAGGTTAGTGCAAAAATCATGGCATAATGGTGCTAGATGACTTGGGATGTCAAGGAGGGAGTATGGATTTTTTGGAAGTGCAATTCTGGGTAGAATTTGCCTCTGTTTGCTGAAATTTTGGGTACGTCCGAACTTCCGTCCGGACTTGGAAGTTCGGACATGCCCCGTTTTCTAAATTTTTCCGAGTTTTGAGTTGTGTCCGAACTTCCGTCCGAACTTGGAAGTTCGGACACTTGAAAAATTTTCCCAGGTTAATTTGCTTCGACTTGTGTCCGACCTTCGATGTCCGGACACAAGTTCGGACGCCCGTAAATTTTCTTTAGTTTTGGCCTCGACCTTGTGTCCGAACTTGGAAGCTCGGACACAAGTTCGGACAGTTGAAAAATTTTCCAGATTTCGTTTCGACTTGTGTCCGAACTTAGATGTCCGGACACAAGTTCGGACATTCGCCAGTTTCACCCAATTGAGTCTCGACTTGCGTCCGAACTTCGGAAGCTCGGACACAAGTTCGGACATAGTGTAATTTTGAGCAAAAATTGTGTTTAAGGGTAGGGAATGATACCCAATGATGGGGATTGATAAGTAATGATAATTAAGTGTGAAAGTTGGTAATAAAAAGTAAAGTTATAAAACTACCGAACGGGGTTAATCATGGGCGCATTAGACGTTAAATTTATATTACCCCGATATTAATGAAGATAGTTATAATGTTATCAGTTGTTCAAAGATTTTCAAGGAACATGTGATGGCACATTAGAGTGCACCTTCGGTGACAGGTATGGTTTTCTTGCAACCTGTGTCCTAACGGATTACACCGGCTTGTATGCCAACATGTTTTTCTGTGTGTTTGCCACCTTGCAAGATAAAGCATGAAATGAGTTTACAGTAATTCATTATTGTGGCGTAATTAATTCCGATACCGCTTAACCTTAGTTATGTGTTAAATAATAGTTAACCGACCTTAGGTTCACATAAGAGATCGGTATTCGGAATAAACGTCCCAACCCATGGGAACGTTCTAACTACGGCTATCCGTGCGTTAGTATTGTGACATGTGTGATGTATGTGTTTGTTTATGTGTTGTTGATGTTGGATACTATCCATGTTTGTTAAAAAGGGATATTACCCCCTTATGTGTCTAACCGAGTTAGTAACACTATGTGATGTATGTATGTGATAAGTTCCATAAGGGAACCTCTAACTAATAAGTATATGTTATGTATGGAGAGGAATCCGGTGTCCCGGTCGCGCGTATTGTTTGGGAGTTAATATATATATATGTAAATTAACTCCCATCCTGTTATGTTAAGGGTTGATTTCCTTCATTGGATTTCGACCTCCCATTAGCTTAGCCAAAGCTTACCTACCCGACCTCCATATCGGGCTAGGAGGGAAATTATGTATAATGTTTTAGGGTGTTGACGCCTATGTTGCTTCGACTCCCTCTCTGTTATGTTATGGTTTTTTTCTTCTTGGATTACAACCACCCACAAGCTTAACCAAGGCTTACCTACCTCATCACTATTGGAGTTGGGGAAATTATGTATGTTGTGTACGGTCCTAATGAGGCCGCCACTCAAGTAAGAAAATGTATGTATGTTGTGCTCGGGCTTATATCACCCCGGCACTCCCTAAATGAAGTTCATGTACTCTAAGAAGAGTGAAATTAAGTTGTGTATGCTATAAAGTGAAGTGTGTGTTGTTATGTTGGGTGTGCTAACCTTGTGTATGTATTCATTAATGGATGTTGCTTATAAGCATGATGTGTGTATGAGTTTGTGCATGTTTGAAATAAATCAACCGCATGCTAAGATGACAAATAGTTGTGCGTGGCCCGGTAGCATGCGGGCTGCGGGATTACCATACCAGCAAAGGTGCTGACCCCCTTTGGGGGCCCCCATTACTCTACAGGTACGAAGGAGCTGCAAGCCGTTCGAGAGTAGGACGGGTAGTTGTTGCACCTGGGTGGTCATTCAAATTGAGAGTGTATTGTAGGTGTAGTAAGACCGAAATTGTTATCGGCATTAGTTTGTAAATACTCGGTACAGTTGTAATGTAAGTGTATGGTGTGTTGGACATGGAACGGGATTAATGTGTAGTTGCTCGGGAGTTTAGTCCATCAGACCGGTACAATGTATGTATGTTAGCCTTGTTAGCCACGTGGGTGGCTAACGGCGTGTAACACCAAGGAGTTAAGTTTGTGTTAGTTGTGATTTCCGCTGCAAGTATGTTAAGTGTATTGTTAGTAGTTGGGTGTTACAAAAAGTGGTATCAGAGCGAAGTATCGCTCTGATGACTGAAATACCGAGCTTAGGAAGCACCGAGTTAAGAGTTTAGTACCTTGGGTTAAGGGTTGAGTGATAGCGTGAGAAGTACGCTAGTTAGGGAAATACCAGTGTGTACTGGATACCTACGGTATCCATCCCGCCCTCCACAAACCCTATAATACAACTTGGAAAGAACGCCAGAGAGATGAAAGTCATCTCTTACTCGGGAAAACCCGATCTGGCTGTTACTATGTATCTTTATAAGTACGGAGAACCTGTCACTCAGTAGATCCCGAAAGGTGTGAATCCAGAAGACGGTCTCCATTTTAACAGTATTAACCGCTCTTGTTAGCGAAAAGTGAAGAATCTTATGCACGAGAGAATGGAATTTCCAGCACCCTGGGTCGACATGCGGAGCATTCGAGGACAACCAGCTTGCAACGCACCAAGCGTGCAATGGCAAGGAGCGAGATAATGAAACCCGAGACGAGTGTCTACGGGACTACAGATGTTAACTAATACACCAACGGTATACCAACCGATTAAGGGACTACAATATAGTACGAGAAGGATATGATACTAAGTAAAAAGGGGTCTCCCAGAATGGGAAACACCCTAGTTGGTTATCATGTGAAGACAGTGAGAAGTACCCGAGTAGTTGTTAGGACTGTAAGATCAAGTAAGGGCCAGCAAGGCCATTGATGTTGGGCGGAAGTAAACACCGCAACCGGTGTATTGAACCGATAACCAGTTGCATGGCGCACTTGCCATGGCAAGTGCTGCTACAACAAGGTTGTACGGGAAATTTTAAAACAACTACCAGTACTTAGTAAAGTACCATGAAGTGAAGTAAGATCATAATAACTGTGGAAGGGCTTGGCAGCCTGACCTCTGTAATTGGAAATACACCAGTCAGCAAGAAGCTAGACTTGGATAAGGCAAGAAACGTTGTAAAACCACAGAAATTTTTCTTTAAACCTAAAATCATTTTCTGTCAAAACCGTTTTCAAAACCAAATTTTCTTTCAAACCCATTTTATTTCCAATTTTCTTTAAACTAAACCAGAAGGCCTACACGGGCCTCAGTGCCACATGGTAGGTAAGTTTTACCCAGTTACTTTTAAATAACCGAATGGAAACCAGTAAACCCAAGGGTGACAACCCGAGGGAATGGAGTGAGTTCATTATAATACAATAGTGGATACACTTCCCTTGATTAAGTTCGGGAAGCATGGAATGCATATTATCATAGGATAATATAAGAGGAGTTGACAACAGAATACTTCACCTAGGCGTGTGACGGACACTACGAGTGTACCAACTGAAATGTGGGACGACCGCACTCCGATAGGAGCTTGTGGGCCTGACAAACCTTCTTATGGGGTAGTTGGGTAAGTAGCAATGTATCAGCAGGATACCCCACGTATGTATACGAGTGGAGTCTGGAACACGGGAAGTAGTCGACTCCATACTACGGTCCGAAGTAAACGTCAAGCAAGAGCAATGGATTACCAAGTATGGTTGAAGTAAAAGAAACCAGTCAAGTTAAGAAGACTAAAGGAATTAGTAAGTTTATTCTAAGGAAATGTTTAAAGGTGAACAAGTGCGAAGTGCACTGGTTAGTAAGTAAAGACATAGCATATGTCTCAAGGATCCGGATGAGTGAACACAATAGCTGGAGTAAGTACCCAGCCTACATATGGTGAGGCAGATGCCTACTATGATACGTTAATGTGCAAGGATCGGGATGACTCCCGAGATAACCACTAGGGATATCAATCTCACTAAAGAGGATATTTAACCCAGCAAAGAACGCGGGGCGAAGTAGTAAGTTAAACATACCGATAAGTGTAGCCAGATGTAATGGCATAACCTAGTAACACCCAGGAGCTATCCTAAAAAGGGTGTTTGGATCAACAATGGTTGAACGAGAGAACGTAATAAAAACGCAAGGGTTGAAACTAATACCCAATTTAAGCACAAGTCGTCAGAAGGAAGTCTGACATCCTGGAAGGGGCATCCCATGAAAGGAATAAACCATGGAGCCCAATACAACCTATAAACCGTGTATTATGTACGGGAAGTAAATGCGTGTGAACAGCCTACAATGAGCAGAGCTCGAGGCAATAGGGCTTATAAGCCACAAGTGGAATGTGTAAAGGAAATGTTATTGACCACAGAGATTTATGTTATATAAGTAAGTAAGTGAGCGAAGGAATCACTACTTCAAGAGTGGGGATACCTCGTGATATGTGAGACCGCAACAGCGGTAATTATGCGAACAGAGTTCAGGGAATATGTTAAGGGTTGACCACGTTGTCATTACCCAAGAATGATGTGAGTAGGAATAAATGGAAAAGAAGTATTTGTACCAGTTGTGGAGATCAGATGAGTAAAAAGTCAAATAGCAACCACCATAGGTGTGGGATGCTAAATGTGTAATGAACGACGCTCAAGGAGCATAGAGACTCAAAAACGATAGCGTGTTCAACAGTCAGCCAAATAAGTGGCAAGACACAGTGTAATGGCGGAAGCTAATATAATAGCGGATGCAGTGTAAGTTAATGTTACACAATGAGTAAGGGCACGGGGCGCAGTAAGCGACCGTTGCATAAGTGTTGCTAAATAATAATGTGGCAAATAAGACTAGTTATGAGTGAAACTCAATGGGCATACAAGGTAAGTGACAACAAACCGACTGGGCAATAAGCCAATGGTCGGTACTATGTGATAAGGAACACAGTGTGAATTCCTATTGCGATCTCATAAAAGACTTACTGTCAAGAGTTTACGCCTCTGCACTCTGTATGACTGAGTGTTTTGGTATTGCGCTTGCGCGGTAATGATCAAGTGAGATAGCTAGGAAGTCTGAAAATGTTAAATGTGATAGAAGAACAAGACTTATGATGTGATAAAACCGATGCATAAGATAAGCACGGTAGTACCAATCAAGGGTACTTAGTTGACATAAGTGACTACAGTAACCCGATTATTAAACATCGGTATGGAATATACCTCAAGTGTTGGGAATAACCGACAGAGTACTACACAACATGTAGTAGCTCAAACGTAACCAAAGTAAGTCGGAAGAAATCAAGTACGTCATTGTGGAATACAGTAAATCATCATGGAAGTGGATAGTAAGTTTTGTAACTCACCGAATTCGCTCATGGCAAGTGATACCACGCATCGGTTGAGAAACCGTTATTACCAAGATGAAGGTGATAATCGAAGATTACGGTACAGTAAGAATAATGTATGGGGCAAACTAAGCTCTAAATTATCAAGAGTTGCGCAGCAGAAACTGGTGAACCAGTGATTCAAATGTTGAATGTGTGTAGTGAACATGAGTGGATGGCTAATTATTAACGCCTATAGTCTCACAGGCCAGAATCGAAACCAGTTAAGAGTTAAAATAAACTCTAGGGAGAATTCTTGGTTAGGGACTAAACCGCCAACATGGCTAAGATCCTCAAACCAGAACACAGTGTATAATAAACCGCGTGGAGTTAAAACACTTCACGACGGTAGGACGTTATAAACCAATGATTAAGTGATTGATTACGTGGGCGTAATCCCTTTTAAGGGGGGTAGAGCGCAAAACCGTTAATGTGTTTTACCGTACAAGTGTACGTGAACTATGATGTGCATAGCACAAAATGAATTGTTTTGATGATTAGTGTGTGTGTTACATAAACATACACATTCATTCATGGTTAATTGTGGTAATTACGCACGGAAGATGGGAATACCCTTGCGATAAGTGTGTTTATTGTGTCAACAAATGTGTGTGAAAGTATAAGTATAAGGGAGTAGAAAAACTCCCGGGGAACTAAAACCCCGACAGTGTATGTTCATATGATACCAAAAGTAATATTGTGTATTATATTTTGATAAAAATATATATATGGATATATGTATATATACAGTATTGTGATTTATGAAGAGGTATGACACCAATGTAGAACCTAGTGAGAATTAAATTCCCTAGGTAACTTGATTTAAAATAAATCTGGACGATAATCGATGGACATAGTTCCACCCTTGGAGATGTAATGATTACGACTAGATGGATTAAAAAGAGAGAAAATGGTACATGCTTGAATTAGTTGTTGTTTGAAAATGAAGTGGGAGGTGAAACTTGATTATCATGAGGTCAAGGGAAGCCGAACACAAATTGGGGTGGAGAGATAGTTCAACACTGATGCTGATCACATCAGGGTTGGATGATTCTTGAAACTCCCTATAAGTGGTCATAAATAATCACATCAAGAATAAGATGCAGTTAACAATAATTGGACTTGGAGTTGTATGGAGCTTTCAAAAGAATTTTAAATTGGGTTTCAAATTTGCAATTGGTATTTTCTAGACTTCAATAAATATTTTAAGATTCTTAGGTGGTATTTTCAAAGGAAGGACTACCTTTATGTGACCTCGTAGAGGATTTTCAACTTGTATCCTTCCAATAAAGGATTTCATTATACTTAACCTCATAGAGGGTACTTTCCTACTACTTGCTCACGAGCTGAGGACGTACGAGCCTTTGTCTTTGGACCGGTGACATGAGAAGTATATTTTAAAGATGTATGCAATTGTTTTGATCTCCCAAAGGAACGGGGACCAGAGTGTCCATCGCGACCGGTTCTGCGGGATCACAGTGTATATGTACTCTACATGGGTCTCGAACTCATGAAGAGATGGAAAAGGAATTTCTGGTTGATATACATGCTAAGACATGTTGTGTGGTATGTGTAATAATTATTATTATGGACCTTGAGTCCTAATGTGGTTAAGTTCAGAAGTTGTTATGTTATCAAGACCTATGTGTCTAAAGGATGTTGTTATGTTACCCAGACCAAGAGTCAAAGGGTTGTTATGTATGTATAATGTTGTTAAGGTACCCGGACCATTAAGTCCGAGGTTACTAAATATGTTATGTATGGATGTGTTACCCGGACCATCAAGTCCGAGGTCATGATGTAAAGTGTGTTTGTTATAGAAGTTTTATACTACAAGTAATCCCTGTGTTCTAATTCAAATGACGCAAGGGAAGTGTGAACTTCGAGGACGAAGTTCTTTTAAGGGGGGTAGATTGAAATACCCCAAACCTTAATGTGTTAATTAATTATGTAATTATAAATTTCTAAGGCTAACTAAGTCCTTAAGATTATTGGTGAAGAAATAAAAACCAAAAAGAAAAAGAAAATGCGTAAAAGTCACAAAACGTGAAAACACGTATTTAATTGTTTTAGGAGGTATAAAACTCTCACTGGGATTATAAATATATTTTATACCTTAATTACACATTAAGAACATGTGGGAAAAATTCCGGAAGGAAACGGATCTAAACAAGGCGTTAAAACGCTGACGGAGTCTTAAAGCGCGTTTTTCGAGAAAAGCCCGAAAACGTGACTTTAAACAGTTAAACGACCCCGTAAAAATAATAGTTGATTTTGTAACAATAATTAAACATTAATGGGAGATTAGTAACCATTAAAATTAAAGGAGTGAGAAAGTTCTGGAAAACGGTCCCGGTTAGTGAACAGTACTAAACCGGGCAAGTAAACGAGCGTTTTCTGTTAAAAAACGAAAAACGCTCCAGCGTGTTTATATTGGTGGGCCGGTTTTATTTATGTAGACAGCCCACTCACATGTGACTAGTTAACTAATTAATTAAGTCAAGAGAGAGCCAAATAACAAAGGGCACAAATACCCCTCACTCTCTCTCTCTCTTTCCTTATTTCCTTTTTCCCCTCTCTCTCTTCCTCTCTTTCCTCTCTTTCTCTCCCAGCCGGTCTCCCTCCTCTCTCTCTGCCGATGGAACTTCCCAACCAAGCCAACAATGGCTTCCTCCATTCTTCTTCATCCCCAAGCTCCATTTGAGCTCCAATCACAAAAATAACTACATATTCTTCTTCCTCTCATCCTCCTCTATCATCCTCTCTTTTCAAAATTCCAAAAGGATGAAGTTGACCTCCATGGGTTTTCCCCATTTGAAGAGAAAATGACACCAATGTGGAGCTTGGAGTCTCCTCTTTCTTCTAAGGTAAAAATTTCCAAGAAAAAGTCATTCCCTCTTCATCTCTTGGTGTAATTGATTTTTCCACCATTTTTGATACCTTGTTTTCTCCTTGTTCTTGAGCTCCAAATTTGTCCTTCAATGGTGGAGTAGTTTCCTTCTTGATTCAAGGGAGAAAATCCCTCTTAAAAGCTTCAAAAGGTAAACCCTAATTCTAGCCCTTTGATTAAATTGAGTTTCTAAGGGTTTAGATAATTAATTGTGTATGTTTTGTGTTCTTGGGTGTTGGGATGGAGTTTGGAAACTCCATACCCTCTTAACCGATTTTGGAGAAGGTTTGGAGCAAGAGGAGAATTTAAGAGACTTGTGAAATTTAAGGTAAGAAGAACTACCTTAAACTTTGTTTATAAATTGTTTAAGTGTTTGGGATGGGTAAACAAATTAATGAACCCAAAATTATGGATTGGAATATATGTTGGAATGTGTTTAGTTGGTTTTGGAGGAATTTGTGAATTGATGTTGAGTTGAGGGCCTTAAGAGCCAAATGTTTTGAGTTTGAGATTTACATTGTGGTTGTGGAGAGTTATGGTGATTATGTTGTTGATGATGGAATTTGAGGAATTGTAATGTGCTGTTAGGACCCTTGAAAGGGTGTGGCTAGATTAGGAATGTAGGGGTTGTGTTTTGATGATAATTGATGAGGATGAATGTGTAAGGTTTATGGGGAAGTTATGGCAAATTTTGGATGGAAAATGAGTGTTGATGATGGTTTAATGGTTGAGAGGATTTAGGTGTTGATTTGGGATGTATAATGTGGAAAGGAAATGGTTGTTTGTAGCTTGTGAAATAATGGAGTTAGGTTAGTGCAAAATCATGGCATAATGGTGCTAGATGACTTGGGATGTCAAGGAGGGAGTATGGATTTTTTGGAAGTGCAATTCTGGGTAGAATTTGCCTCTGTTTGCTGAAATTTTGGGTACGTCCGAACTTCCGTCCGGACTTGGAAGTTCGGACATGCCCCGTCGTTTTCTAAATTTTTCCGAGTTTTGAGTTGTGTCCGAACTTCCGTCCGAACTTGGAAGTTCGGACACTTGAAAAATTTTCCCAGGTTAATTTGCTTCGACTTGTGTCCGACCTTCGATGTCCGGACACAAGTTCGGACGCCCGTAAATTTTCTTTAGTTTTGGCCTCGACCTTGTGTCCGAACTTGGAAGCTCGGACACAAGTTCGGACAGTTGAAAAATTTTCCAGATTTCGTTTCGACTTGTGTCCGAACTTAGATGTCCGGACACAAGTTCGGACATTCGCCAGTTTCACCCAATTGAGTCTCGACTTGCGTCCGAACTTCGGAAGCTCGGACACAAGTTCGGACATAGTGTAATTTTGAGCAAAAATTGTGTTTAAGGGTAGGGAATGATACCCAATGATGGGGATTGATAAGTAATGATAATTAAGTGTGAAAGGTGGTAATAAAAATGTAAAGTTATAAAACTACCGAACGGGGTTAATCATGGGCGCATTAGACGTTAAATAATTATATTACCCCGATATTAATGAAGATAGTTATAATGTTATCAGTTGTTCAAAGATTTTCAAGGAACATGAGATGGCACATTAGAGTGCACCTTCGGTGACAGGTATGGTTTTCTTGCAACCTGTGTCCTAACGGATTACACCGGCTTGTATGCCAACATGTTTTTCTGTGTGTTTGCCACCTTGCAAGATAAAGCATGAAATGAGTTTATAGTAATTCATTATTGTGGCGTAATCAATTCCGATACCGCTTAACCTTAATTATGTGTTAAATAATAGTTAGCCGACCTTAGGTTCACATAAGAGATCGGTATTCGGAATAAACGTCCCAACCCACGGGAACGTTCTAACTACGGCTATCCGTGTGTTATTGTATGTTGTGACAATGTGTGATGTATGTGTCTTGTTTAATGTGTTGTTGATGTTGGATACTGTTATCCATGTTTGTCAAAAAGGGATATTACACCCCTTATGTGTCTAACCGAGTTAGTAACACTATGTGATGTATGTATGTGATAAGTTCCATAAGGGAACCTCTAACTAATAAGTATATGTTATGTATGGAGAGGAATCCGGGTGTCCCGGTCGCGCGTATTGTTTGGGAGTTAATATATATATATGTAAATTAACTCCCATCCTGTTATGTTAAGGGTTGATTTCCTTCACTGGATTTCGACCTCCCACTAGCTTAGCCAAAGCTTACCTACCCGACCTCCACATCGGGCTAGGAGGGAAATTATGTATAATGTTGGTAGGGTGTTGAAGCTTAAGTTCGCTTCGACTCCCTCTTTGTTATGTTACGGTTGTTCTTCCTCCTGGAATTACAACCACCCACAAGCTTAACCAAGGCTTACCTACCTCATCACTATTGGAGTTAGGGGGAAATTATGTATGTTGTGTACGGTCCTATATGAGGCCGCCACTCAAGTAAGAAAATGTATGTATGTTGTGCTCGGGCTTATATCACCCCGGCACTCCCTAAATGAAGTTCATGTACTCTAAGAAGAGTGAAATTAAGTTGTGTATGCTATAAAGTGAAGTGTGTGTTGTTATGTTGGGTGTGCTAACCTTGTGTATGTATTCATTAATGGATGTTGCTTATAAGCATGATGTATGTATGAGTTTGTGCATGTTTGAAATAAATCAACCGCATGCTAAGATGACAAATAGTTGTGCGTGGCCCGGTAGCATGCGGGCTGCGGGATTACCATACCAGCAAAGGTGCTGACCCCCTTTGGGGGCCCCCATTACTCTACAGGTACGAAGGAGCTGCAAGCCGTTCGAGAGTAGGACGGGTAGTTGTTGCACCTGGGTGGTCATTCAGATTGTGAGTGTATTGTAGGTGTAGTAAGACCGAAGTTGTTATCGGCATTAGTTTGTAAATACTTGGTACAGTTGTAATATAAGTGTATGGTGGATGTTGGACATGGAACGGGATTAATGTGTAGATGCTCGGGAGTTTAGTTCATCAGACCGGTACAATGTATGTATGTTAGCCTTGTTAGCCACGTGGGTGGCTAACGGCGTGTAACACCAAGGAGTTAAGTTATGTTGTGAGTTGTGATTTCCGCTGCAAGGTATTGTTAAGTGTATTGTTAGTAGTTGGGGTGTTACACCCGTACTTACCCCGTTATCCCGTTATTTCGGTTTAACTTAGTGTATTTAAACTCACAACTCTTTCAATCACACCTCAAACTTGTTTACACTTCCTAGGACCATTAAAGGTCACTAAACAACTCCTAAACATCACCTAAAACCAATACCATTCAATCCCCCATGCTTAGAACCCTTAAAACCACTTTCTGATGGATTTTTATAATGGTACGGGTTTGTGTCCGGGGTTACAAACCCGGACCAAACACTGGAATCAGTTTCTGTCGCATTTTTCATGTGGTCCGGGTTTGTGTACCGGAATAAAAACCTGGACCAACCCCTGTTATGCCTTTCTGGTGCGTTTTTGCTATGGTCCGGGTTTGTGTACCGATTTGCAAACCCAGACCAACCCTGGAATTGTCAAAATTTACAGTTTTTGGCCAGCTTTGAACCCCAAATTCACCCCTAATCATTTCCAAACCTTTCCACATATTTCCTACATGTTTAAACACCCTAAAACATGCTCTAAACCTCTTCAAATCATTGGTCAAACTCACCACTAAATTCTTGTCCATTTCTACAGATTTTTCCATTCCCTCTGTTACACTTAAGCACAACAGTGCATTTAAAACTTCTTTTGTTGTTTCGTAAACTTCCACCAACCCCACCAAATCATTCCTAGACAATTGCATTTTCTAAACCCAAGTCCAACTCTCATTTCTTAAGTCTTGCACACTTGCTCTTTTCTAGTCTTTCCAAAGCATTTCAAAACCTATTTGCTACAGATTTTTACCTCCTTCCCTCTAGTTCTCCAAATGCCATTTCAAGGCTATCACCCAACTCTAAACAACACTACAAACACCTAGGTTCTCCAATACACTAAGTCATCTTTAAACACTTGTTTTTCTACCAAAATTTTGCCATAACCTCCCTATAAACCTTACATGTCCAAACACATCTTTTTCACCATTTACAATCCTAAACTAGCCACAACCTTACAAGGGTCCTACCAGCACTCAATATCAATCCAAAATTCACCAAATCACAATATAGCTCCAAAGTCTTAATAAACCACAATATAACAACAACTAAGAATCACTTGGCTTCAAAGCCCTTAATTCACACAAAATTTCACAAACTTCCTCCTATCACATTCAAATACATTTTCCTCACAAATTTGGGTTCATTCATTAAATTACCCTTCCCATATTCTACAGCAATTAAAATAGGCATTAAGGTGAGTTTCTTACCTTAAGCTCACAATTCCTTCTTTTGATTCTCCTTGTAACACCCCGGATTTTCTAACCTTTTATTTAGTCAATTTTTTTTACAGTTCAAGTTTAATATTATTAAGTAGCGGAAACAAAACCTAATCCGGAGTATTACTGCCACACTCGCAAAAGAACAAGTGTGAAGCCTAAACAATTAACTAAATAACCAATTCATTATTTTTGGCAAGAAAAACCAATGTCCATAATAACAATTTCTTAAAAATGCACAAGTCTTAAAGCCTAAAATAAAATTCAATAACAAATAACTAGCCTATGTGGAGTCGCCTTCCCAAACCCCAAGGACTTCATCAGTACCTGTGGCAGAAATCCAAACAAACATAGAAAGAGCCACGATAAAGTCAGAAAAACTGAGTAAGCTACCACTTCACTACGTAAAAATCATTTTCTCTTTAGAAATCATTTTTAACAATATAACCACACAACATACAACACATCTCAACAATATTAACACACAACAACAAAATTATCATAACTGTAAAATACTTCACATTGGATTTCTTTAGTAACCCAAAAATATATTAGTCAGATTATTTTAATTATCTTCCTTGTCCCAACGCGCAGCCAGGACAAAACAACTTTACTTTCTCTTTGGGTACAACACGCAGCTGTAACCCGGACCCCAACACGCAGCTGGGAATCCAACCAAGCCACTAAATCCTTAAGTGTGCACACCCCCCAATAGTTCAAAGGACTAAGGAGTAGATCTAGGGCTAACTGTGTCCTAGTGCGGCCCACAGTATCTCAAACTTATGCGTCCTAATGCGGCCCGCATTTATCATCTCATTCATGTGTCCTAATGCGGCCCACATGCACCATGGTTTTCTCCTCTTAAAAATTCTTTTATTCGTTATTATTCTTTACCATATAATCTCATCAAAATCCACATATTTCACCATAAATAAATTATGATATCATTCTGCTAAAAGGAAAATTGTAGGGATAAAACTATATACAAATGAATAAAATAAATAACTAAACCTACAACTCTACTACGGGTAGCAAAATAAAACCCGGTCGGAGTATAGTGTAAATATATTACGACCGAGAGTATCGAACCCAAGGGACTTATAGAAAATTAGTCCTAATCCGGTAATACCTATTCTAAGACAAGGGGGGAAATTGAAATGTTTTCTAATCCTAATCAAAACTAACTAAACTAAGTGGTAATTACAATGAAATTATCCTTGATCCAGGGTGTGAAACCATCTAAGCATCAATATGAACTCTAAACATAAACACAAGCCTTCGAATTAACCAACAACTGAACACGCCGGGTGTCCTGCCGGATACCACTTGCACGGCATATTCAAAGACATTGAATATGCCGGACATTGGCCACCCGGCAGTGCATCCGGCATAGTCATAATGCATATTCTTTCTCCAGTTTCCGAGTAGAAAACAGAAGACTCATCCCTATTAACAAATCGAGCATATATCATGCCGCGAAATGAACAAGGAAATGGGGGAAAATGGATTAATTCTCACTCTCACTACTAACTCTTAATTCATAAGAAGAGAGTAGGAAGACCATTAAGAGAGTCTAACCTATCTTACATGGGACTTGTCTTCCACAAGTAAGAATTGCATGAAGAGAAAAAGAGATCAACCTATTCTCTTTCAATAAGAACCTTACTCTTAATAAACTTGAAAATTATATTAAGAAGATCATATTGTACAAAAGAGTTTCATCCCAACCAAGAACAGAAGGAACTACTACTCAATCACCCATGAATTGAAGAAGGAAATACAAGAAGAAGGGAGAGTTTTGACAGCCTTCACCCTCTAAATCTTCTTCCAAATCTTCTTTTTTCCTCTTGAATGGTTGTGCAGCAGTTCTTCAGTCGAAATACGTCTATTCTGTGGAGTAAGTGTGTGGAATATGGTGGAATGAACACCCAAAATGTTCAGCCTCTTGCGCCTTTTATAGACAAAAGTTCTTCGGCTGCCGGGTCTCATGCCGGGTCTAAGTCATCCGGCATCGGGATTAAACACGTGCTATTTCCGTAACGGTCGAAACCGCCCTGGCGCGAAAAGTCACTTATGCCGGACATATTCCATCCGGCATCATACCCGGCATCTAATGTTTGGATAACGGTAAATAACCGACATCTATTGGTAGACAGGCGCGTCTTTTGCTTATGCCGGATACAACATACCCGGCACCATGTCCGGCATCGTCCCATTTCTGCTGTGTACTTGTGCCGTGCATGAGAGATCCGGCCTCATATCCGGCAAGGTTCGGTTTTTGATGAAAAACTTGCTCCTTGCATAAAAAACACCAAGAGCATTAGTCTGAACATATAAATGACTTCTTATATAAATTAATGCAAATACTAACTATTCTTACCTTATTTTAACTAATAACACTACAAATCTAGCTTATAAAATATGATAAGTCTACGGCTTATCAAGGCCCTACACTTACCTTTTGCTAGTCCTCGAGCAAAACAAGATTAGAAAGGAGTAATTACTTATGCACAAAACAGATAAACTCTAGAATGAAATGTAGATAAATATTTCCAACTATATGACTCTAATTCATAAGTATCACTTATCTACCTTATTCTATCGAAACATACTAATGGGTATAAAACAAGGAATTTCAAAACCGATCAAAAACTTTGGGCTATTTTGCATAAGGGATTTGTAATCTCTCCTTTTTCCGGTTTCCATCATTCAGCTCTATTTTTCAAGAGTTTCTGAATGTGGCCAAGACTCTCATCAATGGTTTTATGAATCAGCCCTATTTTGCAAGAGTTTCTGAATCAACCATGATTTTTTTGCATTGAAGAACGGGGAATTTAGGAGAAAAATAAAAGGAAAAACTCTCTTTTCTTGCTTTTATTCAGAGGCACTTTTGCAACCTCTAGGAATATAATGCTTTTCCTTTGGAAGAATTTTTTCTTTTTTTTTCTTCTTTTCTTCTTTTTCACAAAAACCCTATTTAAGATTTTACCCAAAAGATTTTTCACAATTTGGAAAGAAAAGAACAACACCCAGAAGTATAATAAGGAAAGAATTAGGAGAAAGTCATGTACTCATGTTAATAAAGAGAATCAAAAAGTTAAAAACAGGAATCTATAAGTCATTAGAGCTTACCTCTTGAGAGAACAAGCTTTTAGTCATTCCTAATCTTATCTCAATCAAAAACATGCAAAAAGTTTAGTAAAACATTGAATAAAACGCAAAACTTATGCATATTAAAAAACTTATTTTTTAAGGGGGGTCCCTGCCCTACACTTGGCAGGAACACTGTCCCCAGTGTTCGAAAGAAAACGAATAAGTAAAACTCTTTTTTTTAATAAAACTTGAAACAACCATAATGAAAGTAATTTAAAAACAATAACATAAAATTAAAGGAGAAAAATTAAATTGGAAGAAAGGCTCCCCTGGTTGATAGTGAAGGCGTGAGGAGGAACCGCCCTACACTTAGCCTTTTAGGCTATTGGCATCTTGAGATCCTGGTAGATGGTGACCGAATTCGCATGCTCCCGTGGATTGTTTGCGTTTGGGACGGGAGTTGACCTTGCTGTCTTGGTTGCGTCAGAAGTTGCTGTAATTGCAACTGCAACGATTTGTGCTCCTTGCGAATGGTCGAGATCTCGTTTGAGTATCCTGGGTCTTGTTCATCAGGGCTGACATCATGTCACGAAGTTCAGCCATTTCAGCCTCTGATGATGATGCAGGTGGGATGGTCTGAATTGTCTTGGACCTCCCTGGTAGCCGGCTTCTGAAGTGTTGAGGGGGTTGGTTCCCCTGTTGCCATGGCTGCCGATACCCTTGGTTACTCACATATTGACTTCCTCAACATTCTGAAAGTTGGGCATGTCAGGGCTCGAGCGTGCGGTCGTGCACTAACCACGTTCGCTGTTGAGGAAGTTGTTCATGCTATTTGCTCCACCACTTTCTGTAGAGCGCTAACCTTCGTGGACGTTGAGCATTGCTCTCCAAAACTGCTCATGACTTTGCAATAATTTGGCCAATTTGGAGTCACCCTCATCCACCTGATATAGACCAGCGGTACTGCCCCTTGTTCCACCGGTGGCCCATTCCCTAATCTCTTCGCAAAGAGATTCAACCCCACTAAGGAATTGATCTCCAGGCTTCTTTAATATATCTGCACCAAGGGAGGATAAGATCATCGTCTTGCTTTGATTGACCAATCCTTTGTAAAACAACTGAGATAGTTGCTCCTTGGTGAGGCCGTGGTGTGGACATGTGCGAAGCAACCCTTTGAATCTGTCCCAAGTCTCACAGATGTTCTCCGAGCTAGGTTGTCTGAAGTTGTAAATGTCGGCGATCATCTCCAGGGTGCGACTAGGGGGCATGAATTTGTCATAAAATTTGGTTGCCATGTCCTCCCATGTGGTGATGGTACTGGGGGTTAGACTGTGGTACCACTTGCTGGCGTTCCCCGTAAGGCTATGGGGGAAGAGAGCAAGTCTGGCGTATTGGAGGACATTATTTGTGGAGGTTAGGCTGTTTGTGTGTTGCAAGAATTTGGTGATGTGGAGCAAGGCATCGTCCGGGTTTGTACCATCGAACATACCCAATTCCTTTATGCATCGTATTTGATGATATGGCTTAAGTTTTTGCCATTCATCGTATTCGTTTTGTGGAAGGAGAGGGAGGTCGATTGCGGGCTTTTGGCCTTGGTTAGAAGGCCGGTTTATATTTCGGACGGTAGGTGCTGCCATTGGTGTAGGATCTGCTTCTTGTAGGGTTTGTTGTTGCCTTAAAGTTTGAAGCAGGGTTCTCTCGATCTCCGGATCAAAGTTGGCTAAATTTTCAGGAGAATTCGTTGACCGAAGAAGCATTCACTTGGATAATTCAGGAGGAGCAAGAAAATGTTATAATATTTAAAAATAAAAAAATAATATAATACATAATTAATTATGAAAATACACGAAGAAAAAATTTTTGGTTATGCCGGACGGGCCGGGTGTCCTACCCGGCAGTGGACTTCCTCCACTATGCCGGGTGTGTACAAACCGGCATGTTGCCCGGCGTGACCAAAAATCGAACATAACTTAATTAAAAGATACAGTAAAGGATAATCAAAATGTAAGAGTAAATAAGAGATTGAAGGAGATTACTCCTAATTGTCCCTACAATTTGCGACAAAAATATTCAGAGAAATTGAGCATGCCGGGTGACATGCCGGAAAACCCGTCCGGCATAGGACTTCCTCCGAAATGCCGGGTATAAACCCGGCACAATACACGGCAAGTTCAAACTCGAAATTTAAATTAAAGAATCATAGTATAGGACTTAGGAGAGAGAAATAACGAATGGGAGTAAGCAAGAACAAATTTTAATTGCCAAGAACTCAATACTGTAAGGAATTTTGAAAAACTTAGAACATGCCGGACGCAATGCCGGGTAAAACGTATCCGGCATCAGACTTCCTCCGAGTTTGCCGGGTGACGGACGCCCGGCACATTCAAGTCTGCAAAACTAAGGGTGAAAATAAATTAAAGAATCAAAGAATCAAAGAATCAAACAAATAAAGAATAGGGCGTTTTACCGAATTTAAGGACTTGGACTAATTCCAAGTCCCCGGCAACGGCGCCAATTTGCTAAAAGGAAAATTGTAGGGATAAAACTATATACAAATGAATAAAATAAATAACTAAACCTACAACTCTACTACGGGTAGCAAAATAAAACCCGGTCGGAGTATAGTGTAAATATATTACGACCGAGAGTATCGAACCCAAGGGACTTATAGAAAATTAGTCCTAATCCGGTAATACCTATTCTAAGACAAGGGGGGAAATTGAAATGTTTTCTAATCCTAATCAAAACTAACTAAACTAAGTGGTAATTACAATGAAATTATCCTTGATCCAGGGTGTGAAACCATCTAAGCATCAATATGAACTCTAAACATAAACACAAGCCTTCGAATTAACCAACAACTGAACACGCCGGGTGTCCTGCCGGATACCACTTGCACGGCATATTCAAAGACATTGAATATGCCGGACATTGGCCACCCGGCAGTGCATCCGGCATAGTCATAATGCATATTCTTTCTCCAGTTTCCGAGTAGAAAACAGAAGACTCATCCCTATTAACAAATCGAGCATATATCATGCCACGAAATGAACAAGGAAATGGGGGAAAATGGATTAATCTCACTCTCACTAACTCTTAATTCATAAGAAGAGAGTAGGAAGACCATTAAGAGAGTCTAACCTATCTTACTTGGGACTTGTCTTCCACAAGTAAGAATTGCATGAAGAGAAAAAGAGATCAACCTATTCTCTTTCAATAAGAACCTTACTCTTAATAAACTTGAAAATTATATTAAGAAGATCATATTGTCTACAAGAAGAGTTTCCTCCCAACCAAGAACAGAAGGAACTACTACTCAATCACCCATGAATTGAAGAAGGAAATACAAGAAGAAGGGAGAGTTTTGACATGGCCTTCACCCTCTAAATCTTCTTCCAAATCTTCTTCTTCTCTCTTGAATGGTTGTGCAGCAGTTCTTCAGTCGAAATACGTCTATTCTGTGGAGTAAGTGTGTGGAAATATGGTGTAATGAACACCCAAAATGTTCAGCCTCTTGCGCCTTTTATAGACAAAAGTTCTTCGGCTGCCGGGTCTCATGCCGGGTCTAAGTCATCCGGCATCGGGATTAAACACGTGCTATTTCCGTAACGGTCGAAACCGCCCTGGCGCGAAAAGTCACTTATGCCGGACATATTCCATCCGGCATCATACCCGGCATCTAATGTTTGGATAACGGTAAATAACCGACATCTATTGGTAGACAGGCGTCTTTTGCTTATGCCGGATACAACATACCCGGCACCATGTCCGGACGTCCCATTTCTGCTGTGTACTTGTGCCGTGCATGAGAGATCCGGCCTCATATCCGGCAAGGTTCGGTTTTTGATGAAAAACTTGCTCCTTGCATAAAAAACACCAAGAGCATTAGTCTGAACATATAAATTGACTTCTTATATAAATTAATGCAAATACTAACTATTCTTACCTTATTTTAACTAATAACACTACAATTTAGCTTAAAATATGATAAGTCTACGGTATCACATTCTTATTGAATAAATAATACAATTCTCACAAAATCATTTCGTTAACGATTTCACAACAATATCAGTTGATCTCATAAATTAACTCATAACAATTTTCCATCAATTTCTTTTAGAAAATACATTTAAATAACCACTGATATCCACTACAAAACAAATCACTCACATAAGAAAATGAAATTATCACTAACACTTAACACTTCAATCCCTCCCCCCTGTCTAATCTCAAAAAATGATCACACACAAAAATTCAATCCAACGTGAAAATTCATTATTATAAATATAAAAAATTAGTGAACGTAGTAACTTACCTGATATTTAGCAACGATTCGCAACAACCAAGCAAGAAATCTATTAATGTTATCTTTCACAAATTCAGAGCTCTGCTACCTACGCGCCGCGGATTACGTAGGAAGAAAACTGACTTATCTCTCCATCTCTACTTTACCCTTTGTGTGTGAGTTGACAGGCTGGATCTTCTTCTAACTATTTTTTTTATTTTTGTTATGCATGTGTAGAGAAAGGAAATGCGGCATATACTATGTTTTTTCTGTTTGTGCCTATGTAAGTGATGGGAAGGTAGGGATAAATGATGTATATATATTTGGTTTTATTGTGTCTGTAAACCGAGAGAAAATAAAAAGGAAGGAAGAAGCAACATCTTGTTGTGTGAATCATAAAAGGATGTAAGAGAGAGAGCTGGCCGAAGGAAGATGAGAAAGATAGAAACTAAATTGGATGATTAAGATGAGTAGGACGACAACCCTTATATAGCCGATCAGGGAATCTAAAAAGTGAGGGAATGCGAACCGGAAGGAAACCCAAGAGAAAAAGAATACCAACCAATGATCACTAAAGTGAATTAAATTGCTTAGTTAAATTAAAGAAAATAAAGGGTTAGGAAATATGAAAGGTAAAATTCATTCATTAGTAAAGTAGGAAATATGAATAGTTAGAACTAGTTCATTAATAAAATTAGAAAAACTCAAAGGATGAAACCGATGGATTAAAACTAACTTATTTAGTATAGTTCAATTGAAGTAGTATTTAAATCGTAACATTATAATTATTATAACTCCATTATAAACAATAAATATGCTAAATAATTAGATATACACAAGGATCATTGTTATGACATTAAAAATCACAACCGATTTACTTTTAAAACATGTTATTCTATTAACACGAATTATCTTTATTATATAGTACGCTCATAAATTATAGTATAATACCATAAACTAACTATTTAAATTGCTTGTGAACTAATATACTCATAAACTATATAAAATATGTATTTTAATCAACATTACTCTTTGAATCATATCATTATTATTATTATTACTCCATTTTTAATTAATAAATATACCAAGTTAGCTAGAGAAATACAAGGATTATTAATACGAAGATAAAAATCACCACTACCATAGTTTTAAAACTTTATTAAACGCATTGTCATTATTAAATAATGTATAATATGCTCGCAAACTATATAATATATTTGTAAACTAGAAAATAAATGTATTTAAAATTTAGGGGTATTTAAGAAAATACCAAAAGATGTCACCGACATATGGTAAAACTAACTTATAAGTGTATGTAATAAAATCAACACTATCATTATTATAAACAAATAAATACACTAAAATAATAGAACATACACATGGATCATATTATGACATCAAAATCATAACCGACTTATTTTCAAAATGGATTATTTATTAATACAAACCACCTTTATTAAATACTATATAATGTGCTTGTAAATAATATAACGTACTTATAAACTATATAATATATTTGTAATCTATATGATATACATATAAACTATATAATCATGTATTTTGAAATTTAGGGGTATTTCACTCCTATTGTTCCTCCTCTTCCCAAATTCGGTCAAGGGGGAATGGAGTTGCCAAACTCCATCCCAACACCCAAGGAACACAAAATAAGTTCAATTAAATTCTAAACCCTTAAGAAGTCCTAATTCAATTAAAGGGCTTAAAACACAAAGTTAGGGTTTACCTTTTTGGAGCTTTTTAAGAGGGGTTTTCACCCATGAATCAAAGAGGATACTCCACCACCATTGGAGAGTTGAATTGAAGCTCAAAATCAAGAAGAAAACAAGGTGTGAGAGAGGGCAAAATTGGCCAGCTCTACAAGATAGAGAAAATGAGGTTTTTCATGGAGATTTTTACCTTAAGAGAGAGGAGACTCCAAGCTACCCATTGGTGCTATTTTCTCTTTAAATGAGGAAAACCCATGGAGGTCAACTTCATCCTTTTGGAGTTTTAAAAAGAGAGAATGATAGAGGAGGATGAGAGGAAGAGGAATATGTATTTATTTTTGTGATTGGGGCCTTAATGAAGCTTGGGCATGGCATGTAAGTTGAGGTAGCCATTGGAGAAGAAGAAGAGAAATCGGCAGCTTGGAGAGGAAGATGGAGCCGGCTGGGAGAAATAGAGCTAGGAAAGAAAAAAGGAAGAAAGGAAATGAGAGGAGAGAGAGAGGGTTACTCACCTTTTTACTTTATCACTTTTTCCTTCTCTTTCTTTTCTTTCTTTCTTTACTAGTTTAATGAGTGTGTGAGGGGGCTGTCTCACTAATTAAAACCGGCCCACATATATATGTAAGCTGGAGCGTTTTTCGTCTTTTACAGAAAATGCTCATTATTTTACCCGGTTTTAGCACTATTCACTAACCGGGCCCGTCTTCCGGAATTTTCTCGTTTCTTTAATTTTAATGGCTCTTAAGCTTCCATTAATGTTTATTTATAGTTATTTGATGAACTATAATTTTTACGGGTTCATTTGACCACGCAAAGTCATGTTTTTAGGTTTTCTTGAAAAACGTGCGCTAAAGCTTTATTAGCGTTTTAATACACTATTTGGATCCATTTTCTTCGGAAATTGTTCCCGTATATTATTTAGGAATTATTAAGCCTTTTAATTTCATTTAAGACCCTTGTCGAGGTCGTATTCCTCCTACGGTCACATAATGCTCAATTTAGCGTTTTTCGCTTTTTAAGCGTTTTCTTGTTTCTTTTGGATTTATTCTTTTTACCCAAAATTCATTAGGCACTAATAGGCCCTCAATATCGTATTAGAGTAATTTAATCACCCTAATTAAGTCCGGGGTATTTCACCAAGTTTCAAAAGGTCTAGATTGTTGGTCCACCAGCTAGGTGGGATGGGGACACTAATGAGGCAATTAGTCATAAGGTGATCCACATATCATCAACAACGATGGCTTCTATGGGTACTATATTATTTCCCTCGTCCACTGCCTCAGAGCCTTTGGTAATACTTGTTTTTCTTCAGATTTTTGATGTTATGAGCAAGTTCATGTTCCTTCCTTGCAAGTCTATCCTTGATCTTCACAAGAACTTGGTAATTAAGATCAAATATCATAATATAAAGGTGTGATTATCGCTCATGATCTTTTTCATTTGATCCACGATGATCCCAAAAATTTAAATTTTAGGGTTGCCATATAGTAGTCCAAGTGCACCAAATAATCTATAAGGAGGCTTCCTTAGCAACTTGGTTATTGTTATTATGGGGCCAAATGTTATGATTTGTAACGTTAGAGATGGATTGAGGATAAGCCTTCAACTTAACACAGTCTGGGCATCTTCAATTAGTTCAATCGACCTTACTTGTTTTAACCGTGCCTTATTGGCTAAGCAATTATGGAGGATCTTGGTTAATCCACATTACTTGCTCTCATGTGTTATGCGATGTAGATATTTTCCAGATGGTAACATTTTGGATGCAAGGCTAGGATGTAGGCCAAGCCCGATATGGCATGCCTTATGGAGTTCTCTAGATCTTTTAAGATGTGGTGTAACAACCCCAAAACCATCCTGGTTGAGATACCATTACACGCCGCACGCTTATTACCTAAGACACGCAAGGCTACACTATCGAAACCCCAAAACAGAACTAATGCTCAGATATTACTAGATAAACGATTAGAACATGACTTTACAATACACAGGCGAAAGCCAAATTGAAATACAAAGCATGATCTAAATACAACGGGGCCCCAAGGCCAAACAAACTAAATACAAAAGTCGAATGCTAGAACGAAAAGGAAAGCTGAATCTCCAAGCACGAACTAAAACCTGCAAATCAGGCAGATATAGGGGTGAGCCAAACTATAGCTCAGCAGGTGATAAACTTCATCAGCTGAGCATGCTCAAAATAGATAATGAACATACATGTGTATATATATATATATATATATATATGAAAGCGCTTAGCCAGAGAGAGATAAGAGACAAAGCGAAAGTCTTTCAAATAGACAGATGTCTAAAACATAAGGAGTTAAGCGGTGGTCAAAATAGATACTTAAAAGCAGAAGGTAAATTGAAGACAGAAGCTTAATATAATCAGAAGTTTAACAAACTCAAAAGCTTAAACCGAATCAGAAGCTTAACAAATTCAGAAGCTTAACCAAAGATGAAAGCATAACAAAAGATGGAAAGCACACAACAGTCCATCTAACCCCCCCCACACACACACACACACACACACCACACAACACACAAACACACACCCACACACACACACCACACACACACACACACACACCACACACACACACACACATAAAGAGAGAGATAGAGAGCAGACGAGCAGAGCACTTTACAAATCAGAAATCCTCAGCAGGTAGGAAGCACATAGCAGCCTATGTGAGTTTGAAAACAGAAAGAGCGGCGGAAGCAGTACAAGCAACATAGGTGTTCAAAGGACAGAAAGCACACAACAGTATGTTAAATACAAAAAAGCAGAGAGAGAGAACAGACAGAAGCCGAACAGAACACAACAGAAGTGGGACGCTAGCATTCCAAGCACATAGACAGAACGGAGCGAGTCTGTGAAACAGAACGAGGAAAGTCACTCGTGAACAGAAAGGTGAGGCACCTGTGAACAGAACGGGGGAGGCACCCATGAGATAACGAAGGACGTCCTACGCAGCGCGCTACGAGATAGCTAAACCAGCCATCCGTTTCAGATACAGAGGATACTAGGTCCTAAAACGGAAGCTTTTAGACAGATCATAGCTTAATACAGAACAGAACGGAACAGTCTCTATCAGATCAGAGAAGAAAGTAGAAGCTTAGCAAAATTAGAGCAGAAGCTTACAAACAGAACGAAGGCCTTAGCAAAACAGAAGTCGTAACCCGACTAGTAAATACGAAAGCCAAACCACAGTCAGAAGCTGCAATACGCTCTGAGAGCAAATCAGAGTTCGAAGGATTATCAAAGACTTTCAAACCAGAATACACATAAACATGTGCCAAAACAAATCAAAACGATAGTATTCAAAAAGAGGAATCCAATGCCACAAACGACACTCAAAACGGAGTTCAAACGGAGAAATTATGCAAAATCAGAGGCGTGTCCACACATGTGTCTGAACTTACAAGTTCGGACACTTGCCGAACTTACAAGTTCAGATGCATGCCGAACTGTGAAATCCAACACACCTGTACATGTGTCCAGACTTACAAGTCCGGATGTAAGTCTGGCTTGAAAACTAAGAGGCGTCTGGACATATGTCCGGACTTACATGTCCGAACAAAGTCTGAGAAAAAGTTACGGGGATGTCCGAACTTGTGTCCGGGCTTGCAAGTTCGGACACAAGTCGAACCGCAAACCCAGAGATTGTCCTCGCACCCCGTCCGGACTTACATGTCTGGGCGGAAGTTCAGACAACTCACAAAACAGGGAAAATCAGAGACGTCCGACATACGCGGACACGGTGAAACTTGCAGAAATCAATGGCGAATAAAGATCAAAATAACGTTAGAAGTTCTCAATTGATATAGCATAATCTTTTGTAACAAAATACTCCATCAAATACACTTCCCACAGGGTTTTAACGAGGCAAAAGATAACTCAGAAAGCAAGTCAAAATCACGCAAATCAAAGAACATTTAGCACATCAGAAATAGTAACATAATCGGAAACCCCCGTGGGTGAACTACACAACCGAATCCAAATACCACCTACCTCACATCCAAAGAAATTCTATCTCTGTGGACTCTACGAAATGCCCTCCTCGAATTTCCACTTGAATGACAATCCCTCGAATTGAACCATTCCCAAATACAAATACAAAATCAAAATCAGAAAGGAGAAAAGGGGAGTTCAACAAAGAAGAGAACCAGATCCACAACTCAAACCTCACTGATGACTGGTAACTGAACGGAATCTTCAAGCTAGCCTCTGATAAGCCGTAGACTTATCATATTTTATAAGCTAGATTTGTAATATTATTAGTTAAATAAGGTTAGGAATAGGTAGTATTTGCATTATTTATATAAGAAGTCAATTTTATATGTTCAGACTAATGCTCCTAGTGTTTTTCATGCAAGGAGCAAGTTTTTCATCAAAAACCGAACCTTGCCGGATATGGAGCCGGACCTCTCATGCACGGCACAAGTACACAGCAGAAATGGGACACCGCCGGACATGGTGCCGGGTATGTTGTATCCGGCATAAGCAAAAGACGCGCCTGTTCAGCAAAAGATGTCGGTTATTTACCGTTATCCAAATACTCGATGTCGGGTATGATGCCGGATGGAATATGTCCGGCATAAGTGACTCTTCGCGCCGAGGCGGTTTTGACCGTTACTGAAAAGCATGTGTTTAATCCTGATGCCGAACGACTTAGGCCCGGCATGCGACCCGACATCTGAAGAATTGCTGTCTATAAAAGGCGCAAGAGGCTATGCATTTTGATCATCCATTCCACCATATTACCACACACATACTCCACAGAATAGATACATTTCGACTGAGGAATTGCTGCACAACCATTCCAGAGAAGAAGAAGAAGATTTGGAAGAAGAATTAGAGTAGGGTGAAGGCTATGTCAAATCTTCCCTTCTCCTTGTATTCCCTTCTTCAATTCATGGGTGATTGAGTAGTAATCCCTTCTGTTCTTGGTTGGGATGAAACTCTTTTGTAAAATAATGTGTTTTTTAATTTGAAATTCAAGTTTATTAAGAGATGGTTCTTATTAAAGAGAATTGGTTGATCACTTGTTCTCTTCATGCAAATTTTACTTGTGGAAGAAAAGCCCAAAAGTAGAATAGGTTAGACACTCTTAATGATCTTCCTACTCTCTTCTTAAAATTAAGAGTTAGTAGAAAGAGTGAGAATTAACCCATCTTTCCCATTGTCTTGTTCATTTCGTGGCATGACATATGCTCGATTTGTTAATAGATAGTGAGTCCTCTGTTTTCAGACCCGAAAACTAGAATAAAAATACGCATATTGGTTGTGCGGGTTCACTGTCGGGCGGCCGATGTCCGGTATATTCAATGTCTTTGAATATGCCGTGCAGTTGGTATCCGACATGGAACCCAGCGATTCAATTGTTTGTTAATTCAAAGGCTGTGTTTATGTTTCGAGTTCACATTGATGCTTAGATGGTTTCACTCCCTTAATCAAGAATAAATCCATTGTAGATACCGTTTAATTTTGTTAGTTTTTATTAGGATTAGAAAATCTATCATTCCCCCCCCCTCTTTACTTTTAATTACCAAGGTGATAAGTGTCCAAATGAGCATGTTTTATAGGTGTATTTCATGTATAATATTAGCACTTTTCTTGCTCATTTCTTCACTTCGGTTAGTTTTCCTCTAGTTTATGTTTTATTGTTTATCTCACAAATTATTGGTTTAACGTGAGGAAAACCAAGCCGGGAGTGAAGTAGACGAAGAGACGAACGCATAGATGTAAACGGCTCAGAAAACGGGGTCCAAACGAAGAATCTAGAGCCGGTCAAAGTTTGAAGGAAAATAGGTCACGGTCTACTTACAACCGCCTAAGGCAACCGCCTAAAGTAGAGGCGGACACCACATTGCAACCGCCTATGTCCAGGGCGGACACAAGGGCGGTCAAGAGACACACAACCGCCTGATTATGAGGCGGAACACATGCGGACATAACCAAGGCAAGGCGCGGACGCTTGGACAGGCACAACCGCCTACTTTGGGCGGTACTCAAGGCGGACACACACATTTGTCGCCAATTTAACTTGTGTCCGCATGGTTCCATAGGCGGACGCCTGTGAGGACAGCAAGCGGAAATGAATAAAAATCAATCGCGTGACCAGTTTTCTTCTTCGCCCGTTGTTATCCCCAAAAATTTTACCCTCCTTTAAACATGAACTAGGTTTTACCAGGGTCGGTGCATGGCTAAGGGTAAAGTGGCATCTTTTCATTCAATGGATCTTTATCCTATTTTTTGGAAATAATATGGAGTTTAAGGTGGTAAGGTTCATAAGATTTGTGATACCGTGAAAACAAGAAAGGTGCAATATGTGACAAGGTGTGATATTGGCACGTTGGTAAAGGGGTATGGAGAAGATTTATGAGGTCAATGGTTCGAGTCTAATTAATGACAGACAACTTTTGCGATTTTGTTTTCAGTTTAATCCTTCTTCTCTTTTCTTCTTTTATTTATAATTTTCAAAATCAGATTTTATTTGTGAAAAAGCGGAAAAAATGTTTCTTTCCATTTACATTGATAGTTTATTTTCTTTAAAAAAAAAAACACAAAAAAAAATCCTTTGAAACGTGATTTAAAAAAAAACAAAAAATTGTAATCTCATTTTATGATCGATAGTTATCTTCTTTTTTTTAATCATGATTGTTCATCCTTTTTCTAGATAACTTTTTTTATCCTTATCCTTTTTATTCTCCTAACTACTTACTTGTTTTCAAATTTCAAAATTCGGAAAAAAATTCTTTTCTATTTTTACTGGTAGTTTATTTCATTAACAAAACAATGTTTTTCGAAATTCCTTCATTTTTGTTAAGTGATTTTGAACATTTTTACTCGTTAGTAGTTTAGTTATTTAAGGTTTTCTTTTTAGATAAGTTTTTACTTTTCTTTTCAATCTTATCTCTCACTTCCTTTTAACTAGTTTGTTTATTTTCAAATTCGAAAGTTTGTTAAGTTGTTAAGATTCTCGAGCCTCTTATTGATCTACCTTACATTTCCTCTATATAATCACTCCATACTTCTGTACAAGGAGGACAGACGATATACAGACTATCATACGCCTTGATCAACTATCAAGTCATTTTTGCTTCCTCATTGTGATTCTAGTTGCTCGCTCATTCATTTCCTCGGTTGGAATACCACCACTACCACCATTTATTATCACCGTTGTTCTTCATCAGTTCACGACTTGCGCCTGTATCGTTCATTTCCTTACAAGCTCCGACATCTAGCCACCGCCAGAGAGCACCAGCCACCATTGCTACTATCGTTGAAGGTCGTTATCACATTCCTATCTGACTGATCCCACTTTCCCTGCGAGTTACTGATATACTTCAAGTCTTCACTCTCCATCGCTGCTCACTTGACAAGCTCTAGAGCCAGGTCCATAACCTTGCGTCTACGTCGTCATCAGTACAAGTTCACTAGAGCCAAGTCCACTCAGAGTTCGATCAGGGGTGCTGCGATGCGTCGATATAAAAATGTGAATGGAGAAGAAGAGGATCAGGTATCACACTTTTTTTTTTGTTAAGCTCGAAATTTTGCTTTCGTCTTGCTGGATATGAAAATGTATGTGTCGATTAATAACAGGGCCTACAAAAAGATAATACCAAAATGCAACTCGGTGTGAGAAGATTTTACATTAATTAATGAGATTGGTGGGGTCCATATTTCCTTTTTGCATTGCTGGTTAATTAATAATAGTGGTTAGATTAGTAAGGTATATACGTGAGTGGGCTAGGGAGTTTTTGTTTTTTTTTTTATCTTTTGATGTCGTGCTTCAGCATTAGGGTATTTTAGTATTGCCATTCTTAGAATGTAACGTGACATTGGGTAATTTTTGAAGTACTTCGGCCAAACTCGGTTAAACTGTTAAAAAGAATAATATCATAATCAATTAGCCTTGGAAATTATAATAATCGAGGAAAAGTAATTTATAAGGGTAATGAAAGAATTTGAACCCTTATAAATTTCATATCAAGCCCCCGGACCCATAACTCTAAAAATTACAACATTTTCCTTTCCAAGTTTAAAAGGTCAAAACTTAGGTGGCGACTCTATTTTGGTTTGTGTGGGCCAGTTAGAATAATTAAGCTTTAATTTTATAATTTCGGTTTAGTTATTCTAATTGCAAATCGAACCTTGAGGCCTTAAGCTCAATACTTAAGGGTTCAAAACCAACGCCCACACCCGTCGTCGTCTCCAACTTGCTTCGCCATATCCATCTACTCCGCACCGCCTACCTTATTTCCCTCACGCGTCTCCAGCTCCTGTCCCCTGCAATAAATGAAGCAATCAATGCTTCAATCAATGAAGCAATCAACTGCAAAACCTCTACGTAGTCTTCCTTTCTTCTATAAATAACCATCCACTGCAACCTTGTACGAGTGCACGGAGAAAACCAGAAAATCACTCACGCTCATCTCATCTCATTCTCTTCCAGTGAAATACTCTCGTACATCACCACGCACCATTCAGTCCACAAATCTCAAACTCTCAAGTTCACTCATTCCACTTACAATAACCTACGTACATGTTCCACTCTTCGATCTCTTCATTTCTCCATTCACTATTCACGTCTCCGTGTTATTATTACGTCCAACCTCTGTCTGACTTATTACCAGTTAATATGTCTGGCTAAGGAGGATTTGCTCCGGGCAAGGTTTTTAATTATGGTTTGTTTAATTATGTAAACAATATTTCTACCGGTTAAAATAAATACAGTTTGTTACGCTTAAAGGTTTTCTCTCACCATTTTAATAAATTACATGAATTTATTAAGATGCTTTCCTAAGTCTATTTTGATCAGACCAGGTGATAAATAGACAGGTTAATTAAGCCGTAAATCTGGAGAAAAGTTATTATGATTTAATAAGTTAGTATTTACAGATGCAATTATAATTCCTCGAATTTAACGTCCGTTTACATAGTATTGCTCGAACCTTGATTAGACCGAGCATTTTCTGGTAAACGAGTTCTTAAGGGTCTATGACTTAGTCCTTAGGATAATAACAGGAATTTTGCCAAACTAATATATTAAACCAGTAGAGATAGCATAATTAATCAGATTATATAAAACCTGAACCCGGAGTTCCATTTAAATCATCTGCACTCAGTAATTTTAATCTGCTTAATATTTTCTCTAAAACAAGTCAATTAACTTCCCCCCTTTTGTGACAAGCTTAGGAACTATTTTATCTCGCTATAAGTCCCACGGTTTGACCCCGGCCGCTTCTGTCTTCTATACTACGCGTCCGGGTTTTAATTTGCAGCCCAACGGATATTTTGAGTATTAATTTCTTTCTTTTATCAATTTCACCTGTGCTAATAACTCACGATAAATCCATTTGCAAAATGGCGCCGTTGCCGGGGACTTGATTTAATCTAGTCCCTAAGCCCCGGTTAATTCACCTGTTATATTATAATAATCTGTCAATATTAACTTATAATAATCTAATTTCGGACATCGGACTCCTGATCTGACTTGGACATCTAACTTTGGACTTCGGACTTCTGACATCTTATTATATTGTTATTTCTTTCCATTGTCATTTCATTTCCATTGTCCTTTAATATTCCATTGTCTCTAACTACTAACTTAAAATTTCAGTCATTTCGTTCCATTGTCATTTCGTTCCATTGTCATTTCTTTCCATTGTCCCTAACTACTAACTTTAAATTTCTGTCTACTAATTCCTAACATTTTTATTATTCTAACGTTAACCAGTTCTTTTCTCTGTTTTGAGTGGTGAATGCCTTTTACCAGGTCAAACAGTCTCCCAGAAAATATTAATAATCACACGGTTGGTTACATCCCAGAAATCGAGAGAACCTTTCTGCGCAATCTCAGGCAGAGACGAACTCAACAAAATACCACCACAGTGATAGATTCTGACCCGGAAGCTAACATGGCAGCTACACCAGCAACGGTTCGAAATATCAACAGGCCGTCTAACCAAGGACAACAGCCTGCTATCATCCTTCTTCACCTCAGCCCATCTGAATACGATGAGTGGCAGAAGCTGAAGCCATATCATCAGATTCGATGTGTGAAGGAGTTGGGCATGTTTGATGGCACTAGTCCAGACGAAGCCTGTTACATGTTACAAAGTTCTTGCAACACGCCAACAGTCTTACTGCAACCGACGCAGTACTTCAATATGCAAGATTGTCGTTATTCCCACACAGCCTGACGGGAAACGCGAGCAAGTGGTATCATAGCCTAACACCGAGTACCATTGGTACCTGGGACGACATGGCCACCAAGTTCTACGACAAATTCCTACCTCCGAGCCGAACTTTGGAGATGATTGCTGAAATTTATAATTTCAAGCAACCAGGGTCGGAGAATATTTGTGAAACTTGGGACCGTTTCAAAGGTCTACTACTCACTTGTCCTCACCACGGTCTGACGAAGGAACAAGTATCACAATTGTTCTACAAGGGCTTGATCGGTCCGTGCAGAACAATGGTGTTATCTTCGTTAGGGGCTGACGTTCTGAAAAAGCCGGGAGCACAATTTCTGAACAGCATGGAGTCTCTCTGTGAGGAAATTAGAGACTGGGCCTCCGGTGGATCAAGGAGCGGTACTCCAGGACTATATCATGTTGGGGAGAGTGATAACAAGTTCGACCAATTGATGAAAAGCCATGAGCAACTCATGGAAAGCAATGCTCAGCAGGCAACAAAAGTCAGTACTCTACAAAAAGTGGTTGAGCAGATGGCTATGAATTCCTTCCCCAGCAAGCTAAGTCGATGATTTACCGACCACCTACTACCCCTCCAGGCTATGCTCCTCAATCCCAACCATCTCCAACTAATTCTTGTACGCAATGTTGCGGGCCTCATGATTATGATCAATGCCCCCAACTACAAGAAATGAAAGCAGCGGAGGAAGCAAACTACATCACCAACAATTCAGGATACGGACAACCATGGCAACGTAACATGCAATCCAATCTTAGCTACTCAAACACCGGAAATATCCAGAACCCACATACCCTACAAACATCCCAAAACTACAGACCTCAATCCAATTTCCAAGGAGGCCAAAGGCAATATCAACAACAGCCTTATGGCAATGAAGCTTCATCGAGTCGACCGACTCAACCTCCTTCGAATCCTGAGTCTGATATGTCTCAATGCAGGAGATGTTTAAGGCGATGATGGGTAAATCCCGAGATACACAAGAAGAGGTCGCAGCTCTGCGCAAAGACCAAAAAGCCTTGCAATCTCAGATTCAACAGTTACTTACTCAACAAAGACCACCTGGTCATTCCCTTCACAGACTAATCCCATCCAAGGAAGCCAAATTCAGTCCTTATAGACGATGGCACATTACAATCACAAACTTGTGTGCAGTCTCTTTAAGGAGTGGAAGGGAACTTGCCGCAGCAAAGGAAAGAAAAAGAAAATCTTGAAGATTCCTATATCAATGTTGATGAAACCACCAAACCAACTTCCCCTCCCTCAGAAATCCAAGTTCCTACTCCTGTTACTCCACCTCCATCTCGAATTACCATCGACATCCCAACTTCCACTCATAAAAACAAAGAACTCCCGTTCCCAAACAGAATGAAAAAGAAACACCTAGATGAGCAGTTCTCCAAATTCTTGAGCATTTTCAAGAAACTGACCCTCGACATACCTTTTATTGATGCTTTGCAAGAGATGCCTAACTACGCCAAATTTCTTAAGGATCTCTTAACAAAGAAGAAAAGAAACCTGGAAAGAACAGTGCACCTCACGGAGGAATGCTCTGCGGCCTCTCGAGCACTCCCTCCCAACAAACAGATCCGGGAAATCCCGTGATCCGTGTTTTATAGGTGGAATGGATTGTGGAATGGTCTATGTGACTTAGGAGCCAGTATTATATCATGCCATACGCCACCTTCTTGAAAGTTAAAGGAGGAGAAATGCAACTGGTTCCTTTCAAACTCCAACTAGCAGACAGATCAGAGATCAAGCCCATGGGCATAGTCCGGGATCTGGTAGTTGGAGTGTCTCGCTTCATCTTTCCAGCTGATTTCGTCATTCTAGAAATGGATGACGATGTTGAGGTTCCCCTGATTCTAGGTCGACCGTTTCTAAGTACCGCCAAAGCCATCATTGACGTCCATGATGGAAAAATCACTCTTCGGTACGAGGATGAAACGATTGAATTTGACATGCAAAATGATGAGAAAAGCTCAAACTTTTCTCCTCATGCTAAGACAGTGGGATTCACAGATGATGAGGAGGAAGGCGATTTTGCTACAGATGAGGACACGTATTCTCCATCTTCCATCCAGGAAGCTGAAACAGAACCGCTAGAGCGAGTATATTTCTTCTCTAGAAGAAAAGATGGAGGATCCAGAAGTTAACGCATGCTGGCGTACGTAGAGAAAGGAAGGGCTGGTTATCAAGCGTTCCGACCACCAATCGAAGAACTTGACAGAAAACCTCAAAATCAATTCCATCAGTAGAACAACCACCTGAACTCGAGCTAAAGAATACCCTCTAACCTCAGTATGCCTTCCTAGCTGAAAATGACCATTTGCCTGTCATTATTCCTCTTCTCTGAATTCCGGGGAGGAAACGAGGTTACTCGAGGTACTAAAGCGCACCAAGAAGTTCCACGACAGAATGATCCTCAAGAGGGACTTCGAAATTGGTGATTGGGTTCTCTTGTATAACTCTAGATTAAGGATCTTCCCTGGGAAACTCAAGTCTCATTGGGCGGCCCTTTCCAGATTGTTAGTGTGACTCCGTACGGTGCCTTTGAACTCCAGAACAAACAGGCGAAACTTTCAAGGTCAACGGAGCACGTCTTAAAAGGTATAATTCTCATTCTAATATTTCAACTGACCTATCTGCAACTTATTTTGTCCAAGAACAGCAGGACAACTCGCCCTCAAACTCTCTCCAACTAAAGCTTGGTCAAATACGTCTAGCTAGAGACGTAAACCCGGGCAGCTTGGTGGGAGGCAACCCACTATTTATCTTTTGTCTTTCCTTTCATTTAATGTTGTTTTCTTTATTGTACTATATTTCCCTTTTATTTGTTATAATAAAATGCAGGTTTCACTTGAGTTCTTCTTCGCTGTGTAGAATATTCTTTACAGGTTCAATTCATGACATTCCACAGCTGCACTCAAGTGTGGGGGAGCTCTACACACTCTATGAAATCTGGGGAGTACACTTTCCTTTCTTAATTACATGCCCTAATATTTTAATTCCATCTACGCAATGAGGGCATTGCTTGAGCTTAAGTGTGGGGGAAGAGCCTTTTCAGGGAGCCTTCTTATCTTGCAATTGTTCAAAAATTAAAATTATGTACCTTGCTAATGTAGGTTGTTCTCTTTAAGAATAAATATATTATGAATTGTAGGATAAATGGTACAAAATTTTAAAATTTTGATTACTTTTGAGGAGCATTTTATATGCGGTGTGACCAAATAATCTGCAAATGGTTGGATTTATTCTCAGGGTTCTTTCTGTCTTCTCTCTTAGGATTGCTAAGGGGTGCTTCACTGTAAAAAAATAAGGACTTGCGAGACACCATTGGTAACCAACAAAAGAGAGTTGAGTGTTCTTGAATACAAAGGCGTGATACCTATATTTTCTCATCTCTTATGCAAAAGTGAACAAATGCTAAATCTATTTTCCCTTTTGTTTTCTTCTCAATGCCCATTCTTGAGAGAAGTTGGCCATGGTAAAAGTTCTCAGAAGTAACACAAAGAAACATTGGAGTACCTTAGATCATACCCCGAAACTCTATATTTTATTTTTACCCTGAGCACACTATGCCACCAGCAGTTGATTTTTCACACTCCTCGAAAAGTTTAAAGATCATGTTTATCCTACCCTTCATAATAATATTTATTAGTATTGAGCATTTCCTACTTGCTTAGGTACGTGGTTTTGCTTGAGGACAAGCAAAATAAGTGTGGGGGTGTGATAAGTGTCCAAATGAGCATGTTTTATAGGTGTATTTCATGTATAATTTAGCACTTTTTCTTGCTCATTTCTTCACTTCGGTTAGTTTTCCTCTAGTTTATGTTTTATTGTTTATCTCACAAAATTATTGGTTTAACATGAGGAAACCAAGTCGGGAGTGAAGTAGACGAAGAGACGAACGCATAGACGCAAACGGCTCAGAAAACGGGGTCCAAACGAAGAATCTAGAGCCGGTCAAAGTTTGAAGGAAAATAGGTCACGGTCTACTTACAACCGCCTAAGGCAACCACCTAAAGTAGAGGTGGACACCACATTGCAACCGCCTATGTCCAGGGCGGACACAAGGGCGGTCAAGAGACACACAACCGCCTGATTATGAGGCGGAACACATGCGGACATAACCAAGGCAAGGCGCGGACGCTTGGACAGGCACAACCGCCTACTTCTTGGGCGGTACTCAAGGCGGACACACACATTTGTCGCCAATTTAACTTGTGTCCGCATGGTTCCATAGGCGGACGCCTGTGAGGACAGCAAGCGGACATGAATAAAAACAATCGCGCGACCAGTTTTCTTCTTCGCCCGTCGTCGTCTCCAACTTGCTTCGCCATATCCATCTACTCCGCACCGCCTACCTTATTTCCCTCACGCGTCTCCAGCTCCTGTCCCCTGCAATAATGAAGCAATCAATGCTTCATCAATGAAGCAATCAACTGCAAATCTCTACGTAGTCTTCCTTTCTTCTATAAATAACCATCCACTGCAACCTTGTACGAGTGCACGGAGAAAACCAGAAAATCACTCACGCTCATCTCATCTCATTCTCTTCCATTGAAATACTCTCGTACATCACCACGCACCATTCAGTCCACAGATCTCAAACTCACCAATTCACTCATTCCACTTACAATAACCTACGTACATGTTCCACTCTTCGATCTCTTCATTTCTCCATTCACTATTCACATCTCCGTGTTATTATTACGTCCAACCTCTGTCTGACTTATTACCAGTTAATATGTCTGGCTAAGGAGGATTTGCTCCGGCAAGGTTTTAATTATGGTTTGTTTAATTATGTAAACAATATTTCTACCGGTTAAAATAATACAGTTTGTTACGCTTAAAGGTTTTTCTCTCACCATTTTAATAAATTACTGAATTTATTAAGATGCTTTCCTAAGTCTATTTTGATCAGACTAGGTGATAAATAGACAGGTTAATTAAGCCGTAAATCTGGAGAAAACTTATTATGATTAATAAGTTAGTATTACAGATGCAATTATAATTCCTCGAATTTAACGTCCGTTTACATAGTATTGCTCGAACCTTGATTAGACCGAGCATTTTCTGGTAAACGAGTTCTTAAGGGTCTATGACTTAGTCCTTAGGATAATAACAGGAATTTTGCCAAACTAATATATTAAACCGGTAGAGATAGCATAATTAATCAATTATATAAAACCTGAACCGGAGTTCCATTTAAATCATCTGCACTCAGTAATTTTAATCTGCTTAATATTTTCTCTAAAACAAGTCAATTAACTTCCCCCCTTTTGTGACAAGCTTAGGAACTATTTTATCTCGCTATAAGTCCCACGGTTTGACCCCGGCCGCTTCTGTCTTCTATACTACTGCGTCCGGGTTTTAATTTGCAGCCCGACGGATATTTTGAGTATTAATTCTTTCTTTATCAATTTCACCTGTGCTAATAACTCACGATAAATCCATTCTGCACAAGGCTAGGACTAATTTTTCTATACAAGTCCCTAGGGTTCGACTTGCTTGGTCTTAATTTGCTTCCCTGCTACTTTTGACCGGGTTTTTGTTTGCTACCCGTATAGATTGAGTAGGTTTCCTTTTAATTTTGTTTATGCCGTGCTTGGTGCCGGGTAAGAGTTACCCGGCACATTCTTGGTTCTTTTTCTATGATTCTGTTTAATCTCTTACATAAGTGTTCAAGAAATACCTACTATAATCTTTGTTAGCAAAATGGCGCCATTGCCGGGGACTTGGAATTAGTCCAAGTCCTTAACCTGGTAATTGCCATATTATTCTTTCATTTTTTGAATTTTCTGTTGTTTCCCAATTATTTGAATGTGTCGGACGTACCGCCAAACGTATAGCACCCAGCATAATCAGAGGAAGACTGCGCCGGATAGTATATGTCCGGCCTTGCACCGGCACGCCTTGCGAATTTAAAACTCGTCTCCACGAGTACTTTTAAAATTGTTAATATTGTTTTCGCTATTTGTAACCTGTCGTGTAGGATGCCGGATATTTGTAATCCGGCACAATCGAAGGAAGTCCGATGCCGGATACTTCGTACCCGGCACACTACCTGGCTCTTTCAATTTAGCCCTTTTTTTCTCTCTATGTTATATTTACAGTTATTCCTCTTACAATTGTCTCACCCTTTGTCCAACTTTGTACTCAGGATGTCTAGTAACATTTGGATGGCAAAGTTACAGAGTGAGGAGTCTGACCTTTTTCATTTTCTGCATATCTATGTAGTAAATGAATTCTACCCTCGTACCGGGGTAGAAATCCTTGTCAAGAGGAAGAAGATGAGACCCCCTTGCCTATCACCGCCTTAGGACTACTGCCGCATGAGTGTTATGCCTGTGGATGACTTAGGCGAAGATACCCTCATATGGGTATCTTCACCAATAGGATTCACCAAAGGCCCCCCTCATATGCGATATTCACTAGTAGAATTAGGCGTACTAGGTTTAGGGTTATCTACTAGTCATATACCTTAGTATTTTTCTTATTTTAGTTTATGTTCTTTTTTATGTTATGTAATCACTAGTATATTTATATGTTTTAGCATGTGTACTATGTAATAACAATATTATCTTTCTTTTAATAATAATACCATTTACAGTTATTATCATCTAAATCACATTTTTCTTTGTTATCTTTTAGGTACATTCTTTTCCTAAAGTGAATGCCACTTACGCGATCACACAGCCTCCCTGGAACTCTCATCAATTACAATCCAGAAATAGAAAGGACATTCCATCACCTACAAAGACGACAAAGAAATCACCATACCATGGCTAATATACCTGCAACCATTAGGAACATTAACCGGCCTTCCAACCAAGGTCAACAACCCGCCATAAACCTTCCCGCTCTTTCCCACAGATTATGATGAATGACAGAAATTAAAGCCATATCATCAATCCGTTGTGTGAAAGAGTTAGGAATGTTTGATTGGACTAATCCTGATGAAGCCTTACTCCACATTACAAAGTTCCTCCAACATGTAAATAGCCTTACTTCCAAAGATACGGTTCTCGAATACGCTAGACTCTCCCTATTTCCTCATAGCCTTATAGGGATGGCAAGTAAGTGGTACCATAGCATATCCCCATAAACTATTCACACATGGGATGACATGGCTGTTGGGGTAAAACCTAACGGCAAGTGTACCGGTCGATTATAGCAAGTTTAAATCTCGGAGTATTCCCTGAGTATTGAATCCAAGGAGGCAGTGGCTAGTTTAATTTCTACTTACACACAAAACAAGAATAATATAAAAATAACAGGAAATTGGGGGTTTTTGATATGTGATGGTGAATGTTGTAAAGGAGTTCAATGAGCAATAAATAACAAGTAAATAATTGTTTTGATTTTGTTTGATAAAGGAAATTCTGGTTTACTACTTCTCTCTAGGTTTGCAATTTCTTCCCCTAAGTGATTTCTACAGAATTCAGAATAAAACCCTAGAATAAGGATAACTCGTATTCGGTCTCCCGTTCCACGAATTCTAATTAGCAAGACCGAATCCTAACTCTCGTTATGAATCCATTGTTTACTAATTGCTTTAAGTGTAGTCTAGATTAATGGTCAGCTAGTGTTTAGAGGAATTACCATCTCTATACTAACTGGTTCTTTCCCTGTAGTCAATTGATAGCCGCAGTTCTCACTTATAAGCTAACAAACTGATAAACTCATTTAATTGATCAGATTAACAAGTTTAGGAATCATAAGGGAAAAGAACTTTATTCTAGTGTACTGCAGAAAATCACAAAGGTTCAGAAATAATTATTCTAGGGATACATAGTAAAGCGAAATTAAAAGCGACTACTCAGCCATGGACAAAATAACAATGCTCAATATAAACAGCATAAGGATAGAGGGATTTAGCAGAAAAACTGATTTTAGAAGCCGTCGCCGATTCTGCAATTTCCACACTCGTCTGAGTCACGTCCGGCTGTCTTGGGTCGGACGCAGATCCGGACGCGTTCTCCTAGTGCTGTCCGGATCCGGACGTCAAATCCGGACGCGGGTAAATGAAGCGCTGTGAGCAAGGTTCTGTCTGTGAGTGAGGGAGATGAGTTACGGAGGGAATTTATGAATGGAGATGGAGCGAGTCGTGAATGAGAGGATATGTAGAGAGGAGGAGAGTATTGCTTAGACTCTGAGAGTCTGGGACGAATTGGAATGAAGGCTGAATGACTGCTTAAATAGGCTTAGAAATAGACATGGGTTAGTGGAAGTTTGGTGTGCTCGACATTAATTGAGCATGCTTGCTGCTTAATTTCAGGGAGTATGGGCTTAACTTGCTTTCGGCTGATAATTGCGCCAAAAGCCCGATTATCAGCGCGATTGCATCTTTATTTTTCATCTCTGTGTGACGTCCGGATCGGTGTCCAGATCCGGACGTGACACAGAACTCTTAGATCTGAAATTCTGAATATGTCCGGATCTGTGTCCGGATCCGGACAAGACACAAAACTTTTGAAGCTGGATCTCGGGTCACATCCGGGTTGCGTCCGGATCCGGACATTAGACGTCCGGATTTGCGCCCGGCCAAGTTGACCCGGACGTGACCAATTTTTGTGTCTCTTCTCCTGATTTGTTCCCCGTTTGCTCCGTTGTAATCCTTATGATGTAAAATCTTCATTTCCCTAGGTTTTTCCTATATTAGCATATAAGATGCATCAGTTCATATCAAACATCAATCTTAGGAAAAACATAGAATAAGTGAGAAACATTGCTTAAATTGTAGCAGATTATAAGGTATTTAAGCCCTTAAAGGCCTATATGTTCCACACTTATCAATGGCCACTAAATTCCATGACAATTCTTACCCCCAAGCCGAACCTAGAGATGATTGCTGAAATTTAAACTTCAAGCAACCAGGTTCAGAGAACATCGGCGAAACGTGGGATAGATTTAAGGGTCTGCTTCTGACTTGTCCACACCATGGTCTCACCAAGGAACAACTCTCCCAGTTATTCTATAAAGGATTGGTGAACCAATGTAAGACCATGGTACTTTCATCCCTTGGTGTTGATGAAGTGGAGTTCCACCGCACGGAGTAATCAAATGGCTGAGCAAAGAATATGCTGCCTGCGGAGACAACAGATGGATCTCTCCGACCAAACCCCCTTCCGACTCCAACGAACGGACTCTTACGACAAGGAAGCTATACCACAGACAGACTGCGGAGGAGTAGTCGCCTCCAACGCAAAGCAAAGATCCTCTCCGAAGAGCTAAAAGTCATTCGCCTCCGAAGCAAGCAAAACCCCTCCGAAGGGTTGGGAGTAATTATTCAAAAAGAAGGGTGAAGTTACACAAAAAGCCTTGTATAACTAAGAATATTCTAGAATAATGTAGGCCTACAGAAACGGTTATACACTGTAGAAGAGCCTATAAATAAAACCATAAGTTATGTAATAGGTACGCTTTCATCAATACAATACTTGGAGCTCTCTTTGCAATCTGAGTCTGAGTGCGAGTTCGATACGATCTCATTTGGCGCCGTCTGTGGGAAACGAACGATAACCACGATTCAATCCACAAGAGTCACGGTTCTTGTCTTTTGTTCAAACATGGCACCACGATCAAGCAAAGGGAAGGGGAAGATGGCCGCGACCGGGGAGGGCTCATTCTCGAAGGAAGACCTCACTGATCTGATGAGGAGTTTTGCGCAAGAAGTCAATGAGAAGATGGCTGAAAGCAATGAGCGGTTTCAGCAGGAACTGGCGGATAGAGATCTGGAGCACCAGAAGAAGATCGATGAGATGGCGAATGTAATCGAGGATCTAAAAGCAAAAAGCGGATCAAAAAGCGACGAAAGCCGGAAAGAGAGGTCACCACCGAAAGGTGCAGAGGAAGACCTCGTCGACATGTCGCTGTATCCCTTCACCGAAAACATTCGGAAGGCGAAGCTTCCACCGTTCTTTGTCGCTCCAGCAATAGAGAAGTACGACGGAACTGGAGATCCCGCTCAACATATCAAGAAGTTCATCTTTGCGATGAACACTCAGGGGATCAGTTCCCAGGCACTCTGCAATCTGTTTCCGGGAACACTTACCAAAAGAGCTCTAAATTGGATCTCTTCTCGGAAACCTCAATCCATCTCAAGTTTCAAACAACTTACAGAGGAATTCCAACTTTACTTCGCAGCAAGTAAAAAGATCCAGAGGGATACGATTGAGTTGATGGATGTTAGGCAAAGAAGGGGAGAGACGGTGAAGGAATACAGCGAACGCTTCCATAAACAGGTGGCTGAAATAGACGATGTGGATGAGAAGATACTGGTGAAAGCTTTCGGAAATGGATTGGCGAATCCAAGGCTGGCAGGGAAAATTGCTACCAAAGCACCGCAAACTCACGGAGAGTTAGCGGAAATGCTGCACGATTTCTTGAAATCGGAGATTGCGGAGAATAAGGCGAAAGAACTGGCTAATAGCTTCAGGCCGCCTAATGAGAAGACAGGGAGGAGCGTCGTCTGTCGGCGCGAATTATGGGGAGACATCCGCTCCGAAACCTTGGGGAGCTAGGTACAAGCCCTATGGGAAGGATCTGGTCGCACCTACCCATTCTGGGGGTAGGACGACGTACGGAGCAAAGGTGATTACTATCGCTCCAGGAAGGTACGCAGCTGCGGTAAGGGAAGGCTATCTTCCGCCTCCGAAGAAGCCTACCTCAGGCGAGAGCACATTGGCGTTTTGTGAATTCCACGGGCACTACAGCCACAGAACGACCAATTGTGTAACATTATCAAGAGAACTGAACAAAATCGATGAGCAGAGAAAGAAACAAGAAAAGCAGAAACAGGAAGCTCCCAAACAGCAAAGAATAACAGCGACTATCAAAACCGATCTCGTTACGGGCATAACGGGGGCGGCATGAGGAATGAAGATCACCCTGAGCTAGACCATAGCAAATCTTTCGATTTTGGGGTCATAACTGGTTTATTCTCAGAAAAGGGGCCGTTCACGGCAAAAGAAAAGAAAAGGCACGTACACGAAGTCCATGAGAAGCTACCAGAGAAGAAAGTTCAAAAGAGAGCCTTTACCACCTATCTACTTCACGGAAGAAGATGAAGAGGGAGTCTACTACCCCCACAATGACCCCCTCGTCATTCGAGCTCAAATCAATGATAGGATGGTGGGAAATATCCTTGTCGACAGCGGAGCGGGAGCAAACGTGATTTCCCTAGCGGCGTTCCGGAAGCTGGAAATCCCGGATGAAAAGGTCAAGCCGTTTACTGCTACTTTCGGAGGATTCATTGGGGGAATCACGGCTCAGGCCAGCGGCAGCGTCGATGTCACAATGACGTTAGGCCAAAAGGAAGATCGGAGAACAGAAAGGATAACCTTATATATCATGCGAGATCTGTCCGGATACAACGTCTATTTGGGGCGACCTGGGATCAATGCTTTCGGAGCTGTCTGTAGCACCTATTACCTCAAGCTCAAATACTTGACAAGGGGCGGAAAGCTGGTGTCCATTCCTGGAAGCCAGAAAACAGCAAGGGTGTGCGAAGTCCGGATTACTGAGGATTTTCCGGAGGAAGACGTAGTCAAAGAGGTCGGCTCCAGTCGAGAGTACGAAGAAGGAGAAGCCAGGACAAGGATGTCTGGAGAAACCTCCGAAAAGGTGGTGGTACCGGCGGAACGGCCAAGAGAGGTACCCCTGAACTCCGATCCTTCTAAATTTTTTAAGATTGGAAATGCTTTTCTCCATGATGAGCAGATTCGCTTAATGAGATTTTTGGAAAAAAGAAGAAAAACATTCGCCTGGAGCCCAAAGGACATGCCCGGAGTGGACGCCAGCGTTATCCAGCATAACTTGAACGTCGATCCGAAGTTTCCCGCCATCCGGCAGAGGAAGAGGATCATAGGAAGGGAAAGGGACGAGGCTGCGCGGACGGAGGTCGAAAGGTTGCTGGAGGCCGGCTTTATTAGGAAAGTCTTTTATCCAAAATGGCTATCAAATGTAGTTTTGGTTAAAAAAGCAAACGGAAAATGGAGGATGTGCGTGGATTTCACGGATTTGAATAAAGCTTGTCCGAAAGATTTTTATCCTTTACCTTCCATAGATAAGCTTGTAGCGGCAACGGCGCAGAGTAGTGTGATGAGTTTTTTGGATGCGTTTTCTGGGTATAACCAAATAATGATGAACAAAAATGACCAAGAGAAAACATCTTTTGTCACCTCAACTGGTATTTTTTGTTACAAGGTTATGCCGTTTGGACTGAAAAATGCAGGAGCGACCTTCCAGCGAATGATTGACGAGGTATTTCGGGGGCAGTTGTCTCGAAATGTGGAGGCATATGTGGATGATATAGTAGTGAGAAGCGATTCTATAGCTCAGCACATGGAAGACCTTGAGGAAACCTTCAATACCCTGGATAAATACAAAATCAAGTTAAATCCTGAAAAATGTGTCTTCGGAGTCACCCGAGGGAAGTTTTTGGGGTTTATAGTCGGACAGAGAGGAATTGAAGTTGATCCGGAGAAAACCCAAGCAGTCCTCAACCTTCCTCAACCGAGAAACATTAAAGACGTACAAGCCTTGAATGGGAGACTCACTGCCTTAAGCAGATTTTGCTCCAAACTCCAGGAAAAGTCTATTCCATTTTTTAATACCCTCCGCAAAAATAAAAAATTCCAGTGGGATACGGAGTGTATGGATGCCTTTGAGCAAATCAAGAAAATGCTTCAAGAACTTCCCAAACTCGGCGTTCCGACACCAGGCCAGGATCTATTCTTATACCTATCGGTCTCAGAGTGGGCAGTAGCGGCGGTATTAATCATGGAAGAGGAAAAGAAAGAAATCCCAGTCTATTTTACTGGAAAGATCTTAACTGCAGCGGAGACAAGATATTCCAATATTGAGAAGGTTTTGTTCGCCCTTGTGATTGCATCCAGGAAACTGAGACCGTATTTCCAGTCGCACCGAATCACCGTCCGAACCAATTGGCCCTTAAAGCAAATCGCCAATAACCCAAACGCCTCCGGAAGAATGATTACTTGGACGGTGGAGCTGACTCAATTTGAAATTCATTATGTTCCCCGGACAGCAATAAGAGCCCAAGCCCTGGTTGATTTTATACCGAGGCAAGTTTTTTCCGTCAAGAAGAGCGAGAAGTCCCGTATAAGATGTGGGTGGATGGAGCTAGGTGTAAAACTGGTGCGGGGGTTGGAATCGTGATCCAGACTCCTGATGGAAGGAAAATGAATCATTCAATAAGGTTGGAATTCGAAATAACGAACAATGAAGCGGAATATGAGGCATTAGTGCACGGGCTGGAAATAGCCTGTGCCCTGGGGGTGACGGAGCTGGAAGTGCAATCTGATTCCTTGCTTGTAGCAAGGCAAAGTGAGAATATCTTTGAAACAAAGGAGGAAAAACTAAAACTTTACTTGATAAAGGTACAGGATCTAAGGGCAAGATTTACGAAGTGCAATCTCCGACACGTATCCAGAGACCAAAACTCAGAGGCCGATGTACTGGCTAAATTGGCAAGTATAGCGGAGGGAATACCGGAAGAAGTTCAGCTACAACTAAGGAAGCTCCCAAGTATAGAAGAAACGGAGACAATGGTAGTTGAAATGACTAATTTGGGCGAATCATGGATGACTCCCATTGTCCGGTATATCCAAGAGGGGACACTACCAGGGACGAAAAAGAGGCCAAAACGATAAAAAGAAGGGCAGCGTCGTTCTTTTTCGAAAACGGCCAACTCTATAAGCGATCTTTCGGTAGACCATCATTGAAGTGTTTGACGGAAAGTCAAGGGCTAGAGCTTGTCACCGAAGTCCATAATGGAGTATGCGGCAACCACCAAGGAGGAAGGGCAGTAATGCATAAAATACTAAGGATGGGCTACTTCTGGCCGGCGATCCAGAAGATGTGCGGAGACTATGTCAAAAAATGCATGCAATGCCAGTTACATGGTCCAAGGGTTGGAAACCCACCTGCGGAAATGAAATCTATTACCTCTCCGATCCCCTTTGCGAAGTGGGGATTAGATATTGTCGGACCATTTCCAGAGGCTTCCCCCGGAAGGTATAAGTACTTGTATGTGGCGGTAGATTACTTCACCAAGTGGGTAGAAGCTCTTCCGGTGGTAAACATAACTGCACGAAAAACAGAGGAGTTTGTTTGGAAGAACGTCGTATGTCGGTTTGGTATACCGAGGGTAATCATAACGGACAACGGTGCGCAGTTCAATTGCAAGAGCTTTAGAGATTTCTGCGAAGAGTGGAAGATTGGCCTGAGATTTGCCTCTGTAGCTCATCCACAAGCAAATGGCCAGGTAGAAAATACGAATGGGCAAATCGTGAAAGCTCTAAGAAGAAAGTTGGAAGGAAAAAGAGGAAGGTGGGCGGAGGTTCTACCACAGGTTCTATGGTCTAATAGGACGACTGTCAAGGGACCAACCGGAGAAACCCCTTACAGATTGACATATGGTCTGGAAGCGGTAGTACCTGCGGAAATCATGATACCATCAAAAAGAGTTGAGGGGTACAAGGAAGAAGAAAACGATGAGGGCATCCGAGATGAGTTGGACGTCTTGGATGAAAGGCGGATGATCGCTGACTTAAGAAATCAAAGAGACAAATTGAGAATCGAACGACATTTCAATAAAAAGGTAAGGGAACGGTCCTTCTCCGCAGGTGACTTGGTGCTCCGAGAAGTGAAACAACCGGCAAAGCTGCAACCGCAGTGGGAGGGCCCATATGTTGTTCAGGCTAAAACTGACCGAGCATCTTATAGGCTCCGAAATGTGGACGGAGACGATCTGCCACATTCCTGGCATGCGGAGTGTCTCAAGAAATTCTATGTTTAATATCTTCTTTCAACTGCAGGTTAAAGAGTCGCTTGGTAAAAAACGCGCAAAGAGTGGCAATAAAGCATTTTGCTTCATGATCTCAGTTATCTTGTTTTCAAAGCATGTTATCCGCCGATGATAATATATAAAGTTTCCAGACAAAACAAAAAGCATCGCAATTCTCTCCGTCACAAAACAAGAAACAAAGGGTTTTTTCAAAAAAGACAAAGAATGTATCCGACGATCTCACCATTGGCCATGGTAGAGTGATTTGTATCCGACGATCTACCATCAACGATGGTAGTGTAATTCATTCGACGATCTCACTGTCAGCGTCCTGGCAGTAGAGTGTTAATCCGACGATCTCACCGGCTCAAAGTCGGTAGAGTGTTAAATCGACGATCTCACCATGTGTACAGTGGTAGAGTGTGAAAGTGAAAAGTGTAACTAAAAGGTTACTGAAACAAGAGACCCTCTACAAAAATGAAAGGCAACTTAAAAATTCTACATTAATGAAAGTCTCCAACTTTCGGGAGACCGGTCGCTCCGGTCATACCCGAAAGGTCTGGTTGGTATGATAAAAGGAAAAATATTAATTACAAATATAGAATACTCCGCAGCAAATAGTTATAACAAAGCTTTAAAGCAAAAAGGAAAAAGTTTATGTTGCAGGCTCTGAAGGGTCTTCCGCAAGCTTTTCGGACTCATGTGTTCGCTTCTGGAGGGTCGAGGTGCTTCCTTCGGAGTCTTCCTTCTCGCCTACCGGAGAAAGGGCGGCGTCACTCCGAGCCCGCGCGGCAACCGATCCCATAAAGGATGGGGCAAAACATGTATTCCCCGCAGGGCGTGAAAACCTTGCTAATTCCACATGATATCCGGTAGCACGGGCAAGCGCTTCAAACTCCAGGCTTTCATAAAGAGCTTCATCAACAGATTGCTGTCTCTCAGAGAAGAACTCCGACACGATCCGTTGGCTCTCTCCAGCAAACTTGCGACATTGAGAAGAGAGCGCCTCTTTAAGGCCTGAAACAGAGCGGTCCTCCGCTTGAAGTTCCGATCGTGTCTCCTTGAGGGCCCCCTTCAGCTTTGCAACCTGGTTCTCGTAGGAATGAGTAAGGCTCCGGTATCGATCTCTCTCCGACTCCGAAGTAATTAGCGACGCTTTAAGTACAGACACCTTTTTAAGCCAAAAGTCGGAGCTTCGAGCAGCCTCCGACGAAGGACTTGGATTTTCTGCGAAAAAATACAAGGGTTAGCAAAAAAAAAAAAACAAAGAAAACAAGAGGCTTTCGAAGATATGAAAGTTACCGGAAGCCTTTTTCTTCTGAGCTTCCACCTCCGCCTCAAGCTCTTCAATCCGAAGAGCGGCTTCCGCAAGCTTCTGCCTCTCCGATTCAAGACTAGCTTGCGCCTCCGCCAGGTTCTTCCTCTCCGATTCAAGATCGGCTTGGAGACCATTTTGTTTGGCCTCAGCTGCTTCCAGAAGCTGGTTCTTTCTTTCCAGCTCAGATTCAAAAGAAGATCGAAGATCCTCGGTGGACTTCTGGATCTCTTCAGCGACCCTCCGAAGGTCTTCAGCTTCCTCTTCCAGCACTCGCTTCTGATCTTCAAAAGAAGCCTGCAGCTTATTAACAGTATCCTCCTGATCGACGGAGGCAAGTTCTTGAATCTCCTCCCGGAGAGCGGTCTTTTCGGCTTCAAATCGAGCCTCTGCTCGCGCCAAAGCCTCTTGAGTCTTAGCCTTCTCTTCATCCGCAACCTTCTTATATCTCTCCGCACGGGCCCCATGGTAACGGAGAGCTTCGGAGGAGTATTGAGATGGGTCTCCACGCATTGGGCCATCGCCATGGCCTAAAAACAAGAGTATCAGAATAAAGCTGAAGGTTTTACAAGGGATATGCAAAGGAAACAAACCTGAGTTAAAGCGCTCCAGAGGCGATCAAAAGCCACGTTCTCCGGAAGAGAATGGCGGACAATGGCGTCAGAACTACCCTCCCCAACCCGAAGTCTTTGCTTTAAGGGAGTCGGATGGGAGCCTGGGGCGAAAATGCCATTTTCATTGTTAGCTGCCTCCGCAGCAGTAGACCAAAAGGTCTTGTACCTCATTCCCCGGACGAAGGGAATGCGAGGAACCGGATTTCCTCGGTGATAACCCCAGTCCAATTTCGGAGAAGGACCGTAGACCGACGGATCGGCCCGCGGTGGAGGAGAAGATCTGTCCTCCGCATGCTTGCTCCTGGCTCTGGACGGAGGAGCCCCCAGAGAAGGGCCGTCGGATGAATCCGAGGAAGACTTTTCCTCCGCACCAACCTCGGCAATACCCTTGCCTTTACCGGCGGAGCTTCGCGAGTCTTTTTTGCCTTTGGGGCTCCACCTTCTCTTATTGTAACACCGCGCACGGGTCGGCGCTCCCTTTCGGGCTCAGGATCTGCGGAGGGCGGAGCAGGAGCTGCAAAAAAAAAAAGTCATAAGTAATCAAACGGAAAACAAGAAATAAGCGAAGGGAAGGACAAAAGAGGTGTGGAAAGGTATACCGGTGGAAAAAATGGAATCGGTATTTTGAGTTAAAGCTTCGTCTACGCAAAAAAACCATGCAGGTCAGGAAAGAGGGACGATATGGGAGTTAAATCCACATCTTTCTTAACTCTGCCCGGACTACAGAAGGAGTAGATACGGAAGTACCTGTTTCCGAAGGAACAGTAGCAGGGGGGTCGGTTGAACCCGTTTCGGTAACATGCTTTTCCTTTCGTACTAATTTAATTTTACGCTGATCAACTTTTTTGGGCCCCTCGGGGGCTTTCCTCTTAGTGCCAGCAGTCTTGCTACCAGTGGGACTCCTACCAGAAGGAGCAGGTGGGGCTCCTTTTTTCTCTTCGGTAGCTCTGTAATCAACAAGCTCCCAGTTGTAGCGGAGGGAAAATTTCCCCCCCATTTGAGCAAAAGCTGTGGTAAAAAAGAAGTAAGAAAACTAGCCGGAAACTAGTAAAGGAAAGAGAAACACAAGGAGAATACGTACGATCGATCTTCGCCCGAGTTTTGTTCAACTCTCTTCGGAGAGAAAGAAGGTGATGGGTGGAGCGCCGAAGAGCTCAACTTCTTGAGTATATCCCAATGGAGACGGGTTTGCGGAAGGGTAGCGGAGCGGCAAGCTGCCCCTTAGCTACGTCTCCGATGTGGGAGACTCCGATAAAAGTACCCCTCGGAGGGTAGAAAACAAACCAATTGGAGGACCAGCCACTCTCCGGGCTCACGCGTTTAAAAAAGGAGTACCCGGAAACAGCCAAGACAGAGATGTCCTCCTCCGTAGCAGTAGTGTTCACCCTGGTGGTGAAGAAGTTAACAAACTCCCGCGCATCAGGAGTAATATCGTTCTCTGCGCAAACAGAGAGGAAGGCGTGCAAGCAACCCAGAGCATTAGGGTTCAGGTGGGCAAGAGTGCACTGCCGACGGGAGAGGAAACCCAGGACAAAGGGGTGCGGGGGAAAGCGCAGACCGCGGTGAAGGTGCTCCCGATACACCACAAACCATCTCCAAAGTAGTTGAAAGGGTGCGCCGTCGGCTCCGGCACACGAATCTTCGACCCCAGTGGGACTTGTATGCCTTTCATGAGCTTCTTTAAGTCTGTCACGGTGAGGCTGGAGCCGGTTCCCTGGCGAGGGTAGTCCCCACAGATATCTTCAGAAGGAACGGCAGGATCTTCGACGACGCACTTTTCCCCGTCGGTGAAAAGTGTCGACCCCGCCGGTGCTGGGACAGAGGAGCTTGGGATTGACAGAGCCATTACAAGCAAGAGAGGTTGACAGAATATGGACGATCGAGTAGAGGGGAAAAGGCGAAGGGAAAAGGAGCGCAAAAACGAGTCAGGAAGTTAAAGGGCAGAGAAGTTCGAAAGTTTGAAAGAATAAGAAAAAGGGGAGAGGGAAGAGAATGAGTTTAAATAGACGGAAATTGGGCGCGCTCTACCCAAAGTAATCATGGCCTACTCCTGCAAATGTGTCAGGAAAATAGTTACAGAAGACGAGGAGGCGGCGGTTGCAGCAAGGCACGTTGCTAGGCCTCCGCAAAGTCTCAAACGGTAGGGAATCTACAAAAGCAAAAGCAAACTCCGAAGACCCCTTCCCTTTTTTCCGAAAAGAAAGAGGTCTTGTGGGACTAGGGGGAACAGAGCGGAGCGGGCCACCAAAATTTAAAAACAAAGAAAGAGCAACAACGAAAAGATCTTTCCTTGCAGAACAAGAAAAGATCTTGTGGGACTGATGAAGTGGAGTTCCACCGCACGGAGTAATCAAATGGCTGAGCAAAGAATATATGCTGCCTGCGGAGACAACAGATGGATCTCTCTCTGACCAAACCCCCTTCCGACTCCAACGAACGGACTCTTACGACAAGGAAGCTATACCACAGACAGACTGCGGAGGAGTAGTCGCCTCCAACGCAAAGCAAAGATCCTCTCCGAAGAGCTAAAAGTCATTCGCCTCCGAAGCAAAGCAAAATCCCCTCCGAAGGGTTGGGAGTAATTATTCAAAAAGAAGGGTGAAGTTACACAAAAAGCCTTGTATAACTAAGAATACTCTAGAATAATGTAGGCCTACAGAAACGGTTATACACTGTAGAAGAGCCTATAAATAAGAACCATAAGTTATGTAACAAGGTACGCTTTCATCAATACAATACTTGGAGATCTCTTTGCAATCTGAGTCTGAGTGCGAGTTCGATACGATCTCAGTTGATATTCTAAAGAAACCTGGAGAGTAGTTTCTTAATGGGATTGAGTCCCTATGTGAAGAAATAAGAGATTGGGATACCGGTGGTGCCAGAGGTAGCACCCTAGGTCTATATCAAATAGGAGGAAGCGACAGCAAAATCGAGCAATTATTAAGAAGTCAGGAACAATTACTGGAGAGTAACGCTCAGCAATCCACCAAAGTTAGTGCCTTGCAGAAAGTGGTGGAGCAATTGGCTATGAGCTCTCTTCCCCAGCATGCAAAGGTGGTAAATACATGACAACCTTAGGTATCGCACGCTTCTGTGTTTCCTTTACCTTCTGATGTGTTTTGTGCACAGTGCGGAGGACCACACGATTTCGAACAGTGCCCTGAGTTGTAGGAATTAAAAGCATCTGAGGAAGTAAATTATGTCAACAACAACCAAGGATTCAGGCAACCTTGGTAGAGAAATTTCCAAAATTCTCCAAACTCCCAGAACCAACCCGGATTTCAAGGAAATCCAAGGCAATTCCAGCAACCAACATATGGTGGTATACCACCCCAACATTCAACCAATCATGAAGCCGAGATGGCCGAGATGCGTGACTTAATGAAGGCCTTGATGAATAAATCACGAGATACACAGGAAGATATTGCGGCCCTTTGTAGGATCAGAAGTCACTGCACTCTCAGATCCAGCAAATGCTTACCCAACAGAGGCCATCCGGCCAATTACCTTCACAAACTCAAATAAACCCAAGAGAGAACGCAAAGTCAGTTACCTTTGGGAGTAACGATGCAAGTGCAGTCACTCTCAGAAGCGGGAGAGAGATAGGAATAGATCAAAGAAAACAAAAAGAAACACAAATTGATCCTATTTACTTGGAGGAAATCTCTCCAGAGGTACAATCTCAGGAGACACAGCTATCCCTTTGTCTCCCTCTTCTACTTCTTCTCCTCCCAATAAAAATCAAATTTCTACTGAAAAACTGCCATTTCCCAATAGGCTTATGAAAAAGCATTTAGATGAGCAGTTTAAGAAATTTTTGGGTATCTTTAAACGTTTAACTATTGATATCCCTCTGATTGATGCATTGAAACAAATGCCCACTTATGCCAAGTTCCTGAAAGAATTAATCAATAATAAAAGACAGATTGAGGACGTGGAGATGGTCAGTCTGACCGAGGAGTGCTCAGCATTGCTACGAGCACTACCACCCAAACAGAAAGACCCCGGACTACCAATTGTACCATGCTACATTGGAGATATTGATTGCGGTCATGGTCTATGTGACCTTGTAGGATCGGGTGGCTAACTCAAACCAACCAAAGGTGTGAGTCTAAGGGTTGGTTTGACTCAATCAACCTTTGTAAGTGAGAAACACTCTGTGATGTAGAGGCACTCAATCGAATTGATTAAACTAAGGGTGCGGAAGACTTTGAGGTAATTTAAACGAAACGATGCGAAAAGAAAGAAGGACTCTGTGGAACTCAGCAGGATACACAAATAAGCTATTTCATTTCCTGGTCAAATAAAACAACTTACAAATGTCCACTAAGTAGAAGGGATCTACTTAGCGGTTTTTTCACTCACTCACCCAATACACTTTCTGATCAGATCAATGGTAAGCGTAGTGAAACTAGGATCTTCCTAGGCAGAGTCTATCTAAATGTACTAACTAACTTGGTACGTATCTTCTCTCTCTTTCTGGCTTACAAAGCAATTCTTTCTCTCTCTAAGCTCTGAAATATTCCTCAATGAAAGCACACCTCAAACTAGCTATTACATAACCTATTTATACTAGCATTACAAATGGTAGGTCGAGGGAGTTAGTTCTGAAAATACCGGAACTAACTTAGTGAGCAACGTCCAACGTCTTTGAGCGGTTTTCTTACTTGGGCCGCGAACTTCGGGTGTTAAGGGAGGACTTTATGACCGTTGTGGCGTTAAGGCATTCCCGAGTTGACTCCTTATTATTCACAACAGCACGGGAGAGTCTGTAAAGCCTCCTTAGTTTCGTGGACTCCATTGAAGTGGCTCACTTTTTGTGTCTGACTAAGGATGATTGACTCTGTCGAGGTGATTGGCTATCTCTACAACACTCTGATGTCCCAACAAACCTTGGAGCCAGCATCAATATCATGCCATACTCAATTTTCACCAGGATTCATGGCAGTCAACTGAAGCCGGTATCCTTTTCCCTGCAATTGGCTGATAGATCTTCAATCAAGCCAATGGGAATGGTGGAAAATCTGGTAGTTGGAATCGACAATTTCATCTTTCCAGCCGACTTCGTGGCTCTAGACATTGATGAAGATACTGAAGTCCCTCTAATCCTTGGAAGACCCTTCCTAAGTACTACACGCGCACTCATTGACATTCATGGGGGCAAAGTCATCTTCCGAGTTGGGGACGAAAAGATCAAGTTCGATATGGCAAAAATGGTAAGAAAAAGTGTGAATACTCATACTGTTTGTTGTGTCGGTCTTTTGGCAGATAATGGTGAGAATGAATTCCAAGATGATGGAGAGACATTTTCCATCCCCTCAATTGAACCACACGAATTAGAGGAATTGGAGCAAATCTTGGTTTCATCAATTGAAGAGTCTCCCGCTAAGGAAATCAAGGTGGTTATTGACCAACTCAATGGTGGTATGCGAAATAATGCCAATGGTTGTCGACCACCATTAGAGATCCTAGATCACTCACCATTTAAAGTCATTCCATCAATCGAGCAACCTCCCGAGTTAGATCTTAAAGCACTCCCCTCTCATCTCAAATATGCCTTCTTGGCAGGTAACAATACTCTCCCTGTTATTATCTCCTCACTTCTAACTACTGAGCAAGAAACAAAATTGTTAGGAGTCTTAGGAGATCATAAGAGAGCAATAGGCTGGTGTTTAGCTGATTTAAAGGGCATTGATCCTAGTTTTTGCACTCATCGTATATTTATGGAGGATAACCATAAATCGATTAGGCAAGGGCAGAGGAGATTAAACCTAAATTTTAAAGAAGTTATGAAAAAGGAGGTTTTGAAGTTGTTAGATGCAGGTATCATCTATCCGATCTCTGACAGCCCTTGGGTAAGTCCTGTCCAAGTGGTTCCCAAAAAGGGAGGCATAGTTGCCGTCCCTAATGAAAAAGGAGAATTAATCCCTCAGAGACAAACAACTGGTTGGAGAATGTGCATTGATTAAGGATTATTTCCCTTTGCCATTTATAGATCAAATGTTGGAAAGATTAGCAGGTCAGGAATTTTATTGTTTCCTAGATGGCTACTCAGGTTACTTTCAAATTCCAATTGCACCAGAGGATCAGGAAAAGACTACCTTTACCTGCCCTTATGGTACATTTGCTTATAATCGTATGCCATTTGGACTTTGCAATGCTCCTACCACTTTCCAACGTTGCATGCAAGCAATATTCGCTGATTTTATCAAAAAAAGTATCAAAGTATTTATGGATGATTTTAGCGTATATGGTTCCACATTTGACAATTGTTTGCAGCTGCTGGATTTGATTTTAGACAGGTGTGAAGATACAAATTTAGTTCTGAATTAGGAAAAATGCCACTTCATGGTGAAGAAGGGCATTGCGTTGGGGCACAAGGTGTCAAAAGCTGGTATTGAAGTAGACCGGGCCAAGGTCGAAATCATCAAGAAACTCCCACCTCCTACCACGTCAAAGAGGTTCGAGCATTCTTAGGCCACACCGGGTTCTACCGTCGGTTCATTGCTGACTTCTCCAAGATCGCCAAACCTTTAAGTGACTTATTAGGGAAGGATACAAAGTTTGAATTCACAACGGAATGCTTGGAAGCATTTGAAGTCATCAAGGAGAAGTTAATTTCAGCCCCTGTAGTCGTCTCCCCCGATTGGTCTCTCCCCTTCGAGATCATGTGTGATGCAAGCGACTATGCTGTGGGGGTTGTGCTATGTCAGAAAAATGATAAGGTATTGCAAATAATCACGTATGCGAGCAAGACCCTTGTGGATGCACAAAAAAATTACACAACCACGGAAAAAGAGTTTCTTGCAGTCGTCTTCGCCCTAGACAAATTTCGCTCTTATTTATGGGGGAGTGAAGTCATTGTGCATACGGATCATTCTGCTCTGAAATACCTCTTCACTAAGGCAGAAGCCAAGCCAAGGTTGTTGCGCTAGATCCTTCTACTACAAGAATTTGATGTTTTGGTTGTTGACAAGAAGGGTTGCCTTAACGGTGTTGCTGATCACCTCTCCCGCATCGAACGGCCATACGACGGGGACCCTATCTGGGAATATTTTCCAGACGAGATGGTGTGCAGTGTTCAGCAATTTACTTGGTCAGAGTCTACATCAAAAGATGACATTTCACAAAACTTTACAGAATTGGTTGCGTTATGTGAAGCCTTGCAGGAGCCATGGTTTGCAGACATGGCCAATTACTTAGCCTCGGGAATCTTACCTCACGGACTCTCCTCTCAGCCAAAGAAGCGATTTTTGTCTCAAATAAAGCATTTATTCTGGGATGATCCATACTTATTCAAGGTATGTGCCGATGGGATCATCCGGAGATGCATTCCTGAGACGGAGGTCACTTAGGTTCTGCAGTTTTGTCACTCTAAGGAAGCCGGTGGCCATCATGGGGCTACTCGAACAGCGGCCAAGGTATTGGAATCAGGGCTCTATTGGCCAACCTTACATAAGGATTCCCATCAGTTTGTTTCTCAATGCGATAGTTGTCAAAGAATGGGAAACATCTCCAGGCGTCATGAAATGCCGCTAACAAATATCCTGGAGGTCGAATTATTCGATGTTTGGGGCATCGACTTCATGGGTCCATTCCCCTCATCGTAGGGCCATCAGTACATCCTAGTCGCCGTCGACTATGTTTCCAAATGGGTTGAAACCATTCCATGCTCATCTGTCGATGCCAAGACTGTTCTGAAATTTCTAAAAAAAAAACATTTTCACCAGATTTGGCGTTCCACGAGCTATCATTTCTGACGGTGGTTCTCACTTCTGCAACCGTCAGTTTGATAACCTTTTAAAGAAGTATGGAGTCCAACATAAGGTTACCATTCCCTACCATCCACAAGCTAATGGATAGACCAAAGTCTCCAACCGCGAATTGAAATGGATCTTATAGAAAACGGTCCGTTCATCTCGCAAGGATTGGTCCCCCAAACTTGACGATGCTTTATGGGCATATCAAACTGCCTTTAAAACTCCTATCGGGACCACACCATTTCGCCTTGTGTATGGAAAAGCTTGTCACTTGCCCGTGGAACTTGAGCACAAGGCCTACTGGGCCCTCAAAGCACTAAACTTTGACATGGAGAAAGCAGGTGTCAAAAGAAACTTCCAGTTATCTGAACTGGACGAATTACGCCACAACGCTTATGAGAATGCCCAACTATATAAAGAGCGTACTAAGAAGATTCATGACCGAGCTATTCTTCCAAGCGATTTTCATGTGGGTGATCAAGTCCTCCTCTACAATTCACGCCTTCGCCTTTTTCCGGGAAAGTTGAAATCTCATGGGGCTGGACCTTTCACTATCACCTCCATGACTAATTTTGGTGCTTTCAAACTTGAAACTTCTACGGGTGAATCAATGGTTCCCGCTTAAAGAAATACCTCAGCCCTGACTTTAAGCATTCCAAGTCCGCCTCTATTCCTTTCATGGATTCCACATCCAAGGAGTTGATGCCATTGCTAGCTACAAAGTAATGCTATGTGGTCAAAGGCCAAGTGTAGGGCCTTTACAATTCCCACGTATACTTCCAGGGGAGTTTTTCTCTACTCTTATTTTTGTACTATTATTTGTTATTTAATTTGTTTCTTCTTTTTAAAGCAATGGGGACAGTGCTCCAGCCTAGTGTAGGGCAGGGGACTTCCCCTTTATTAAAAAAAAAGAGAGTGAAAAATCATTTCTCCACATATAGCATGTCTAGTTTATCCAATATAATAAGTTTTAAGTTTATTAACCTTCTGCTTAGCTTTTTGCACGTCTCTGATTAAAAATTGACATTATGGAAGGCTAAATATTCGTTCTCTCAAGAGGTAAGCTTTCTAATGACTTTTTGATACTATTTCTCACTTCATGATTCTTTTTGTCAACATGAGTATATGACCTTACTTCTATTTTTGTCCTTGATCTACTTTTGGGTAATATATCTTTCTTTCCTTTTCAACAATAGTTCAAATCTTATGGGTGAATATCTTAGAAAAGGGTGAAAAAAATGAAAAAAGCTTCGAAAAAAGAGAAAGAGGAAAAAAGAGAACCTCTTCTAAAATATATATATATATATAAAAAGCATTATGAGGTTTCAAGATTGCCTCAGAATAAAAGCAAAAAAAATGAGAGTTTTCCTTTGTTTTTCTCCTAAATTCCCGTTCTTTAAAATGAAAAAAAAATCATGGTTGATTCAGAAACCCTTGAAAAATAGGGCTGAACAATATAAAAAAAACCATTGATGAGAGTCTTGGCCACATTCAGAAACCCTTGAAAAATAGAGCTACCTGTTGGAAACCGGAAGAAGGAGAGATGCAAAAATCCCTTATACAAAATAGCCCATGAGTTCTTGTTCCGTTTTTGAGATTGAATGTTTTTACTATTTACCCACTTGTATATTATTGATAGAATGAGAAAGATTAAGCGATACTTATGATTAAGAGTCAGGTAGTTAGGAAAGAAATATATCATTGCCATTCTAAAGTTTATTTGTTTTGTGCACAAGTAGTTACTCTTTCCGGATTTAATTTTGCTCGAGGACTAGCAAAAGGTAAATGTAGGGCCTTGATAAGTCGTAGACTTATCATATTTTATAAGCTAGATTGTAATATTATTAGTTAAAATAAGGTTAGAATAGGTAGTATTTGCATTATTTTATATAAGAAGTCAATTTATATGTTCAGTAATGCTCCTAGTGTTTTTCATGCATGGAGCAAGTTTTTCATCAAAAACCAAACCTTGCAGGATATGGAGCCGGACCTCTCATGCACGGCACAAGTACACGGCAGAAATGGGGCGCCGCCGGACATGGTGTCGGGTATGTTGTATCCGGCATAAGCAAAAGACGCGCCTGTTCACCAAAACATGTCGGTTATTTACCGTTATCCAAATACTCGATGCCAGGTATGATGCCGGATGGAATCTGTCCGGCATAAGTGACTCTTCGTGCCAAGGCGGTTTTGACCGTTACTGAAAAGCACGTGTTTAATCCTGATGCCGGACGACTTAGGCCCGGCATGCGTCCCGACATCTGAAGAATTACTGTCTATAAAAGGCGCAAGAGGCTATGCATTTTGATCATCCATTCCACCATATTACCACACACATACTCCACAGAATAGACACATTTCCACTGAGGAATTGCTGCACAACCATTCCAGAGAAGAAGAAGAAGATTTGGAAGAAGAATTAGAGGGTGAAGGCTATGTCAAATCTCTCCCTTCTCCTTGTATTCCCTTCTTCAATTCATGGGTGATTGAGTAATAATCCCTTCTGTTCTTGGTTGGGATGAAACTCTTTTTGTAAAACAATGTGTTCTTCTTAATTTGAAATTCAAGTTTATTAAGAGATGGTTCTTATTAAAGAGAATTGGTTGATCACTTGTTCTCTTCATGCAAATTTTACTTATGGAAGAAAAGCCCAAAAGTAGAATAGGTTAGACACTCTTAATGATCTTCCTACTCTTCTTATGAATTAAGAGTTAGTAGAAAGAGTGAGAATTAACCCATCTTTCCCATTGTCTTGTTCATTTCGTGGCATGACATATGCTCGATTTGTTAATAGATAGTGAGTCCTCTGTTTTCAGACCCGAAAACTGGAATAAAAATACGCATATTGGTTGTGCCGGATTCACTGCCGGGCGGCCGATGTCCGGCATATTCAATGTCTTTGAATATGCCGTGCAGTTGGTATCCGGCATGGAACCCGGCGCATTCAATTGTTGGTTAATTCGAAGGCATGTGTTTATTTCGAGTTCACATTGATGCTTAGATGGTTTCACTCCCTTAATCAAGAATAAATCCATTGTAGATACCGCTTAATTCAGTTAGTTTTTATTAGGATTAGAAAATCTATCATTTTCCCCCCTCTTTACTTAGTAATTACCAAGGCTAAGACTAATTTTCTATACAAGTCCCTAGGGTTCGACTTGCTTGGTCTTAATTTGCTTCCCTGCTACTTTTGACCGGGGTTTTGTTTGCTACCCGTATAGATTGAGTAGGTTTCCATTTATTTTTGTTTATGCCGTGCTTGGTGCCGGGTAAGAGTTACCCGACACATTCTTGGTTTTTTTCTATGATTCTGTTTAATCTCTCGTACATAAGTGTTCAATAAATACCTACTATAATCTTTGTTAGCAGCCTCCAGCAAATAATTGAGAGAAAATTTAATTGGGATGAAGAGGATATTGAGCAAAGGGAGAAAGGGTGAGCGTGAAGCAGAGCAAGGGTTTGAGAGAAGGAGGAACCGTCGTGAATGTGGAAGGGGAAATGAAATAATGTGAATTAGAAATCAGAAAAAAGGGGAGGAAATAATATCAAGTAATTAATAAATACTCCCCTTCACAACTAAATAATAAATAAGGAATGATATTCTTAGCTCTCTTTTTCCTCAAACGATGATAATAATAATTAGAGAAATGTATAAACATTCTAACATAAGACCGATATTAATACGAACCCCTTGAGAATCAGAAGGAGACACAAAAAAATAAAAAAAATCTGGGGTATAACATGTGGTATATGTAGGGGAGTGGGTAATGGCGAGAGTATCCCTATCACCAATAAATGGTTGCGTACTAAACCGGGAGGGCGCCCCTATCCTTTTAAGTTGCCTCGTCTTGTTTGTAATAAAGGGAAGGTTTCATGATTAATTGACCCTGTGAGGCGTGTTTGAAGGGAATCATTGATTAGGTCTTGTTTGATGAAGAGGATGTTAGGTACATTTTGTCTACTCCTCTATTGACGAATGAATGTGTTGACTGGTGGTGTTAGGGGACATCTACATCAGGCCTTTTTACTATTCAATCAACATACTTTCTTGATCTTAATTATAATAAGTATATATCCTGTTCTGCTTTAGATAAAGGGGTGTTAGGGTGAGAAGTTACTAGGGTTTGGAAAGTTGATCTACCAAATAGAGTAAAGTTTTTTGCGCGGCGTCTCTTGCATGGGGTGTTCCCCATTAAGAGAGTTCTTTTGACATGATGGAATAGCTCTACCTTAGGAACTTGTTTATGTGGAGAGGTGGAGTCTATTAAGCATGTTTTTTCATATGTTTATATGCTGGTTCTTTTTAGGATCGAGAAGGTTTTGAATAGCTAGAGAGTGTTGTTTCGGATAATGAATTTCAAGATTGGATTATGGATAAGGCTTTGACTGCTTCATCTCCCTTTCTTTGTTTTTTTCACATTCACGTGGAAACTGTGGTCTTGCCAATGTCAGGTTCTTCATGGAGTAGCAAAGATATGCAATGGAGTTGGGAGCATGCAGAGGCATTTCTACTTGTTGCATGGAGGAGTTGTGTTTCAGATCGGGAGCTTTTGAGCAATATCAAGGAGTTGCCTGAAGATGTTCTCCGGGTCTTCATTGATGGTAGCTGTGACAATGATGCTCGTTTTGGTGTTGGTGTAGTTTGTCACCAAGAAGAGGGTAATCTGGTAGGAGCTGCAATGAATGGTGGGTGGGGTATTAATAATTCAAAGATTGTAGAGGTTAGAGCTCTTAAGCTTGGTTTTCAATGTACCTCAAGCTTAAATGGTAGTAGGGTTAGTTTTTTGTCAAATTATAAATCCATTATCAATTATGCTAATGATGGTGGTAGCCTAGAGTATGAAACTAGTATTTTGTTTGATGAAGTTTGTATGAGTGCACAAGCTAGATTTAGTGAGGTTAGTTGGGTTTATGTGCTAAGGTTGCACAATATGGGTGCGCATATGATGGCAAACTTAGAGAGAAGTGAAAGATGTGTGATGGGATCGGGGTGCTGACTGAGTAGGTCTGAGGTGTTAGTCTCAGATCAACCCTACTTGGAGACAAGTATTTTCCAAGGAGATAATGCGGAAGCGTTTGTATATAATTAACAAGATAGGATTCTGCTTATATTGAAATTCAATGTGAATTACAACCTAGCTTCTTATCTTGGGATTCGACAGAGGTACTCTGTCTCATCCAATACTCGCTCTACTCTCGGCTTTGATCAATGCGTAACAAGGAGTAAAGGGGAGTGTTTAGTGTGCTCTATAGGTAATAAATACCTAAGCTGATTGACTAAGTCTCGCTAGAATCTCTCAAAAATGATATCTCTCTCAATATGACTCTCTCTAATATGACTCTCTCTCTCTAGAAATATGGAAGTGAAGAGCTCCAAAGATTACAAATGACTTCTCCCTGCTTATATAGTGATAATACCCGAAATAACTGCTCCTATTTAGTAGCCATAATGTTCAGGATGGTGCTCCACATCCTCTTGGTCAAGCATACTCCAAAATTCACTACAAAAAAAATGCCATTTACAGACACATTTTTTGTGTTAGTATAGCCACACAAAGTGTCAGTATAGACCCAGTTGATCTTTACCGACATATAAAAAAGGAGTCAGTATAACCTCAGATACTATAGGTATATACCGACACATATAGTGTGTGTCGGTAATTGGTTTTGAGCTTTTACTAACACTTATTTTCTTAGTCAGTAAAAACAGAAGACCTATACTAACACTTATCGTAATTGATAGAATAACTCGTATATTTATACTAACACAAAACTAAGTGCCAGTATACCTATATACTAACACATAATTTAAGTTAGTAAAAGTTGTTTATACAAACAAAATAAATCATACTAGAACAGCTATACTTACACAAAACAAAATGTTGGTATACCTATATACTAACACATAATTTATATTAGTAAAAATTGTTTATACAAACAGAATAAACCATGTTGTAACAGCTATACTAACTCATAATCTTATGTTAGTAAAACTTTTAAGAACACAAAATATAATTCAATTCAATTTGTTATTTCTAAATGCCGCACAACTACTGTTGATATATACAATAATATTCTTAAAATGACCTCTTGAATACGCTAAAGTCAGCCTATGAGGAGCTATGACAGCTTAATTCTTTTAGTCTCCTCTTTCTAAAGCAACTACCAAATTTTTTATCAGAAGAACAACAAAACGATGATGTGATTATTCTACCAGATCATTCATTATCAACCTCAATCCTGGCCATGGGAACCTTAGCTGGGATATCACCAACGTCATTCTCACCATCCACAATCATCGACGAACCCCCTTGATGATAATCCACTTTGAAATCATATTCATCGTTGTCTTTATCAGCATCCATTGCATCTCGTGATGAAGCCTCCTTGCCTGTCTTCTTCCTTCTTTTTTTTGTGCCTTCTTAATCTTGGTGTTCAACCTTCCTTACACATCATATAGCTTCTCATTCTGCATGCTAGTGCTAGATTTAGCAGTAACGGCACTATCCGTTGGTTCTTCCATTGATTGGTCCATGGCGCTCATTTCATCACCATCATCCTGAGCTTTTTGAGCAGGCCCACCCTGTTTACCACAAACCATAATTCAAGTATCAGCAGAAGATAGACAAAAAAACTCTCTTAAGATAGATGTGATTCAGCAGGAAAAAGATGGCATACCACAAGCATTTGCTCGTCAAATGGAAAAGGGGGTTAGAAGGAACCTCAACAGCTTGGAATTCAATAACAGACTTCAAGGTGCCAAAAATCACTGAATCAGTGACATGTACTTCTTCAACATTTCACTCCTGCCCAAACTTCGAGACTATCTTTGTCTCTTCCAATAACTCACCCTCGTTCCTAACAGGTGGCATAGTGTAGAACGGGATCTTACCTAAGCAATAAAAAAAATAAAGAGAACTTAAAAGGTGTAATCCCATCAATTCCATCAAAGCAGATGTAGCTACTGTTATTGACTGATGAATCTTACCCTCATTCCAATCACGCAAAACAATTCTAGCAGCTGCTTCAACATCAACCACTCCACCCTTCTTAGCTTCCCCCTGCAGCTGCCACCTTAAGAAGGAAATCGTCCACCGAATCAAATGATGGGACCTTGTAAAGGGCCACTAGTATTTTATGTTTGCACAGATTGAGGATTTCCTTCACTAAAAGTACCAAAACAATCCACAAGTCAGTCTCAGCAAGTGAACACTCATGATGAAAATCTGAACTTCAGTTAAAAAGTTATATAATAGAGAAAACAAACACAAGAATTATTTCATACAAGTTTATATCCTCAACGAATTGACATATAACTAAGAACATTTGTAAACAAAAAGATGAGAATCATAACAAAGCTTACATATAAAACTAGCATTTGTTTTGAAAAAAATAAAAAAGTGGAATGTAAAAGCGATCAAACAAAAAGAGAGATAAACCTGGAATTGGAAAGTGAGTGAGCAGAATAAAAAAAGTGCAATGTCAAAATAAAAACACACCATTGTTTTCAGAAGCATTTGACAAAAATATAAAAGTGCTATGTCAAAATAACTTGGCAAGAAAAAGAATAATGATTTAGATATGTAGATTGCAGATGAGCACAATAGTCGATATAGTTGAACAGATGCTGAAAAGAGCTTGTTGTTCACGTTTGGAATATGCACTTGTAATGGAAGGGAGGAGGATATAATGCAAAACCAAAGAGTTAAAACAAACTCTAGAATCTAGAGCAAGGGAAGCCAAATGAGATGGAAAATACTGACTTGAACATAAACTATAATAGCTAATCAGCCTTTAGGACCAGTTCCATTACAAGTAGACACTAAACAACTAATGGAAGTCAAATGACATCTTGTAAGATGAAGATACCATATAACAACAAATAAAGAAAAATGAAGTGAAACGACAAGGGTAGGTAAGCACAGCAGTGGCGGGTGCTTAGTTCCAGGGTTAAACTTCCCAATGCAGCAAAAATCAAAACTCTAATCAGTTGCCGTAGCCACATGAATTACAAGAGTGAGAGCTAAGAGCCAGAGAGCATGGACCACTAAATTGCTCCAAGGCTTACTAGGGTTCAACGCTCAGATTCCCCTCCCAAGGAAAGCAAAATTGAAGACAAGCAAAAGAGCTTGAAGTGAAAAAAAACGCTCGGGAGAGTGGGAAAGACAACGAAAGCGGAAGAGGAAGAGAGACAACAATCTTGTTTTTATATATACTCCAAATCTACAACATATTTACAGCCGACAACAACACTTAGCAGATGAAAATTGTGAATTTACAACATACTATCACCTCTTTCAAATTTCTTTGATTTGTTCTTCACAATCAGCGTTCATTCAACAATTGGTGCTAATCACACAGACATCATACACGGACAGAAAAACAGAAATTTTTTGTAGTTTTAGGAACGTTTGGCGCAGGATTTTAAGATGCAAACAGACGATGATCGACACCGAAAATAGTTGAAGAAATAAACATAATCTCAAATTGGGGGAAACGTAGAATTTTACCGTTCATCCACGCTATTTCTTGGGATTCATCCTTCTATTTCTTCAATCATTTGTTCGCCTCTTCCAGATTTTTTGGTATCGTCGATTTGTGCGTTCGTGGTGTAGAAGCGTCACGTTGATTTGTTTGCTCCTGATGTAGAAGCGTCTGGAAGGTTTTTGGCATCGTCGATTTGTTTGCTCCTGATGTAGAAGCGTCTGGAGAGGTTTTTGGTATCGTCAATTAGGAGGGGAGGTAATTAGCGCTAACTTGGAGTTTGGATTTAGTGAGCGCGTATATATTGCCACCAATTTTTTTTTACTAAGTTTTAGTGACTGATTAAACTTATCAATAGATAACATAGGTACTATACCAACTTAAATTTATAAGTTAGTAAATAAGATTTTATTTCATAAAAATTAGGTGTGTACACACCTTTCAATAAATGAGTCAGTAAAGATTAGGTGTGTACTAACATTTAATAAATAAGTCAGTAAGATGATTAGTTTTTACCGACACTATAATGGTGTCAGTAATTATATCTATAGAGACACTAAACTATGTGTTAGTAAACTGTGTGTTAGTAAATGATACGTTTTTGTAGTGATTGTTGCAACTACTCTGTAGAGGGACTCGTTCTTGCGCTCTATACCCCTTGACCGCCTTGATTTTTGGGCTGACATATGTGAACGTGTGCGACGTTTTTTTTCCTTCTTTTTCCCACGTTCTAACAGTAGAAGGTCGCCTTTAAGCTTCTAGAACTTTCCATGAGAATCTTGTCCAGAACAACTCCTTCCGCAGTCAGACTCGTTCTCGCCCAGACTTGCTCTGATGCTATTATCAGTGATATTCTTCTGTCACCAGAACTTACTCTGTTGCCATAATCAGCAAAACCTTGGGTTCCAACATTCCCCCTTTTTGTTGATGATGGCAAAGGGAACCGATCTTTCAAGATGAACTAAGTTCCCCTTTAAGTTGTGCATCAATGATAAGATGAGATGAATGTGAACCGCTTGTTAGATCGAGTCAGTTGACAACCAAACTACTTCTGTCGTGACTATTTGTCTGTGGACAGGCTCTGGATGACTTGTTCTGTAGTGGGAGTTTTACTATTCACTAACTCATACTCTCTTTGACTTGGTCTCTTTACTTGCATCAATTCTCGGACCGACTCTTGCTAGCTCTAGGCTTTCGTAATCTTCAGCAAAACTCTAATATCTTCTCACATTTTCCCCCTTTTTGCTGATGATGCCAAAACCACTCGATGAATCTCGTAGCAAGAGTTTGCAACCTGCAAAAAAGACATACAAGCAAACAAGCTTGGAAGAACCAGTCTCATTGACTGATTCCCCTTAGTCCAATATTCCCATAAGTTCAAGTACGTCATTTAACAAGACCAGTAAGAGAAGAGCATAATAGAATAAACTAAGTTTAAACAGAAACAGTCTGCTTGACCATCAACAGGGCAAAATCCATAAGTGCAATTCAATCTTCGGACCACCAAAAACTTAACGCGCCTTACTGAAAATGGTATTCACCGCTTTCCCCCTTTTTGACATCATCAGGCAAACTGGTGAGTCTGCCTGACATCCAAAAGCAATCACATGGCTAAATAGCCAACCGACAAAGTCTGCCAAAGTTTGATAAAAACCTGCCAAGATAAACAAAGTTTGAGATAGGTTAAAAGTATGGTCAGGGTGTTGGCTAGGAAATAGGGTGAGGGACTTGGTCTGTATCTTGGTATGACCCATTCATTTTGAATCTCAAGAGAGTGTTAGATGCGGCTAACCATGGTAGTGAAGTGTATTAGCCAAAGAATTCATACCCATATGTGCAAGCTAGTGTTGCTGTGAAGTGCAAACTAGAGTCACACAAATTCCACTCTTGGAAGTGGAGGCTGGAGCAAAATTACGTCTTCTTCAAATTGAATATGTTGAAGAGACGATTGTAATTTGCTTTGTTTTAGCCTTCTCATGGGAATTCTGTCTTTCTTTCTTTTCTTTTCCTCTTCTTTTTTTCGGAAATTCACTTCAATTACGTGGGTATTTTTGCCAGACCGATTTTGTCTGCAGATTGACTCTAGCAGTATTTCTTGGTCGAATGAAGGGAAGGGGTTGTGATGGATTTAGGTAGTAATAGGTAGTGAGTTTTGCTTCAGTGGTAGTGGTAGTGGGTTTGGTAAGATTGGCAAGGGCTTCGGTTGAGATAGTAGTGGAGCTTGGGCAAGGTAGGTTGGGTAATCGACTAGGGTTGTAGGGTGAGTTGGGCATTAGTAATGACGGACCCAAAGTGGATGGAATTTTTGTATGGGGAGACGTCCATGGGATACTTAGTGATGGTTTCGGGAATTTGGATAACAATAGTGCCTTGTTTGGAGGGTTTTCGGCTTGGAGTGGGAGAGTGAGTAGCAGTGGTTTGAGGGTTAGGAGAATATGTGCTTTGGGGTCGTGGGATAGTTGTGAAGGTAAAGTAGCAATGGTTTCAAGGACGATGGAGTTAGGTTTTGGAATAGCGAGATGGTTGATGTGGGTGCTTTGGTCGAATTGGTATGGAAAATCTTACGGGTTTTCAAACAAAAATTTGCAGACAAAGTTAAGTTGAACTACTTAACCAAGGAGAGTATGGTGCCAGAGAGACTATACCTGAGTACCCAGACTCTGCCTCTAAGAGGGAGAGGAGATACAACCACCCTCAGTCAGAATTAGTCACGCCATGGTCAGTGCGAAAAAGCTCAAATGCAACCATGTGTGATGCCTTGGTGATGATATCAGCAAACTAGGGTCTGTGGAAGCATAGTTTAATTAGATTAAGTTCATCTCCACATGATCTCGTAACAAATGAGAACTCAAGTACATAAATTTAGTGCGAGCATGGAAATTTTAGATAATTTGACGACCTTAGCTGGTATTATCATACATAATGGTAACATTTTGATCAAAAATACCGTAGTCTTCAAAGTACTTGAAGCTGGAGCGAGTCAGCTTGCTTTCTGCACAAGATTCGCAGAGATAGTCAGCTTGCTTCGGTACATGATTCAGACCGAGTCTGCTTGCTTTATGCACGTGATACTCATATATATACATTGGATATTCATATCAACACGTGCCATATTGCCTTAAGATCACCAGTATTAGAGTCATAAACCATATTTCCTTACAATCACTAGTGATAGAGTCATAAATCTTATAACATAAGATTGGAGAAGTCACAAATTTGAGAGACACTTGAGAGACTATGTCCAATAACATCAATTAAGTAAACATTATGAAATTTAAATAAGAGGGGTTACCAATGGAGCCAATTCTTATGATTTTTATGTGTATTTGTCTCTAAAAGTAACTTTTCCCCCTTGATGGTCAGAGTGAGTCGTAAACTCAACTTGGTTTCCTGATATATATCTTGATCAACCACTGTCCAAACCAAGAGTCATTGTTCCGAGCCACTCTGTCTACAAAAACTACTAGTTAGTTTTAGGAACCCAGGTATACTTGGGTCCCCTCTTCGACAATGATGAAAAACTATTATAGTAAAGTTCACGAGCTTTGATAATTGCAGACCACGAGATATATTAATGACAAATCATGACATAGTTTATTATCGGAAGAGTCCGTATGACCATCATAACCATAATATCTGCAAATTTTCATCGCAGAGGGAGTCTCACTTACCTGATCATGAGCGGTTTTCTCACCATTGTGAGCCATCAAGCACACCAAACTGGTGGTGGTTGACTCAGCCTTTTCTGAGTAAGAGATTTCGACCATCTTGAGAGATTTGTCAGCCAACGCAGGCTCTGATGCCACTTGATGGGATCGGGGTGCTGACCGAGTAGGTCTGAGGTGTTAGTCTCAGACCAACCCTACTTGGAGACAAGTATTTGCCAAGGAGATAATGCGGAAGCGTTGTATATAATTTAACAAGATAGGATTCTGCTTATATTGAAATTCAATGTGAATTACAACCTAGCTTCCTATCTTGGGATTCGACAGAGGTACTCTGTCTCATCCAACATCACTCTACTCTCGGCTTTGATCAATGCGTAACAAGGAGTAAAGGGGAGTGTTTAGTCTGCTCTATAGGTAATAAATACCTAAGCTGATTGACTAAGTCTCACTAGAATCTCTCGAAAATGATATCTCTCTCAAATATGACTCTCTCTCTAGAAGTATGGAAGTGAAGAGCTCCAACTATTACAAATGACTTCTAGGTGCTTAAATACTGATAAACCCGAAGTTTTTGCTCCCATGATGTGTAAGATGGCGTTTCCACGACGTCCCACGTCTTCCCACTACGCATTAGGAGGGAAATATCTCAACTACTCGCAGAGGGAATCGTTCTGGCGCTCTTTAGCTTGACCGCCTTGATTTTTGGGCCTGAACATATATGAACGTGTTTGACAGTTACTTCCTTGAATTTCTCCACGTTTTGACAATAGAGGTTCGCCTTTAAGCTTCTAGAACTTTCCAAGAGAATATTATGTTGCAGAACGACTCCTTCGGCAGTCAGACTCCTTCATCGCTCATACTTACTCTGATGCTAATCAGTGATACTTCTTCGTCACTAGACTTACTTTGTTGCCATTATCAGCAAAACCTTGGGTTCCCAATGTGAATGTGTGTGGCTTCACAATGTTCTTGAATGTATTGTACGGTTATGTAGTGATATATATCTAGTGGTATTTCAAAAAAAAATTAAAGCGTTTGTCAAGCCTTCTCAAGTGTAGATTAGTAGTTTCATTGGTTGTTGAAAGATCATGTTCTTGGAGTTTAAGGTCTTGGGTGATGTACCAGAATGTCAGTTCAATGGGACTATGATTGATGTTCTGCTAATCAATCTTGTAAGCGTTAACGTAAATATAATAATTCATATTTTTCTGACATCAACAACCCTTTAAAAGCTATTCAAATAAACATGGAGCATAGTGTCATTATTCTTGAAGAAAGATTATGGTAGCTCGCTTGCATACGAGGGGTTGTGGTTGTCTATCAATTCATCATAGAAAGTTATTTCACAAGAAAGAGGACATCAGCCATTAAATAAATTCTCAATGATAGTAATTGGTGTCCAAGAACATTGATTCTAGAGGAGATGTCAATAATAGAAGGCATTCATGAATTCGGAAGGAGGCCCTACTTTCAATTTTGAGATATTGGGTTGAAAAGCTTGATGATTAAAATGCGGCGATAGAAATACTACTTTAGAAAGGGATGAGAGGGCCTTATGCATCGATGAATTTATGCCCAAAGACAGAAAATATACATGAGGATGGGTTTTAGAGAATAGATTTTTCATGAGAGATGTAATGAAGAAATCTCATTTAGAACTTCCTGAAACACTGGTACAGGTAAGATAAAAGTATGGTATTGAAGGTCCAACTAGATATTTGTGCGAGTGATAAATGAGAACAAAAACAGGCTAATGAGACTTGGATTTATATAGTTTTGTCATTAAGACCTAGTTCATGAGAGGTAAAAAAGGTTATCACTATATGCTTAGTGAATGACCTCATCTTCATTTATACTATGAAGTAATAACCCAATACATATAATGGTGTATGTAAGCACCTTCTTCGGCTCAACTCCAACTGTGTATAAAACCCTGCATGAAAATAGGAAAACATGGGCGGCGAAGGAGCTGGTGTTGGTACATAACAATTTCTTCGATCTCGTGGTGTTCTTGACCATTTCCTTTGGTATTTGGACATGCATTCCCACGGGAACTCACAGCCTAACTTAGAGGTCTTGTGAGCTTTCACTTTCATACATTGGTTCTTTTCTACTTCCACATAAATAAATAACCCATGAATAATTCCTTTTCTTAAAGGAACTCCCCTTATAGCGTAAGAGCCAGTGCTCTCCTTAGGCATTTTAAAGTAAAGGAATTGAAATTTTGTAGAGAAATAGAAAGAAAACCGGTACTTGGTCAAAGAAGCGCAATGATGAAGGTGATGATGCCAAGAAAAGAAAATATAAGGGTATAATGACTTTGAAATTGACAAAACGAAAAACCTTAGTGGTTTCTCTCCTCATTTATAACCAACCTTGAATGCATGTTAATTGTTGATATTCCTCCACCCACCACTAAAAACAAGGCACATTCTTGAGCATAAAGCCCAAACATCTAGCTGCTTTACCTTATTATGCACACATATGCACGAATCCTATATGTTGTCTCACATTCAACTGGCATGTGCATTTTGAAACCGAATATGCTATCAGATTTCTTTTACACCCAAAGAGCTAACCATAGTGCTTGATGTCACACTATTGTACCCTCGAACATGTGGACTATTTCCATAACCCAACTTCCATCATTAGTGTAGTATCTTCGCTCATGGGACTAACGTTAGCAACCAATTAGTAGTTAAAGTACAATTTCTACACTTGGGGGGGGACTCTGTTAGAGAAAAATCAACATAAAAGAAACCAAGTTACCATCTTCATCTCTTAAGGTTCCCTCATTATTACAAACAACATAAGCCATGGGACTAAATGCATCTTCAAAAGCTAAATGTAGAATTATTTCTTCCTCATATAAGTTTAACTTCTTGTCCTATGCACTCAAACTTATGAGAGTAGATGTTAGGGGGTTTCCCCTATCTTATATAAACCTGACAATTTGGGTCGATGGGTCGGGTTGATATCAACCCTAACCTAACCCATTAAAAATCAATAACCCAATCCAACCCAAAAATAAATCGGTCAAACAAGCATGACCCTAATTCAAACCGTTTAAAATCCTTAAACCCTAGCCCAACCCACCCAACCCTTTTTAAGCAAACAATATCCCTTATTACTTAATAGAGTAATAAATGTCACATTACACGAGATGAAATTGTGTACATTTAGTCTAATAGCTACTTTGATAGACCACTTCAAAGTATAGAAGCTACTTTTCATAGCCCCTGGATACCATTACAAAATATATTTAATTGATAGAATAACACCCCCTAGATAACATTTGATAAACCACTTTTCAAAATATGGTAGCTACTTCTAGAAATTAATAGACATAAAGTACTATACTTATTATGCTATAATTAATATCATTCACAAATATACATATGTATATATATATATGTCTCCCACTTTAGTTTCTACGTCATCTAAACATACTAGTTACGTTGTGCCATTTAGAAAAAGCCAAAAACAGATATCATTAACAAAAAACAACATCCTGGAGTAGTTATTTTCACATCATTAACTGTAGAGTTGGTTGAGTCAAACAAAAAAAAAGATATGAAGTCAAAACTCTTAAAATAATTGTTAGATATGTAGAGCTGGTTCGGCTATTTGTTTGAATAACATAATGAAGTGTGTGATATTTTAAAGATTGGATAGTCCAACTGAACTTGAGCTGAATGTAAAATATTTTCTACTTAAGGCTAAGACATAGTTTAGTCTGAAAATAATATACATATAAGTATATTAATATATTTTTATAATTAATAAATATGTTTTCAGGTTTCGGTTTGGATTATGGGTTTGAACCTCTACCCTAACCCAATCCACAAAGTTAGCTTATTACTCTAACCTAACCCAACAAATAAATGGATCAATAATCAAGACCCTAACCCATAAAGTTACGAGTTGGGTTCGGTTTGGACTTCAGGTTGGGTCAAAATTGCCAGATCTAATCATATACACCCAATGACCTCCTACACCATCTTCAGCAAGGAGGTTGTCCACTAGCATTTCTATCTGCTAGTGTTTCTAACCAATAACACTCTTATCTAATAATGCTCCCATATGCTAGTCCAGTAGTCATTAACTAACAATCTATCCTCAACATCCTGACTTACTTGATGTGTATCGCAAAAGGACCAAAGCAGAAAACAAGAAATTTCTTTTTGAGGCTAAGGAAGAAACTTGTATCTACTACATGCTTGTACTTTCTTCCACTCGTGAAACTACTATAGAGGCATATGGTTGTATATATCAATTCATATTGGGACCAGCTTTTTAAGAATATGTAATGAGTCTAGGATTACGTGGGTAGTTCTGTTTTTTTTGTATATTATGTTATAGAAAAAAAATAACGATGAACATGTTCTGATGTTGATGTGTATCACTTGTTCTATAAAAGACTTGAGGAAAGGTATGGTATGATGTCGAAGATGCGAACAAAGAAGTAAAAAGCTAGGTCCATGGCGAAACTGGAAATTTGCTGATGGAAGAACAAGTGGGAGGATCTAGCATACAAAGCTAGATTTAAACAAAATTCAAATAATCGGCCCAAAGAGGACGAAAATGATCAACTCTAGCCACACATACTAGTCGTCCGAGATCCAGTTATTCAGCTAAGAAGGTTTTGGTAAGTAATCATTTTATCTTTGTTTATTCATGTGTTTGGGATCCATCAAGTTGGTATTGATATTCTTGGATCAATACATTTTTCTATTGTTGTATAACAACAATTTTCCCTTAAAAAGTTTGAATTTTATAATGTGTGTAGTTGTACATTAATTAATATCTTGTGATGGGATTTGTTGGCTAATTCGGGTAGAGCAGCATGACACTGAACCCTCAGTGTACACTTTGTCAAAGAACACCCACACACGTAAAGGAGAAAGGGGACAAAAATAGGCGAACTAAAAAACCTAAACTAGTTATTGTAAGTTATATTAATCACAATTTGTTAGTCTCAATTGTTATGTATAACTTTTCATTTAATTGTGTTGTTTATATGTTTTATTCTTTAAGAATGAGTTTATGTAAGCGATTGAGGCCATGTAGAATGAGCAACAAGAGCAGCTAATAGAGGGCCAAGGAGCCCACACATGTGGATGAGAAAGGCATATACTTCAAAGTTGTCAAGGGGAAGCAAACGTGACATGTTTTTGGCTTGGGTACCTGTGCCAAGACATACTTCCCTGAGGAGTACACCAGTTCTCAGCCGAGTGTGACCTATCCCCTACCCGGAGACCTCGGCTCCATGATTATGATACAATGAAGAAGGCTTTGGATGAGGGCATGATGGAAATAAAGGAGAGAGAGAGCAGGAAGTGTGAGCACAAGAAGCTGAATTCCAAAAGAGGAGACCAGCCGAAGCGATTAAATTGCAGAAGAGGAAACAAGCTCATGAGGCTGAAATTTGGCAAAATGTTTAAGAGTAAATGGAGGTTTGTGGGGGGGGGGGGACACTTGATATCAAGCAAGATGTCTGGCTTGAATATGAGTCAGTTTGGGATGAGTGGTGGACCGGGTGGAAGTGAGTCAAGTGGTACAAAACCTTAGGATATTGACAACTTTTGGATATAACCTACTTTCGGATATTATCATCTTTTGGGTATGCACAACCTAAAGATATGGAAAAAATTTGGATAATGCCAAAATTTTAGACATGGGAAACTTCTGGATGTTGCAAACTTTTGGAACTTTTGGATATGGCAAATTTTTGGATAATGCCAAACTTCTAGACGCAACATACTTCTCGATGTTGCAAACTTTTGGATAATGCCTTAGTGACTCAAGATTTATTTAGTGTTTGAGGTGATCTTGAATTTGATGAACTATTATAATGTGTGAAATAATATTTAGTGTTGCATATGATGTTGCCTGGTGTTGGGTTGTATATAATACTTACAAGTGCATTATGATTTAAGGACGACCCTAATTTTTATTTTTTCTGGTTACTATTGTCTCCAAGACTTTCCCAGGATATGCTTCTCAGAATTCGTCAGCTAGATTCCAAGGAATTTCTCTTGGAAATTTCCAACAACAATATCTCTTAAAAACTTTCAAGGCCACATCGTTCGGAATATAGTTTCCTACTTTTCCCTCGAAAATTTTAGAGGATTTGTCATTGGAAATTTTTCGTAAAGCTCGTTATCCGTCTGAAAATAAAGTTGTAGTCAAAATTTGTCGAAAACAATGATTCCGAGAACATTTTCCTCAGAAGATCCTGAGGGACACATAATTGGTCGGATTTTATTTCCTGGGCTACTTTACGATGAAATTTTCTTCTTTGAAAGTTCACAAAAATTGATGTTTCCGACGAATTTTAGACCATTTACTAGGACTATCATAAATCATCAATTTTTAGCAGTGAACCTTGAACATGCTTCCTTCCTTTTTTGCATGCTAGTAGTGGGAAAATGATAATGGATACTATAGCAAATTACACTATTTATAGTTAGCTTCCTAGGGTTGTGCACAAAATGCTCATTCTCAATCTAACAACAATAGAGAGAACACAACGAATGTTGCCGAGACACTTCACGTTCCTCATTTTTGTTTGTCATTAATGCATATTGAAACCTCTATTGAAATGCCTCATATGTTTTCTTTTTGATAAGTAGAATGCCTCAATATGTGGACTAAGTTTTGCATTAATTGTTATTCCCCTTATGCATTGATTTCTCCATTTCTTTTATCACACATCTTCAATCCTATAATAATCTGGCTCGAAGCTAACCAGTATTGGGATGGGTTGTAATCCTTTTATATTCAAATCTAACATTTGTTGTTAAGAGTGAGATTAACTTCTATGCTAACTGGGGGATAATAGCGTGGAACTTTGAAGTTCAACGAATTATTACAAATTCTAGTAAAATCACATTATGTAATATGTTTACTCAACTTTATTTGAGTACCCTCAAACATGTTTTTTTAACTAAAGGATGTTCATTCATACAACCTTAAGATCATCTAAGTATACAACACTAAAATAAACATGTTTGCCTTCAAACATGTTTTACTTTATAACTAAGTGAAATACAATGCGAAACTCCAACCATCATAGTATGTCTAACAAAAGGACTAGGTTGCCACACTAACTGATGAGAATAAAATACTCTCATTTATCCCCTACATTTGAATTATTCAAAGAAACTTAGAATGATGTGCGTACTATAGTATCGTTACTAACTTTTCCTAGTTAATGGCAATGCCAGAGATCACGAAGTGGTACGAAACGAATTCACAACTCCACAACGTGAGACAAATGAATGAATTTTCTAACCTATCTAATCCCTTTAAGAAAACAAACAATCAATAACCTACCAACCATACAAGCTATACCGTGCTACCATACCTAAATATATAACACAACTAACAAGTATGTGACTTCCGTCAACTAGCTATGCTGCTTCCTTTCTTACTTCCTCAAGTAGTGGTTTGTCTTTTGATTTTGTACATTTCATAAGGATGTGGACATAGTATCCAAATAAATCATGGGCTGCTTTCATCGTGTCCATGCAGTGTCATGGAACAGGCCCCTATTTTTTGGAGGACTGCTAAATTTTAGAGATCTTTATTTAAATAGTCAATTATTTAAAGTACACAGAAATAAAAGTAGCAATCAATATTTTAAAAAAGTTAATTATTCTTTAAGAATAGCTAATAAAGAAACAAATATTTTTTGTGGGAAAATATACCATTCGTATTACTTATGATTAAAATTACACCAAGATAAAAGGTCCTTTAGAAAATCAAAAAGTCAAACACGAGATGCAACACTTAACAGATGAAAATAAATGAGAGTAGTTATGAGCTACCATATTTCCTTCTCTATGAACAAGCTCCAGCTAACACACATACTATGTGAAAACTTTGACTGTATCTCATCAAGCACAACATCAATCTTAGAAGAAACCAGAGAACCTTTCCTGAGACCCTTCACAATGGAAAGACAACCAGACTAAGCAACGAGGACAAACCACCCAAGATTTAGAGCAAACTGAACCCTGAACTCTAAGCTCCAAGCCTTAACCAAGACCGACCAACAAACCCCCTGCAACACACGAAAAGACACTCCCAGAAGGCACCCCGCATCAACTCAACCACCGCAGCCGCTAACCATCCTCCCCCAGGGCCCCAAGATCAGTATTAACCTTCACCCAACCTGAGGGAGGAGGAAGCTAACAATCAAGCTGGACATCAATATCCCATGAAACCCCCACCACCTGGGAATTGGACGAAATAAAGGACTACGCTCCTCGAATGCCATCAGAGAAGGACTTGGAAGCCCTCAAGGTAACTTCATTTCTTGCCCACCAGATTGCCCAACATGACTTAATCACCTGACCCAGCACCTGAAGGGAGACCTCATTAGATAACAGCTCAAACCAGCTATGGTAATCAAGCCCAACACCTATCCTCAGCAAGGAATCCCTCAAAGAAGAATCCTAGCACCAAGCCGAACCCTAAGAACAACAAATAAAGGTGTGAATCTAATCCTCCGGGACCCCACATAGCGGACAGTCTCCCGAACCAAAGCCACACCACCAAAGAGTGAATCCAAAATGAAGAACCCCATGCCAAAAATGCCAAGCAAAAATACAAACTCTAGGAGGTAAAGAAGCATGAAAGAAACACTTCAAGAAGGAGGAGACCGAAAAAGAACTATACCCCTCTCCCTTCACGAGGAAAAGACAACACCGAGACATAACCAGATTTGACAGTAAAAACACTTTACTTCAACTGACACCAGACTAGCTTATTGGGCACCCCAGACGTTGAAGGTGGCATAGCCAAAATTACATCAACATCAACAAGCCAAAAAAGATGATGTACCAGCTCAGAATTCCAACCACCGTCACTAGGACTGGCTAAAGACGCTACATACCTGAGACCAAGATCATCCCCCACCACATAAGAGATCAACCTGAACATTGAATCACGAGCTAACCAAGGATCCTGCCACACCCGAACAGAATCCCCACCACCAATGCACCACCAGGCCCCATGGCGCAGTAAAGAAAACCCCTCCTTAAACGCACACCTAATAGGGCGCTCCCACCCCCCCCCCCTTCGCCTCCTATGAAAGCAAACCTCTAGAGGACCATAGATAGAAACAAAACCCACAAGACTAGGGAATCCGAGGAGTCAGGAGCCTCCAACATTGCTTCCCAAGCAAAGCCAAATTAAAGGCCTCAAAATCACGCACTCCCAATCCCCCCCATCCTTGCTCCTAGATAAAACCTCATATTTCAACCAATAGATTGGTTTTTTAAGGCTGCCACAACCCCACCGAAACCGAGACCAACCCTTGGAGCTTAGTAAGTAAAGACCGAGGAAACTTGAAAACCTGCATGGCATAGGCTGGAACAACTTGCAAAACACTTTGAATAAGAACAAGGCAGCCCGCCTAGGAAACTTTCCAGCACCAACCTGCTGAACACGCTCGCATATCCGATCATAAAAACATGAAGCGCTCTAGCTTTAGAGCGGCCCAAACTAGTAAGAAGACCAACAATTTAACTCTACTACTGACACCTTGTCCTGAGGGTCACCAAAGGAGAAAATGAGCTAAGCTTAGTATAATTATACATAAGATGAGTCCTTAAAATTTTGCGGTCATCCAAAAAAGTTTACTTTTATTTTAATGCAATTTAATTACAAAGATTTGAACAAATTGTTGTATATTCCCAATAATTCTACACTGTCAAGTGTCAACCGATTAACAATTTCAGATATATAATTCCATTACCAAGAAGAAGAAAAAAGATGTAGAGTCACCACCACTGCCAAAGTGGCATTATAATTATTGGCAACAACAACAACAACATTTAATTTGTTGGTGTTCCTTATATCCAACGTCTGTATACATGCACGAGGGAGGAACAGTTGAGTTAATATATGAAGGTGACGCAAAGCCGTCCTGCGGCTTATATTATATATGAGGTGATGTTGATGCAAAACTGTAGAATAATATCGCCATAATATTATAATAAGAGAGATTGTGACTACTTCGACCATGGACACGTGAACATGATAGTAATATTAATAGTGAACCATCTATCAAGGGTCTATTCATATATCTACTTCAAATTAAATTGTCTTGTGCAAATTACAGCTATGAGCGCTAGCAGCAATGCCAAAATGCGCCGTACGTGTGTGCTTTGTAATACTTTATTGCTCATTGTTTTCTCTCACTGCTGTTTTGCATATTATTATACATGTCTAGATAAGAACTAGTTTTTTTTTTCTAACAGTATGTTATATTATATTTTTTTAAAATTTAAAAGAATATTCAGAAATTTTAAAAGTTTCGGGGCTGACCCCTTTCCATCCATTTGTGTATATTTTATATTTTATTAAGGGTCTAATTCATTTTTAAAGACTTTCTTTTATTAGACATAGAAATACATTCTCATATCCATTTTTGTTAGTTTCTTATTATTTCATATTCATCTTTCAATTTAACCTCTATGTTCGGCATAAAATATGTTGGGTCTAGGAGATGAAATGAAGATATGTAATTAATCTCAATCATTAGACTGTTACACTCCGAAATACTAGTAATTTATTTTCAAATTCTTTAATAAGTGAAAACGAGCCCTTTACTTTTGTCCCGTACGCCAAACATAGTTGTATTGCATCTCTTCTCTTCCATTCGCCACAGGAAAACCTTACTATTGAGTATTGAGAACAGAAGGTCACGAGACAACGAAAAATAGTGTGCGCCAATTATCTTTGGAAACGTCATTCTCATGCACACGTGCGATGTTTGCGACTAAAGATATATATTCATAAAAATAATAGTTTGCCGTCCAAAAAAAAACGTTTGGCTGGATTCAATTTCCTTAAGAATCAATTCTCGAATTTAAATACTTTTCACATCAGTCTTATATAATATTATAAAATAAAACAAAATAATTTTAAATTTAAAAAAACGGGTTTGCGGGTCGTGTAGGCTAAACCCAAACCCGACCCGTTTATTAAAGGGTTGATCCGACCCAACCCGTTTAATTAATCGTGTCAAAATATGAAACTCAAACCCGACCCGTTTATTAAATGGGTTGAGCGGGTTATCAAACGGGTTGACCCGTCTGACGCAATTAACTAATTATGTCCAAATTAAAACTAAAATCCGTATATATTTAACCCAAACCTAACATGTTTAGTTATATAAAAGAAAATAATTTAATTAATTAACATTAAATTTGTCATTCTATGATATTATTAACTTTAATTTAGTTAAATACTTAATTTTTATTTATATATCTTATTATATTAAAATTGATAATAAAAAAATGAAAAAATCTATAATTTATAAAATATATTTATTTAATATAAATTACTTAAACGGGTTAGCGGGTTACATACCTTAAACCCAAACCTGACACGGTTATTAAAACGAGCCGTGTTCGGGTTGACCCGTTTATTTAATTGTGTCAATTTTAAAACCCAAACCCGTAACTTTGTGTCGAGTTCGTGTTGATCAAAACGGGTTAAAATTACCACCATATGATAAGTTATACTCCCTCCGTCCCTAATGACCTTCCTCTTCACTATTTGGGCTTGTCGTTTGACTTCAATATTAACATGTAAAATAACATAATTTTATAAATCTAAGTATTGCAATGGAATCTATATGTGAAAAACTATATGTTGTACAACTTTGTTTTAAAAATATTTATCTTATATGTTTAATATTGAGGTGGAAAACGTGCCAAAAAGCAAACAAGAAGGTCAATTAGGGACGGAGGGAGATATTGTGGGTACCGAAAAACTCAAATGGACGCTGCAGGGTCGTTTGTCGAAACCGGCGGGATGATCAACATCATACGCATGCGGCCTCCGTTTTCTCTTCTTTGTCGTGGCGGTTAAATTACAGCGAACAAGTTGGGCTGATGGCTTATGTTGGGCCAAACTATGTATAATACGGTTGGATTGAAAATCGAGATCTCGCGAAGAGAAGAACCTCACTTTGGACGCCTCTCATTTGTGGGTTTCCTTTAGGGCTCTGCCTCAGATAAATTAGGCAGGGTTTAAGTCAAGTTATTTTCGGCCGGTTGATTCGGGTACGGGTGTTATATTGGGTTGTGTATTTCAAGTTGCATCGTATACAATTTAGGTCATCTAGGGTTCACGTCTTATTTTATTTATTTTTGGTTCTTTAATATCCTGGGCCGGATCAGGTTTTAAATGAGGGCCAAGATTGAAATAAATTAGATTCCAAAAAACAAATTACTTACAATATAAATTTGTTGTTTTATAATGTGATTTTTGGTTTAAAAATATGTGTCATTCTAATTTTTTGGCATTTTTTCTATTTTAACCTACTATTCAACACAAAAGTAATTATTATCTAGATGAAAAAAAGTAAAAACAGGGATACATACGTTATAATTCTACTTTCCTTAATAAATGTGCAAATTTCTAAAATGACATATTTTTGAACGGAGAGGGTATGATATAAGCTTTCTCTCCTTGTGGCGGGGTCTATTGAATCCGTTTCCACATTTTGCATTCGGAGCTTGTTGGATTTAGATGGCAGTAATCTGTCATGGGTTCTTGTCTGTTTGTTTTAAGTGGGATCTTGTCTGTTACTACAAGCAAGTATTTGACGGTAGCTACAAGTTGAATTGTCGTCTCCTCTTTTTTTTCTTACTTTCGCCATTTTCAAGCTTGCAGGCTCATCTGCGGTTTCGACTCTCTTTAATGTTGGGAGAAATAGGAGATAGATGAAGAGAAAATAAATATGTTTGATTGATATTTGTCGGAAATGTTTACAACAACACCCTCTTTATATACTAGTAGCAAGTGTCTCTTGGATGCTACTCCTTGTAAGGATATGACTCTACATAGTGACATAGCTTTACAAACATGACTTGAACAATTTAAGTTATATTTTTAACACTCCCCCTTAAGCTTAATTGTTCATGACTCTTAAGATTGAACGTAATTTGCTAAACACGTCTTTCTAGCTTCAATGGCTTCGTGAAAATATTTGTGACTTGATCATGGGTCTTCACGAACTTCAATTCTACTTCATTGACACCAACACAATCACATATGAAATAATACTTCGTGTCAATGTGTTTGCTCTTGTCATGAAACACTGGATTCTTGGCTAGAGCAATAGTCGATTTATTGTCAACATAAATCTCTGTCGTCTTCTCTTGGGAAGTCTTCAATTCTCTTAACATTCTTCTCAACCATATGGCATGACAAACACATGATGTGGCTCTTAACAATTGGTTGCTTCTTTGAACTCCACGAAAACGTTGTGCCTCTCATATAGAATACAAATCCAGTAGTGCTCTTTCTGCCATCAATATCTCCTGCCCAATCACTGTCACTATACCCAACAAGTTTGTAGTCATCAAAGGATGAATAAAACAATCCATAATTGATTGTTCCCTTTAGATATCAAAGAATTCTTTTAGCCGCTTTAAAGTGAATCGTTGATGGAGACTCCATGTAGCGACTAATGAGGCCAACTCCAAAAAGAATATCCGGCCTTGTGCATGCCAAATATCTTAAACTTCCAACAAGACTTTTGAAAGTCATAGGATCTACCTTTTCTCCTTCATCATTCTTTGATAACTTTGTGCCACAATCTACTAGTGTACATATCGGATGGCAATCTTCCATCTTGAATTTCTTCAGCACCTCCCTTGCATAACTTTCTTGTGAGATAAAAACTCTATCTTCCTTTTGTTTTATCTCAATACCAAGAAAATAGGACATAAGACCAAGCTCTGTCATCTCAAATTCCTTAGTCATAATTTTCTTGAACTCACCAAACATTTTTGGATTACTTTCGGTAAATATCAGGTCATCAACATATATGCAGACAAGTAAGATATCATCATTCTTACATATCTTCACATAGAGGGCTGATTCATATAGGCACTTGATGAAACCATTATTTTGAAGGTATTTGTCAAGCCGACTGTTCCATGCTCTTGGTGCTTGCTTCAAACCATATAATGCTTTCTTTAGTTTCAATACATTCCCTTCATGGCCTTTGACTTCATAACCTGGAGGTTGTTCAACATACACCTCTTCTTCAAGCACTCTATTTAAGAATGCGAATTTTACATCCACCTGATATATTTTCCACTTCTTCTGGGCAGCGAGAGAAATGATTAACTGAATAGTTTCTAATCGGGCAACAGGTGCAAAAACTTCACCATGATCACTCCAGGATGTTGGTTGTAACCTTTGGCTACTAATCTCACCTTGTATCTTTCTATTTCTCCTTTTGGGTTCTTCTTTAACTTGTAAACCCATTTAAGGCCAATGGGTTTTTCTCATTTTAGAAGGGTCACAAGATCCCAAGTATCATTTTTCTCAATGGATTTGATTTCTTCATCCATGGCTATCCTTCATTTCTTTTCTTTCATTGCCTCTTCAAAACCAAGAGGTTCACAGTCTGCAAAATGACAATAAAGAGTACATTCCTCTTCATTTTCTTGTTGATCAAGTTCCTTGTAGATATCTTCAAGTCTTCTCATCTTCAATGGTTCACTAGAATTTTCATCCGAGAAGAAGGTGATGTTGTTGCAGAGGATGTCTGTGTGGGTGTCACAAGTGATGATGATTGTTGTGGAATTACTGGTGTCGCAGGCTCAGGATTTGGTTCATCCTCTTGAACTTCATCATTGGCGAGTGGGAAGAAACTATATTGCATCTTATCATCATCATTTCAGTCCCAGACTTCTTCTTCGTTGAAAATTACATCTCTGCTCACCAAGCTTTTTCTAAGACTTGGGTTATAAAGCTTGTATCCTTTAGATTTCTGATCATAGCCAATGAAAATGTACTTCTTGCTTTTGTCATCAAGTTTTCTCCTTTCTTGATCGGGAACATGCACATGGGCAATGGATCCAAATATCCTCAAGTGAGACAAATTTGGCTTGAAGCCACTCTAGGCTTCTTGAGGGGTCTTGTCATAAAGGCTTCTTGTGGGACAACGATTGGATATATATACTGCACAATCCACCGCTTCAGCCCAGAATTCTTTTGGCATGTTCTTGCTCTTCAACATACTACAGGCCATATTAAGAATGGTTCAATTCTTTCTTTCTACCACACCATTTTGTTGAGGAGACCTTGGAACCGTCATAAACCTTCTAATGTCACTCACTTCACAAAATTCATTAAATTCATGTGAAGTAAATTCACCACCTCTATCCGTTCTCATTGACTTGATATAATATCCACTTTGATTTTCATTGAAAGACTTGAATTTCTTGAACATGGAGAAGACTTCAGATTTTTCCTTCAAAAATAAACCCATGTCTTTCACTATAATCATCAATGAAGAGTATAAAGTACCGACTTGAACCAAGGGACATTGGTGTGATTGGCCCACAGGCATCGGCATGAATAAGTTCAAGTGTTTTTCTTGCTCTTATAGTGGATTCTTTTGGAAAACTCTTCCGGAATTGCTTTCCAACCAAACATCCTTCACAAAAACTGTTCTGGGTGGTTAATATACGGGAGACCTTTCATCATCCTTTTCTGACCCAACATCTTCAATCTTTCAAAGTTCACATGTCTAAGCCTTAGATGCCAAACCCAGGATTCGTCATTGACACAAGCTTTCAAACACTTTGCAACGGTAGTCTCAATATCAAGAATAAACATTCTATTTTCTAACATCGACACCTTTGCAACCATATTTCCATAACTATTCTTTAAAAAAAGCATTCGATTTTTTATATTAATCTCATAACCTCCTTCCATGAGTTGTCCAATACTTAGAATGTTACTTTTCACGCTTGGTATGTAATACAAATTACCGATGAATTGATGATCACCATTCTTTGTACGAATCATCACGGTGCCTTTTCCTTTGATGGGTACTTTGGAATTTGTCTCCAATTGTGACAGATCCGTTGATAGAATCATTGATCTCCACAAACTTGCTTTTATCTCCACACATGTGATTGTTTGCTGCATTATCAAAATACCATCCATTGGTTTTGACACCATTCTCGATTTGATTTGAGAATAGCAAAACAAAATCATTCTCCGTTGTTTGTGCAAACTTGGCATCTTCATTAGTTGATTTTTCTGCACTCCAACAATCATGAGCAAGATGGCCATATTTCTGACATTTGTAACATTGAATTTTGTACCTTAACTGTTATAACCCATAATTCATAACCTTATATTATATCCGTTACAATGTTATTCTAAGTTGGATTAATTTCTTTACTTATGTCAGTGGGACATGGTCGACATTCTTTTAAATGTCAGGGACAAGGAAGTCTTTGCTTAAAACAATTAAGGTGATTGTTTTATTTAATTAATAAGGAAGGGAACCTTATTTAGTTTATTTGTCTTCTAATCGTTTCTACATCACGTCGGTCATATCGTGGGAGCGTGACAATTTTCAAATCAGAGCGAGCGTTCTTCCTCTCTCTCTAGTTCTTCCTCGGCGGTGAATTTTGGTGCTGCTGCTGTCATCAGATTGAAGACCCTTGTTGATGGATTCTTCCCTCTTCGTTATCAGGTTTGTTCTATAGATTTATGGATTTCGTTGGCCTCCTTCTCTCATTCTCGAATTCTGATTTGGGACTTCCCTTGTGAATCAGAGACAAATTAATTCTGTCTGGTTGGTGAGTTGATCGGCGCTGCTGCTACTGCTGAGTGGGTTGTACTCTGCGCACCGAATTCAGGTTGGTATTGCAGAATTTGGGCTCCGTTGTTTATTGTTCAGCCCCTTCGTTTCTAATTTTGAGTGCTTCGTCTGTCGAATTCAGTGTTGTTGGCGGTGAACTGGTGGGCTGCTTGGACTGCTCTCTGCTTCGGATCGTGGATTAGATTGTTGTTGATTCTGCAAACGAGGTAGGTGGTTGCTTGATTCGGTTTGGAAGTTCAGCCATGGGGATATTGAAGAATTGTTCTCTGATTTTGTGTGTGATTCTCCTTGCGTTTTTGTTGCGTTTTCGGACGGCTAAAACCCCATGGTTCTCTGTATTTTTCTGTGATTTGGTGTGTGTACCAGTTTGGCAATTCGTGGCTATGTTTTTGCATTGTTTTCTGCCCTGTTCGTCTTCTGGAAATTGCAGTTTTCGCGCTGTCTGAACTTCGTCCTAACGCTCCAACTAGTAGCTACATGTGGGGGGGCGGTATTAATGGGTTAATTAACCCTCCCTCTACTCTCACACACAACTATAATAAGTAAATCAAAAGCTAAAAGTAAAAAGATACAAAAGCAAAAGGGGGACTCTTCTCTCCTACTTATTTCTTTTCACCCCTCTCTCTCTTCCTTCTCCTCTCCTCCTTCCCAGTCGACTGAACTCCCTCTCCCCCTTGCTGGGGATTTTGAGAAGCTCCAACACCATCCATGGCTTCCCTTCTTTCCCTTCATGCTCTAGCTCCATTTGAGCTCCAAATGTAAAATAAATACATATTTGAACTCCCCTCTTAAGCCCTACATTCTATCTTTTCAAAATAACCGAAAATGAGCAACTTCCTCTCCATGGGTTTGCCCATTTGAAGAGGAAATGGTACCAAGTCGAAGCTTGGAGTCTCCTTTCCCCTAAGGTAAAAAGTTTCAAGAAAAATCCATTTTTCTTCACTCTTATAGTGGCCGATTTTGCCCCCTTTGTAATGCCTTATTTTTCTCTCTCTTTGAGCATCAATTTCACCTGGCAATGGTGGTGGGTTCTCCTTCTTGAACCAAGGGCCTAAACCCCTCCTAAAGCACTCCAAAGGTAAAACTTAGAATTTGTATTTTAAACACTTCAATGAACTATCTAAAATCTAAGGTTAGTGTTATAATTATACTTGTCTTTGTGTGCTTGGGTGAGTGAGAATGGAGTTTGGCAAACTCCATCCCCCACAAAACCGATTTGTACAAGAAAGAGAGGAAGAGAGGCGATTGGAAAAAAAAAAAGATGGAAAATATAAGCTCATGGTAAGAGCTCCTCTCAATGCTTAATTTAATGCATTGTGTAGTGGGAAATGGGTAAACAAATAAAGAAACCTAAATAATGTACTAGTATAGTAGTTGTGTGGCTGTTTGAGTATTTGTGAGCAAATATGGGGATTTGTAGGCATTAGAGCCAAGATGAATGGTTGTTGTGTATTAGTATTACTATTTGAGGAAGTAATGATGTGTTGGTATGTAATGAGGAAATATTGGTGCATTGAGATTTGTATGTGTGATGGTAGAGCCTTGTGGCTGGATAGAATAGGGATGAATTTGATGAGAAAGGTATGGTGATAAGTAAGGGAATGTAGGGTGAAACTATGGCGAAATTTTAGTAGGAATTATGTATTAAAGAATGACTTGGTGAATGGGGAGAACCAAGGTGTGTATGGTGATAGTAGAGATACATAGTAACCATGGAAGGGTAGTTGTGATATGAGGAAAAGAATGTAAAAATCTGTAGCATGAAGTATTAAAGTGCATTGGAGAAACTAGAGGAATAGGTGTTTTAGAGAGCTTTAAGTGTGTAGCGAACCACTTTGTAACAGATTGGAGAGGAGTTAGATAAAGGGGGAGGAGTGAGTGGAAAATAATGTGATGGGATACTAGCAATGGTATTGGTGGTAGAGTATTGATAATGGTAGAGGTGGTTCAAAAAATCTGTAGCTTAGGAGGAACAAAAAACTGCAAATATGTGCGGAATGGAAAGGAGAGAGGAAATTGTGAAAATCCATATGAGAATGGGAAATGAATTTAGTAATGGATTTTGGTGGGAATTAAGGTATTTTAGGAAGCCTAAAAGGTGCTAACATTGTTGCGATACATGTGAGGAAGATTGGGAAGAAATGGGTAAGAAAGGAAATGAAAAACAAGGTCTGTAGGCATATTCTGCTACCGACCGACCAGAGGCTGGATCGGCGCTGCTGGTCGGTCGGGGCTTCAACTACGAGAAATAAACAATCTAGAACGGACGACCCAGGGTCCGTGGAGTGCGTCGGGGTGGGTCGGTCGGGTTAAAATTGTTGAACGTCGAAGTTTCTGACTTCGACCGACCCAGAGCTTGGGTGGTCGGTGGGTCGGTCGGAGCTTGGACATTGGAACTTAAACCTTCTGGACTGGACCGACCCAGAGTGTAGGGTCGGTCGGAATAGTTCTGGGTCAGTCGGGACAATTTCAGAGGACGGAAACTTACTGGAATGACCGACCCAAGGGCTTGGGTCGGTCGGCCCTAGCTATAAAAAAAAGAAAAAAATAGTAACATAGTAATCATATGTATGTATATATACAGGTATGTACTATATAAAGGACCTTAGTAATTATATACCTTAATGTGACACCAATGGTAGGAAAGTAAGTATGTGAGTAGGAAAACAAGTATGAAAAGTAATTAAGTAGGTTGAGAGTATGAGAACATTAAGTATACCGGGATAACGGGGGTAAGTACGGGGAGTAGTAATATTTGTGTATCGTAAGAGTATAGTATTAATAATAATGTTGGAACATTATCAGTGGAACAAGTGTGAACCAAGGGACGAGGGAACACATGGTAAAGCTAACTCCGGTGAAAGGTATGATTTTCTAATGCCCTATATGCTAACTTAGTTACGTTGATTTGTGTGCTGTATGCCAGCTAATCAAGACTAAAGCATGAAAACGGTCTATTGCCTTTCATTGTATGTCTTGTGGTATGTTGTATGAGCTAACCCTTCTTGATTGATTGTGTGGCTTCACTTAGTGCGTTTAGACGACTCATAGATGAGTCTTGCTGTGTAGTGACTCGTAGTAAGAGTCATGTTGTGAACTAATGGAACCATAGCAAGCACACAAACTAACAAATCAATAAACGATACACAAACCAATGAACTCCACTAGAATGTGAGAGAGGGTACGGGAGTAATATAACCTTCCGATAACGGTAGGAGAAAAAAAATGAATGATCCACAAACAATAGTTAGTGGTAGTATGTGAGTAACTTCTATTAGAGGAATTAATTTTGGTGCAAGACATGACCCATGAGAGTAGTAAAGAATGACGAGGGATCTCCAACCCCTTAGCAATTAGTCGGCCCATTATGAGAGGACCCGACTGATGTAATTAATGTCCCGAACATGACAGTATTCGATACCTTGAGGAAACCCTTAAATCTGAGGATACTAGACGGTGGTAATTCCCTAAGCTAGTGGAGGTTATCGAGAGAGATACTTCTAGGCTAATCATGAGATTGTAATAACTCTGAGAGAAGAGTGTTGGAATTTGAGTAGTTCGGTAAAAAGGGACATTTGAGTATTTGAGGAGCTAAGTGTATAGCCCTTGTATTGTAGGCCGGTGGCGAGTTTGTGTATGACTCCGCCCAGAGGCCAAAGTAATGAGTATTGAGTATTGCATATGTATGAGTAAAGTAATGAGTACTGAGTAAGAAGTGAGTATGAGTAGTAAGAGTACTGAGTATTGAGTATGTATGAGTAAGCATTGAGTATTGAGTATGTATGAGTAAGTATTGAGTATTGAGCAGTGAGTATGCACAAGTGTAGTAATGAGTATGGAGTAAGGAACGTGCGAGTAAGGTAATGAGCATTGAGTGATGAGTATGCAAGAGTAAGGAGTGATTTGAGTAGTGTAGCGAATATCGAACACAGTACGAACAGAGTAGTGAGTAACGCAACGAAGAATTAATGAGAAGCATCGAACACAATGATTGACCAATGAACTACATTCCCTAGTAAGTATTGAACCTTGTAATGTATGTAGGTAGTTGATTGTATTGTTGTAGCATGAGTATGTATGTATGCATGTAAAATGAACTCCATGTATATCCGACCCAAAGTAGTCGGCGTACCGCGGTTAGCACGCGGTATATGCGAATTTCATATGCAGCGTAAGCTGACCCCCTAGGGGGAACGTTTTTAGTGTGCAGGTATTCAAAGCTGACACCGTTCGAGAGAGTAGGACAGAGACTGCTATGTAAGCATGGGTAGTTGTATAAAAGGGATGTATTTGTAATGTATTGTGAAATTGGAAGTCCAAAACTGTATCGGTAAATTAAGGATTGTAGTAGACTCGTATGGCATTGTATTGGAGTTGTATTTGAATTATGGTTGAGTATGCAAGGGAAAGTAATGTATTGTGTAGAGTACTCGGTATGTTCAATCATCAGACCGATAGTATGTAGTATTGTAACTCACCTTGTTAGTCACGTGGGTGACTAACGGCATGTACACCCGCCGTTGTGTAAGGAGTATCCGCTGCGAAGGTAAGTACTTGTACAGTAATGATGGTATTAGCGGTAGGGGTGTTAAAAAGTGGTATCAGAGCGAAGTATCGCTCTGATGGATGAAATACCGAGTTAGGAATTAGAGACTTAGGGCTAAGGTTGAGTCTTAGCGTGGTGAGGTACGCTAGTAGGAACTTCCGTGTGAACCGGAAACCTATAACAACCATACCCCGCCCTCCGCAACCCACGGTATTTAGTTGGGAGAAGAACGCCAGAGAGATGGAAAGACCTCTCACACTCGGGTAACACCCGATCTGGCAGTTGCAAATAAACCTTATTAGGAAAAGAACCTGTCATACGGTAGAGTCCAAGAACTAGAAGTCCCGAAGACGGTTCCCGTTGGATGATGATGACCGCACTTAATGGCGGGAGGATTGAAGATCCTAAATAAAGGATAGTGGAATTTAATGGCACCATGGGGCGACATGCTTCGCAGTCGCGAGAACCATGAGTGGCCAGTAAGAAGAGGAGCACAACCGCGCGATGAAGCGAGAAAGATTGAGTAGCAAGCCGAGACAAGAGAGTCTACGGACTGTAATGTTTGATAATACCAAAACGGTATACCAACCGACTAAGGAATTAGTCGAGGTTGGTTAATACCAAACTTACACGCCAAGAGGCTGTAATAACCGAACAAGCATGGTTTAGATAACTATGAATGTATTCATAGAACTTACACCTATAGGACCACAACATGGTTCCTAAAGATAAGTTAAGTCTTGTTAACCATAGTGAAGTGTGTGAGACACCTGGATTGACGACAATCATGTTGAGTACACTGAGAGGCGACTTAGGAGATTGATCACCAAGATCAAAAGATCAAAGGAAGATCTAATAAAACCACCAATTATGGATGAAAACGATACCGTAACCGGTACGTTAACCGAAAAACAACCTACCCCGCACTTGCCCAGGGCAAGTGCAGCAACTACAAGACGGTTGGAAGACTTTAACAACCTGCAAATACTTGCTAAAGTACCGCTATGACGAATGGAGCAAATATAGGATCACCAATCCTAAGTATTTAAATAACGAAACCTTGGAAAGGCCTAACGGTCCGACCATTGTAATAAGAACATACAGTCAGCGAGGAGCTGGACTTGGTCAAGACTTTAGGCATGGCAATGCCATGAAGAATTACTTTTCACCGAACTGTTATTTCGAAACCCAAATTTCTTTCAAAACAACAAACCCTTCTTTAAACCTTGGATTTTTTTTAAACCAAACGAATGGATTTACGGTGAGTATCATTGAGTGATACAAGTGGAGTTGACAATAGAATACTTCACCTAGGCGTGTGACGAGCACTACTAGTGTACCCAAATACGGGATGTGGGACGACCGCACTCCGAAGGAGCTTGCGGGCCTGACAGATAGTTAGGTAAGTGGTAACGTGCTAATAAGGTACCCACGTATGTATACATGTAGTGTACAAAACACGGGAAGTAGTCAACTCCGTTCTACGGACCATAAGTAAATTCAAACAGAAACAGTTGGATACCTCAAACGAACAGAAGGGAACTCAGATAAGCTTACAAGCTAAGGAGTCAGAAACTCACTCCAGGAGGACCATTAAGAGTTAGAAGTGCGAGAAGCACTAGCAACCGAATAAAGACATTGGGTATGTCTCGAAGATATCGAAGTAAAGCATGATAAGAATTGCAAACGGAATTTTTGATCTACTAAAACTATGAAAATAATCTAGAATTTAGTAATAAAATAAACCTACGGGTTGCAAAACAAATCCCGGTCGTAATAGTAAAGTAAAATAAGCTACCGGTATGTCGAACCAATGGACTAAACGAACTAGTCTAATCCTAGCGAAAGCTGTAGTTGTGGGGGAAAATTGTCGATTAATAAAATAAAGAACAAGAGAAAATCAAACTGATATTCAAATAATAAAAGCGGAACTCGGGTTCAGGTAGTGGATCCTAGTTAAATCCTACAGTTTTATTCCCAGTTGATTCGGGAAAAGGGTTCGGCAAATTCTTACAATTTCTATATGACTAAATCCTAGCCAATTAGAACTCCTCCGCATAGAACGCGATAAATTAAATCATGAACCTATCACTACAAATGCAGAGAGAATAAGCACAAGAATTTTAATCGCATCTGAAGGCTAAACTCATTAATCAGATAAAGTTTTTTCCACAGACTAACAGATTATTTGACCTATCTATCAATTACGATCAGTTCTTGACAGATTTCGCAAGCTATAAATAAATTAGCAATTTTTATTAATAGCTCATAGAAAATTTATAATCTGAAACAAACCCAATATAAATCCCAAATCAACTGATAATAATTCTGTAAAGTTTAACTATTTACACACCATCCCCAGAGAAAAATCCCTTAGCCTAGCATATCTAGAGAAGAAATAAAAGGAGAGAGAGGTTTAGAAGTCATCTCCAAATTAATCTCAAGATTGCTAGAAGTCAGGTTGAATGGACTAGTGAAAACGGAGCAGAAAATCTCTTCTTTGATGTTGAAGAGGGTTCACGGCGCTGCGCTAGTCTTCCAAATGTCTCGTCTTGAATCTGAATGTTGAATCCTGAATCGTGAATTGTGGATGAGTGGATGAGTTTCTTTGCAAAAGTCCTCCATATTTATAGGTTAAATTCAAGGCCCTTCACTTAGCTCATTAATGATATTATTTAATTCCCTTCAGTTTCTCGAAATAAATGAAGACCTTTCACATCTCAAACTCTTGGAAACCTTTGGAGTTCCTTTCTTTTATATTTCCAATCTCACCCCTTCTTCTTCTGAATCCTTTCACGGCAGTCTCGTAAATATATATATATATATATAATATATCACATCGGACACAACTTGACAGGGTCTAAATTTTCATATGAGCTCCGATTTGTTCCCCGTTGCGGCGTTGGAAAGCTTGTGAGGAGATCTATGCATTTTCACCATCATTTCCTGCTTTTAAAATATAATTTGCATCAGATTTTACCCAAGTAAGAGTCATGAAAACATACGATAAGTGTGAGAAAGCGCATAAAAATGCTACATAAAATAAGAATTTAACACCTATAAATCATATCAATTTCACACTTATCAAATCACCCACACTTAGCCTTTTGCTTGTCCTCAAGCAAAACTCTCAAGCACATGTAATGCCAAGCTATTGGAACTCAACAGGAAAGGAAGAGCACAGAAGAAAGGAATTGCTAGCTTTACCAATCAAGGGGGCAATTCAAACTATTCAAATAATTCATTCTTTCCATAAACATTAAGTCATTCAAAGCTAACAAATGAGAAACAAAACCATAAGAGCCTTGTCTTTAACCTTGAGCCAATCCACCTTTTTCCTTCACAAACCACGGAAACGACAAGGGGCATGAAGTAAGATCATATTCCATCGTACCTTTCAATGCCACATACTCTTGATCCATAAAAGAAAATAATCTAAATTCAGCACAACATTTGCATAAATATTTAATTAAAGTGCTTTTAATTTTTTTCACCACAGACTTTTCTCTCACCCATGTAGCGGCTTTGGGTCAACTATCCCAGATCACAAGGACCTTAGGTAGCTAGGTGATGAAGCACCCCAAAGGACTTAATAACCAAGTGAACGAGGCGTGATTTGGATCAGAATTAAAATTAGCATGCTTAGGATCAGCGGAGTACCTTGCCTTGTTCTTTTTCAACCATTCAATCCAATTCATTCCAAGGCTCAAAGCAAGAACAAAGTTCAGATGGAGAATATTCTCATTTATTTAAGCATTTCTAGAACAAAGACTTCAATTTAGCAATTAAAAACCTTAAAATTTCAAAATTTTGCACCCCAAGATCAGCTAACCAACTATACTTCCTCTATGACTTCCTTCCAAGTTGAGTAATCACAGCAAGACTTTAACAAATGCAAGAGAAAAGAGCTCAGAGACGCACAAAATACAAGCGGCGAAGGCAAGAGAAAAGAGCTCAGAGACGCACAAAAACAAGCGCGAAGGAGCTTACCCCACCCCACACTTAGAGTGAAGCAATGTCCTCATTGCTTAGGAAGAATTAACATTGTGCAAGCAATCCAACGGGGAAACAAAATCGTACCAGCAGATCACAAGGGAGCATGAAAAAAATTTTAAGAGAAAAAAGGTAAGAATAATCCCCAGAGTCCGCTCAGGGTGTGTAGCTAGTCCAACCCCACACTTGAGTTCAGCTAAGCGACAAAGTAAGCAAGATGAGAAATATAATCTGCAAAGCCAGGAGAACTCAAGTGGAACCAGACAAAACCATCAGCAGCAAAATAAGAAGAAGCCAGGCTCTTGCAGTAAGCATAGCACCAGTCAAATACCACAAGCTAAAAGAGAAGGAAAAAAAATAAACAATTAACTAAAAAAAATGAAAAGAGATGCAAACGCGTGGGGTGCCTTGCCCCACCAAGCTGCCCAGATTTAAAGTCTCTGGCTAGACTTCCCAAGCTATTGATCAGAAGAAGAGGAAGTGTGGCTGGGAATACCAAAACTTCCTAGAGCAAGCTTTCGAAGCTTCCTAAATGCATATCGAAGTCTCCAAGGAATTTTATTCTTTTTATCTTTCGACTTCGAGAGACTTGAAGCATCTGGGGCAGCCGGCTGATCCTGCACAAAAGAAACTGCATGCAAATCAATGTTAGCATCAACTATACCAAAGTACTTTTTCAAGCGAGCCCCATTGACTTAAACACTTCACCCTTTTTATTCTCAAGCTCGTAGGCTCCATAGGAAGTGATACCAACAACTTTGAAAGGACCGGCCCAATGGGACTTAAGCTTCCCAGGGAAAAGCTTCAATCTAGAATTGTACAGCAGCACCCAATCTCCAACTTTGAAGTCCCTTCTCTGAATCATCTGATCATGGAGCTTCTTGGTGCGCTCTTTATAAATTTTCGCACTATTGTAAGCTTCATCCCTGAGCTCTTCTAGCTCTGAGAGCTGAAACTTCCTTCTTTCACCAGCAACATGAATATCAAAGTTCAGGGCCTTAAGTGCCAGTATGCTTTGTTCTAACTCCACTGGCAAATGACAAGACTTACCATACACTAACCTGAAAGGAGACATCCCGATGGGAGTCTTGAATGCAGTTCTGTAGGCCCATAGAGCGTCATCGAGCTTCTGAGACCAATCCTTTCTGGAAGAACTGACGGTCTTTTGGAGAATCCACTTGAGCTCTCGATTGGACACTTCAGCTTGTCCATGTCTGTGGATGGTATGGCAAAGCAAACCTTGTGGCGCACTCCATACTTAGCCATCAGGGCATCGAAGGAACGATTACAAAAATGTGATCCTCCATCACTAATGATCGCCCTTGGAACCCCGAAGCGAGTAAAGATGTGCTTCTTCAGAAATTTAACCATTGTTTTGGAATCAGCATGCCGGCAAGGAATAGCCTCTACCCACTTTGACACATAGTCAACGGCCACGAGAATATACTGGTAACCCTGAGAAGAAGGAAAAGGGCCCATAAAGTCAATACCCCAGCAATCAAATAATTCAACTTCTAAAATACCGTGCTGAGGCATCTCGTGCCGTTTAGAATTGTTGCCTAGCCTTTGACAACTATCACACTTGGCTACAAAAGCTTGGCAATCCTTATGAAGAGTAGGCCAATAGAAACCAGACTCCAAAACTTTTGCAGCTGTCCTGTGGGAACCATGGTGCCCTCCCGCCTCTCTAGAGTGACAGAACTCTATGACACTAGCAACCTCATCATCTGGAAGACACCTGCGAATTAAACCATCTGCACAAACTCGGAAGAGATAGGGGTCTTCCCAATATAATGCTTAGCGTCAGATAAAAATTTCTTCTTTTGAGCATAGGAAAAGTCATAAGGTACCACCCCAGAAACAAGATAATTGGCCAGGTCAGCGTACCATGGCTCATGCACCTTATGCAAAACAAAAACAGTCTCATCAGGGAAAATTCATTAATTGGTACACCATCATCAGGAACTACCAACCGAGAAAGATGGTCAGCCACGACATTCAATTTACCACTTTTATCCCTCACTTCAATGTCAAATTCCTGTAACAAGAGAATCCAACAAAGCAAGCGAGGCTTGGCCTCTTTCTTAGCAAATAAATATCTAAGAGAAGTGTGGTCAGTATGAACAATTACTTTACTTCCCCAAAGATATGATCTAAACTTATCTAGGGAAAATACCACAGCCAGAAGCTCTTTTTCAGTGGTGGTGTAGTTCCTCTGGGCATCATTCAATGTTTTGCTTGCATAAGCAATGACCCTGAGAATTTTGTCCTTCCTTTGGCACAGAGCTGCCCCCACTGCATAATCACTGGCATCACACATAATCTCAAAAGGTAATGACCAGTCAGGTGAAACAACAATGGGTGCAGCTACCAATTTTTGCTTAATCAAATCAAAAGCAGATACGCAATCATTAGAAAAGACAAATAGGCATCTTTCAGAAGCAGGTCAGTCAACGGTTTTGCAATTTTAGAGAAATCCTGAATAAACCGTCTATAAAAACCTGCATGCCCTAAGAAAGCTCTTACCTCTTTCACACAAGTAGGTGTTGGCAGTTTCTCAATTACCTCCACCTTGGCTTGATCAACCTCAATCCCCTTAGCAGACACTTTGTGGCCTAGCACAATCCCATCCTTGACCATGAAGTGACACTTCTCCCAGTTGAGAACCAGATTTGTCTCCTCACATCGGCCTAGGATTCGATCAAGCTGCTCCAAACAAACATCAAAGCTAGAGCCATAAACAGAAAAATCATCCATAAATACCTCAATGCTCTGCTCGATGAAATCAGCAAAGATTGCCTGCATACAACGCTGAAAGGTGGCAGGAGCATTGCACAGTCCAAAGGGCATTCTTCTATACGCAAAGGTACCATAAGGACAAGTGAAAGTGGTTTTGTCTTGGTCCTCTGGCGCAATGGGAATCTGAAAGTACCCTGAAAAACCATCTAAAAAGCAATAATACTCTTGCCCAGCCAACCTCTCAAGCATTTGATCAATAAAAGGGAGAGGGAAATGATCTTTCCTGGTGGCAGAATTCAAACGCCTATAGTCTATACACATGCGCCAACCAGTGATCTTTCTTTGAGGAATTGACTCACCTTTGTCGTTCAGAACAGCCTCAAACCCACCTTTCTTAGGAAGTACCTGTACTGGACTCACCCATGTACTGTCAGAAATGGGGTAGATGATCCCAGCATCGAGAAGCTTCAACACCTCTTTCTTGACAACTTCTTGCATGTTGGGGTTAAGCCGAGCGACGTGTGTGGCTGTCTGACAGGCTTGTAATCTTCCTCCATGTAGATATGATGTGTGCAGAAGGCCGGGTCAATGCCCTTAATGTCAGCTAACGTCCACCCAATCGCTCTCTTGCGCCTCTTCAAAACCTCAAGTAACTTGCCTTCCTGCCCAGAAGTCAAAGAAGAAAAACAATGACAGGCAAGCAATTATTATCAGCAAGAAAAGAATACTTAAGGTTAGAAGGGAGCTCCTTAAGCTCAAGTGTAGGTGGCTGCTCAACAGAAGGAATGGGCCTCTGAACCTCTCTATCAAGCCTCTCCAACGGAGGGCGATAAGCATGAAAACCAACCCTTCCTCTCTCCATATGAGCAAGCGCTGCATTCACCTCAAGATTGGTAGTCTTTTCCTCCAAAGAAGCAACAAGAACTTGCTCCAATGGCTCAGAATCAGTAAGTGAAAAAGAAGTAAAAGCAAACATGTCATCATTATCTAACAAATCACAATCTTCTCCATCATCATTTACCAGACTTATCGACATCACAGAATGAACAGAATTAGAAGTTGACCTCATCATCTTTTTCATGTCAAACTCAATCTTTTCGTCCTCGTATCGCAAAGTAATCTTACCATCATGCACATCAATTACAGCTTTAGCAGTACTCAGAAAAGGTCGACCCAAAATAAGAGGAACTTCCACATCATCATCCATATCTAAAACAACAAAATCAGCAGGAAAAATGAAACGGTCCACCCCAAACTAAATCTCGAACAATACCCATTGGTTTAATCTCAGATCTGTCGGCTAGCTGGAGCTTGAAGGGGACTGGTTGCAACTCTCCACCTCTTACCTTCAAGAAGGTGGCATAGGGCATGATGTTGATGCTAGCACCTAAGTCACACAAGCCACTACCGCAGTCTACATCACCAATAAAACAAGGGACAATGGGATTGCTTGGATCCTTTTGCTTAGGAGGAAGTGCTCGAAGAAGAGCAGCAGAGCACTCCTCTGTTAGGTGGACTGTTTCTTTATCCTCTTTCTTCTTTTTCTTTGTCAGAAGATCCTTCAAGAATTTAGCATAATTAGGCATCTCCTGCAAAGCATCAATCAAAGGAATATCAAGTGTTAGCTTCTTAAAAATGCTCAGAAATTTAGCAAATTGTTCATCTAGATGTTTCTTCTTCATCCTATTAGGAAATGGAAGCTCAACACGCTTAGGAGAGGAAGAAGAGACATCAATAGTAATGCGAGAAGGAGATGGAGTAGGAAGAATAGGAGCCTGGATCTCCTCAGAATTTACCACAGGAGGGACTGAAGACCCTGATGGTACATCAACAGAAGAAGGGTTGATCTCTTCACCAGTTTGATCTTCAGCCACTGTTTTTTCTGCTTATCTTCCAACTGCCTTCCACTCCTCAAAGTTACTGCAGCAGATACGGTATCATCTTCAAGATCAACCACAGGAGATATTACCTCTTTACAAACAATCAACGCCTTAGCTGATTCCTTCGGGTTTGGATGAGGTTGGGAAGGAAATGTGCCAGGTTGTCGTTGTTGCTGTTGATTAAGGAGTATCTGGTTCATCTGATTCATCTGTTGCTGCATACTCTGAACCGAATTCTCTAAACTTTTCTGACCAGCCATCAAGGATTGATTGATATTGTTCTGCGTCTCAGTGTGAGTCTTCTGAGTACTCGCCATGGATGCAATCAACTCCTGAAGTTGGTCCATCTTTGCATCAGAGGAGGATTTAACAGGTTGTTGAGGTACAACTGGCTGATAGTAGCTCTGGCCCTGCTGAAACTGGCTTTGTGGGCGGGCTTGGTTATAAGAAGGCCGAGAGAACCCAGGTGGTCCCTGCTGGTTGCCCTGCAAAAGGTTAGAATTCAAAGCATTGTTGGGATTACCATACCTGAGATTTGGATGTTGATTTTTGTTCCAAGGTTGGTAATTCCCCTGCCCCACAAAGTGAGCTTCCTCAGCTTGTCTCATCTCCTCCAATTGTGGGCACATCTCAAAAACATGAGCGCCCCCACATTGACAACAAAGTGGGTCTGATGAGCTGGTAGCTATCCTCTTCACCTGCTGCACTGGTTGTTGATTAATCATAAAATCATCAAATCTTTTAACCAGAGAGCTTACCAGAGTAGTTTGTTGTGCTTGGGTCTCCTCCATGTGTGCCATCCAAGGATCAAGATTTTGCACACCCTTTGCCCCAACTGTCATAGACCTGCTACCTTCTGATCCCCACTGGCGCACCTCATCAATATAAGTCTCCATGGCTGCCATGAAGTTAGTACCAGACCTGTTGAGGATGTCACCACCCAAAGCAGATCGTACCTCAGCCTTATGTATATGGTGGAGCCCGTGGAAGAACGTCATAGCAATGCAGGTCATGTCTTGGCCATGGTGTGGGCACTGGCGAAGCATCTCCTTAAATCTATCCCATGCCTCACATATCATCTCAGTTCCTGTCTGTTTAAAAGCAAGCAAAGCAGCTACCAAGTCAATAGTTCTGGAAATAGGATAATATTTATCATAGAACCTGGTAGTCATCTGCTCCCATGTCGTGATAATACCAGAAGTAAGACGATAAAACCAATTAACAGCCTCACCAGATAGGGTATTAGGAAAGAGACTCAACCGAACAAATTCCAAAAAACCTTCAGAACACCCAATCTGATCAATGTGAATAAGGAAGCGATTTACATGATCCAGAGCGTCATTGGGATTAGTACCATTGAATGTGCCTCCAGGTAGCTCCCGAACAACCTTGGACTGGTGGAAAGGTTTTAAGCCCTTCCACTCCTCTGTGAGTGCAGGTGTGAGCACAGGGAGGACTACCGGACTTCTTCTAGGCACAGCTTCAGGTCGATTAAATTGCCTCATCGCCTGAGCACCATTTACAGGAGCCGCCATTTCTAACTGTCTTTGGAACCGCTGTTGGCGTCTAGCTCGCTGAAAAGTACGCTCGATCTCTGGGTCCAAAACCTTATTTAAATCAATATAAGTATCTGACCGAGAGCGAGTATGTACCATCAACTACCTGCAAAAGGTCACAAAATGAAAACACAAACTAAAAAGGATTAGAACTGAAAATAAAATAAAGGATAGAAAAGTAATATATGAAAAATACCGAAATAAAGAAAAATGAAATTAAGCTAATAGATAAATTAAAATAAACAGAAGGAAAACAAAGGAAAAAAAAAAAATTAAAAAAAACAATAAACAAAAAAAAAACTAACAATGTTAAGCAAAACACAAAATTAAAGTTATAGCTAAATTAAAACAAGAAAGAAATAAATTAACAAAATTAGTGAAATTGCTAATAACAAAATATACTAAAAACCGAATACTAAAATAAGAAAAAGAGTAATATAAAATTAGAACAATAACTAAAAAATAATACTAAATAAATTAAGTAAAAACAACATAAAGAAATAACTTAAAATAATATGACCTAAACAAAAAAAATCAAATAAAAGAAAATTAAAACAATTAACAACCAAGGCTAAGGACTAGACAGAAATCTAGTCCCCGGCAACGGCGCCAATTTGCAAACGGAATTTTTGATCTACTAAAACTATGAAAATAATCTAGAATTTAGTAAATAAAATAAACCTACGGGTTGCAAAACAAATCCCGGTCGTAGTAGTAAAGTAAAATAAGCTACCGGGATGTCGAACCAAGGGACTAAACAAACTAGTCTAATCCTAGCGAAAGCTGTAGTTGTTGGGGAAAGTTGTCGATTAATAAAATAAAGAACAAGAGAAAATCAAACTGATATTAAAATAATAAAAGCGGAACTCCGGGTTCAGGTAGTGGATCCTAGTTAAATCCTACAGTTTTATTCCCAGTTGATTCGGGAAAAGGGTTCGGCAAATTCTTACAATTTCTATATGACTAAATCCTAGCCAATTAGAACTCCTCCGCATAGAACGCGATAAATTAAATCATGAACCTATCACTACAAATGCAGAGAGAATAAGCACAAGAATTTTAATCGCATCTGAAGGCTAAACTCATTAATCAGATAAAGTTTTTTCCACAGACTAACAGATTATTTGACCTATCTATCAATTACCGATCAGTTCTTGACAGATTTCGCAAGGCTATAAATAAATTAGCAATTTTTATTAATAGCTCATAGAAAATTTATAATCTGAACAAACCCAATATAAATCCCAAATCAACTGATAATAATTCTGTAAAGTTTAACTATTTACAACTACCATCCCCCAGAGAAAAATCCCTTAGCCTAGCATATCTAGAGAAGAAATAAAAGGAGAGAGAGGTTTAGAAGTCATCTCCAAATTAATCTCAAGATTTGCTAGAAGTCAGGTTGAATGGACTGGTGAAAACGGAGCAGAAAATCTCTTCTTGATGTTGAAGAGGGTTCACGGCGCTGCGCTAGTCTTCCAAATGCCTCGTCTTGAAATCTGAATGTTGAATCCTGAATCGTGAATAGGATGAGTGGATGAGTGGATGAGTGGATGAGTTTCTTTGCAAAAGTCCTCCATATTTATAGGTTAAATTCAAGGCCCTTCACTTAGCTCATTGATGATATTATTTTAATTCCCTTCAGTTTCTCGAAATAAATGAAGACCTTTCACATCTCAAACTCTTGGAAACCTTTGGAGTTCCTTTCTTTTATATTTCCAATCTCACCCCTTCTTCTTCTGAATCCTTTCACGGCAGTCTCGTAAATATATATATATATAAATATATCACATCGGACACAACTTTGACAGGGTCTAAATTCTTCATATGAGCTCCGATTTGTTCCCCATTTGCGGCGTTGGAAAGCTTGTGAGGAGATCTATGCATTTTCACCATCATTTCCTGCTTTTAAATATAAATTTGCATCAGATTTTACCCAAAGTAAGAGTCATGAAAAGCATACGATAAGTGTGAGAAAGCGCATAAAAATGCTACATAAAATAAGAATTTAACACCTATAAATCATATCAATTTCACACTTATCAGCTGGACGGTTATCTCAACCTTAGCAGCGGCATGATAGCACTCCTTCCCAAGTATTAGTTGCTCTCATTTTTCACAATCTAAATCTTATTTCTTATTCATATCTTACTCATTTACTTACTCATATCTCAACATTCTCATTACCTGCAAGGTAGTATAGCTCGTCGGCCCCATGCCGTAGCGGAGTCGATGGCTAAGCCCGCCATAGAAGCGGTCCACCAGTATCTGGTTGAATATCCAAGACCTGGCAGAAGACGGAGCAAGGCGGTGAACTCTGAGTAATACTCGTCCACCGTCATCTTGTCGGTCTGCTTAAGCGCATCCAACTGTAGTCGCTTCTTCGTCTGGACATGGGCGGGATAGTACTTTGCTCGAAGCAGTGTTGTGTACTGGTCCCAGCCGAAATCTGGATTGGCCACATGCTTGGCCCTTACCAGCTTCCACCAATCGCCTGCTGCCCCTTTCAGATAGAAAGCAGCCAGACGCACCTTGATCCCCGCAGGGACATCAAGGGTCTCGAAGGCGGTCTCCAGCTCGGAGATGTACGCCTCAAGCTTGGCGGGATCAGTCTCCCCCTTAAAATGTGCGGGTCAAAGTTCTGCAAGGCTCTTCACCCAATTCGGTTCCCGGGGTTGTGGCGGTGGAGGTGGTGCACCCACATCGGGCTAATAGCCCATGTGCCCTAATACGGCAACTACGATCTCTGCGATCGTCTGCCCTTCCGGTATCTCTGAAGCATCGTCGCCCCTACCACGGCCTCGGCCTCTCCTTCCTGACATCTGAACAATCACAACTCACATTAGATTCGTACCCACCTCTGTTTCGGTTAACGAATTTATAACGTCCGTAGACGGTAAAGACGATCCACACTTAATAGTGGTCATCTGACTCTACTCACACTAACAGCCCACACCCTTAACCCATCACTTATTTCTTAACTTATATTCTAACTCGATGGTTACTCATGTCCGGTATTTCTTGATCAGAGTGTAACTACGCTCTGATACCACTTTTTGTAACACCCCGTCCAAAGCCAATCGTGGTTATCGCAAACTTAACACTTAATCAAAAACGTCACAGCGGAAATAACGAACACCGGGACCTTGCCACGGTCTGATCATTAGAATATACCGAACCTTAAACCGATTTATAATGCTTATCCAAAACATACAACCGACCAAAATACCACTAACCAACCGAGTTGAAGTATCTATGTCATAAACACCAACTTACATCAGTTTAAATATAAACAGACGGGCGCACAAGCGCAACCCGTGCTCAAAATAAGTAACCCATCCTAAGTCTAACCGCTCCTACTCTCGTGGTGCGACTTCATGGGCCTCTTACCTGCAAGTGTAAAAACAGCCCCCAAAGGGGGTCAGCACGATGCTGGTACTCCCTCTGGCCCCCAAGCTAACGGGGCTACGACGACTAATTGTCGATAGCATGGAAATTGATTAGGTACACAAGCATAATATGAAGTGCAATAAATCAACTAACCACAGATGAACATACATAGTTCACACAAAAATGAACGACTCAAGCGTTCCCTTAACAAGCGGGTTAGTAACCACCTCCTTAAATCTGATTCCACTTAACCTCAGTTCACCTTAACTTACCTCAGTCTTAACCTTATCTTAACCTCAGTATACAAACCGCTCCTAGAATGGGAATGGTTGTAGCTTAACTTAAATTTAGGATTTAGGTGATCCTACCGCACCATCTTAATGCCACCTACCTTCGACGGGAGTCCAGAGTAGCTGAGCCGGCAACCGACCCTAGGCAACGAGTCCGAAGACAAGTCCTCAAGCGGAGGGTGGATCTGATTCAGATACCGACCCCCTTTCCTTAGCATGCATGACCGGAGTCAGTCCCGGGTTCCTCACTCCCCCCTTATGTTCCAGTTAGTGAAAATCTTATAACCCATGTGTTAGTTAAACCTAACGGGTATTAACCACAGATACCAATACTTATCTCCTTTTCTTAACTCAGCAAGCACTAAACTTAGTTAATGACAATCTCAAGTCTCGTGGGTTAGTGTAAAGAAGACACATTCACAACGAGAACAAGTATAACAGGTTGCATGCTTTATCTTGTCTTAGTCATAGCAAATAAACAGATAGCACACAAGTCGAGGGACACCTCGTTAGCAAGCAGGTCACAAGAAAGACTGTACCGTTCACCGTCGACGATTGTTTGGTTTATCTCCTTCCAAGTCCCAATTCACAAGCCCTAAAGCATTCATTCAGTTTTAGGTTATTATTCAATTCAACTTAATACAATTACTTAACCTCCCTGGACATCAACTTTTACCCATTGTTTTTCACTAAGCCTTATGGTTTTTAACTTAACTTCTAAGTGCATCACTTCCTCATTATCTTTATACTTGTTCACCCACTTAATAACCATACACCCACCAAACATGCCCTTAATAACCTTGTAACATCAATACAAAATCATTCCCACCATTTCCTAACACTTCCCAAGCTTAAACATGATTTTTAGTGTGGTCCGGGACCTTGTCCTCAACCTAAGTCCAGGACCTATACTTAGTTCAAACTCTCGGCTATTTTAATGTGGTGGTCCGGGACTTTGTATAGGACTTAAGTCCCGGACCAATGCAAGCTAAAATCCTCGGGGGTAAATTAGGGGGTGGTCCGGAACTTCTTACAAAACTTAAGTCCCGGACCTATGGTTGAAGCAACTCTCGGCATGAATTTTAGGTTGGTCCGGGACTTCACCCTGGACTTAAGTCCCGGACCAGCTACAGATTTCTTTCTTTTGCATTGTTCTAAGTGTTGTTACATGGTTTCTTCATCCATAAATCACCCAAATTCACACATGATCTTAGGCATTCTAATACAAAATAACATCCTAAACTTGCCCATCTCCATCTCCAGCCTTATAACCCAATTTACATAATCTCAACACTTGTAATATTTTCCTTAGGTGTTCTAAGTGGTGTTTCATTCCTATCATAACCACTATGCCAAATGTTTCCTCACCACCATAACATCATCTCCCAAGCATCTTTCACCATCTAGGTTCCTTTATGTAACTACATGAAGTCTTCATCTTTAAACACATTACTTTACTCTCTCCTAACAAGATGCATATTCCTAAACACCTCAAATTACCTTTGGTGCATACCTAAACATTCTTTTGATTCCAAGATCCTCCATGATGATGCCTAAGTCATTATAACTCACAAGAACACCTTAAATCACTCTTTTTCCTTCAAGACAACCTCTAAACTTCCTAGTATATCCTAGTCAGAAATTTTCATAGAACATCTAAAACACTAAGTTTCTTCATCAAATTTTGACATGGGTTCTCTAGTATATTGTTACACCTAAACACTTGGTTTTTCACCATCAAACAACCAAGATCACTCAAATTTCATTACAACATCTTAACACACAATTTACACCAAAACCACACCACATCATCATATAGTGTATAAACTTAAAATGCTTGGCACTTAGGCCCTTAAATGACAATGATCTTAACCACTGAATTTCCACATATATTTGCCTTTAACTGCGAATACAAAAACAAGGCTCCCATTGAAATAAAATGCTTCTTGTAATTCATCTCAACATTGTTTAACTATCTTTTCTCATTGGCTCCTTAGTCACAAGTCTCAAACATAGTCATTGTTTCTCCTAGGTTATATATAGCCCTTTCTAATGTAAACCTTAAGCTACACTCACCATATACCTAAATCCATCCCTTAAGCATTAAACACCTCAAGGTAAGACATTTACCTTGTTCTTTTTCAAGCTTCACAAACTTCCTTCCTTAGGTTTTTCCTTGCTCAATCTCGGTCACCAAATCAATTTTCCTTGCCAATGTTCTAACCAAATATCAATGACTCCAATGAGTACTAAACAACACACTAACCTTAAGGAATAAACCTAGGTTAAAAATATGGTTTTAAGGTATTAAATGATTGTTTACCTTGGTTTCTCAAGACAAGCTTGGATATGAGCAAAGAAGGACCTCCTTTATCCTTTGGAGAGTAAAAAAGCTAGAAAACGGCATACAAATGGAACCCCATGTGGTATAGTTTTCGGTAAGGTAATGAAGAAAAAATGGTGGAGGAAACCTAGATTTTCTTACATATTCCTTACCTTAAGAGAATGGAGAAGCTAATGAACTCCTCAAGCTTATTTTTCCCCCTTCAATGGAGGTTCCAATTGGCACCGAAATGAAGCTCTTAGAGATTTGAAAGGATAGGAAGAAGAACGAGCTTGAGCTAACTAAGAGATATGTGCTTGGTTTTGATTTGGAGCTAAAATGAGTAAGTAATGTCAAGAGGAGATGGAGCTAGCATGGAGCTGCTTGTTACGTGAGGAAGAAGGGAGGAGAGCAAAAGAAAACCGATGGAAGAAGATGAAGAATGAAGAAAGAAGGAGAGAGATGGCTTAAAAGGTAAGTTTCTTTTAAAAGCAAATAGTAACCTTACTTACTTTTCCTTCTTTTCTTTTGTTTTATTGATCATGTGGTGAATCATCACCTTAAAAAACGGCCACCCCCTTTAACTAAGCTAGTCATGGTTTTTGACCAACTAACTAAACTAATTGACTTATGACTAAACTAGGCACTATTTGGTACTGTTCACAAACTGGTGCACATAATTGTGAAATTTTTGATTTCCCATTGATTTAGACTTCCTAATGTGATACTAATTAGTACACATGTTAATTAAAGAGTAATGATGGACATTTAGCCACTCAAAACCCATTTACAAGACAATTTTTCAAAAATGTGCTTTAATACTCCTTAAAGCACATTTTGTGTTTTAACTTGTTTTCAAGCTTGGTTTTCTTTGGTAATTGGTTTAAAATTTCCATTAGGATATTACTAAGGTCTAATAATGATATTTGGGTGCTCACCCAAGTCTCCCCAAGCTTAGAGCACGTTTTTGCTTAAACTGCTCTTTTGGTGTTTCCTTATGTTTTCTTTGACTAAAATGGTTTCTTAATGTTTCTAAGGTGTTATTTAGCCTTCTTATATCTTGGTTTATCTCTTAAACACCCTATCTAAGTTTGGGGTATTTCATCCTCTCCTCTTGAGCGTCATTTTCCTCCTTTCAAAAACCGAAAAGCTCCATTTTCATTTCCATGGCTGGAAGCCATTTGAAGGTTTGAGTCCACCATTAGAAGCTCCTTCTTCACCTTAGTGTTTTGAGCCGGTTTTTAGCTTCACTCTTGGGCTAGAAATCTTGCTCTCTTGCTAGTCAAGAACTCCATTCATTGGTTGAAGCATTGCCTAGTTCTTGAACAAGAAAACGAGAACAAGAAAGAAAGAAAGAAGAAGAAGGAAAAGAAAGAAAGGAGAAACTAAAATCACAAGGTAAATGCTCTTACCTTGAGTTAGTTTTATGTATTGTAGTGTAGCAGATTTTGTGTATTAACAATGTGTAATGTATATGGTTTTGAGTAGTAACTATGTGATAGAGTAATGAAAGAGAGAATAAAACTATTTTGAAACTTATAAAAGATGTTTAAAAGCTTGGGAGAATATTGGGAAATAAATGTGTATGTGCAGGAAAATTTGTGTGCTGATTAGTGTTGAGATTGATTTGGAAGTTTGGAATAGGTTGTGAACTGAAATGGTATGTGAGCAAAGTGAAAATTATAGGGGAAACTCTGTCAAAATTGATCTAGAAATTAGAAGACCTAGTTGTGTAAGAAGAAGAAATAACCTAGGAAGTAACTAGGTGTATTTGAAAGCTTAATATGAGTAGTTTGGCACTTTGAAACAGATTTAGAGAGGAGCTAGGTAATCGGAAGAACTAGGATGTAAAGTAAGTCATTTAGAATGCTAGGAGTAGCATTGGTTGAGGGAGTATTGAAGGGTAGAAGTTGTTTTAAGAATCTGTAGCATAAGAGAAACAAAAAAAACTGGTGCAAGTGTTGAAAAAGAAGTGAGAAAATTGTGTAAGTTAACTTAGAAATGAGTAATGAGTTTAGTAGATGGTTTAGAGAAGTTTAGAGCACCAAAATGAGTGTTAAACATGTTGGAAATGTATTGGTAAAGGTTAGGGAAGCAATGAGAAAGAAAGGGACTGAAAACAGAAATTAAAACAAGAGTACTGGGCTGGACCGACCTTGGGACCGAACTTGCAAGGTCGGTCGAGCCTTAATTTACAAAGACAGAAGCCTACTGACTTTGACCAACCTTGGGACCGGACTTGACAAGGTCGGTCGAGTCATAAATTGTAGAACCAGAAGTCGCTAACTTCGAACGACCTTGGGACCGGACTTGGCAAGGTCGGTCGAGTCATAAATTTCAAACCCAGTGACTTGAACCGACCTTGGGACCGGACTTGCATGGTCGGTCGAGTCTGAATTTTTCCAGTATCGTAGCACACTGACTTCGACCGACCTTGGGTCCAACCCTGGGTAAGGTTGGTCGAGTCATATAAAAAGAATGTGTGTAATCATAGTGATCATATGTATATATATGTATATGTATATGTATATCTATATATATAGTAGCACACCATTAATGAAGTAATAAAGGAAAGAAAATATGCACATGAGTAAGAAAGCAAGTTTAAGAAGTAATAAGAAAAGAATGATTTTCATAATCAAGTATGGAATGTAAAGAACTAGTAAGTATACCTTAGAGGTATTAATGAAGGAATGAGTTAGGTCAATAATAGATCATTGATCAAACAACTCTATGTATGTATAGGACTTGGATAGTTGAACACCGAAGGGAAGTCGGAGTTCGAGTATGACGGTGAACGGTATGATTTTCTCATGCCCTGTATCCTAACCTGGTTACTCTGATTTGTGTGCTTATATGATCACTCAAATAAGATAAATGCACGAATCAGACTCTTAATGCAATTACTTGTGCTTGAATTATATTGTTCATGTTGTAATGCCTTGAACTCTTAGTTTTCATAATTCATGAAATGAATGGATGAGAATGAAGTGCATGTGTGAACTGATGTATACTTGTGTAGTGTATTAACCTATGGTATGGAAGTAATGACTTCTACTAATTCCTAACCACCTAACTCCTAACTTGAGTAATGAGTAAAATGGATTGAGTAGAAGTCCGATATAGTTTCGGCCACGCGTGAGGATAAGGAAACACAAGAGGTTGGATCCGAATCCTGGCCTTAATCTTTTCCATGGACCAAACCCCTTAAATGGGTAGCATCCTGGATTAGTGAGCCACCCTAAAGCCCGGTGGTGGGATATAGTAGTCCCTGCAGGGAGGTCATACTGACTTGACATGAGTAAGTAAGACGTAAGTGAAGTATTGTATGAGTAATGGTCTTGGCTAGTGTGAGTCATTGACCTTGAGTAAAAGAGTAATGTACACCCGATTAACACGGGTGAGTAAAGAAGCTAACAAGCCATGTGTATGTATTGGAGAAGCGTATCTCTGTAACGGTAAGTATGATTGGTTGACTTGTAATATCTTCCTTGTATGCATTGAATGTATGTATGTTTTGTGAAATGAATGTATTGTATTGTATAAGAGCATGTATGAGTAAAACGAACCGCATGTGTTCGACCAAGTAGTCGGCGTACCCTCGCTAGTATGCGGGTTATGCAAATTTCATATGCAGCGTTTCGCTGAGCCCCTTGGGGCACTGTTTTTATTTTATAGGTACCCGTGAGATATGAAGGTCGAGTATGGACCGGGATGAATTCTTTTTTTTGAGTAGTTAGTAGATTTGAATGGTGTACCGAGTTGTACACGGCTTATGCCTTTTTGAGTAGCCGGTGTACGATATGGTACACCCTTTTGAGAAATGAATTGTGAACTTTAGTATGAATGAGTAGATGTACAAACTCATATATTTTGGAATATACTTGTAGAATTGGTATGTAATTCGTATACTTTTGGATACTCGGTATCGAAGTTGTAAGCAAGTATTGGAAGCGTATTGTAAGTATTTGTTACTCGGTATATTCTAATCTTCAGACTGATACTGTAAGTAGTAGTAGCCTTGTTAGTCTTAGAATGGCTAACGGTGTTGTATCACCCGCCGGGAGTATGTATGTATCCGCTGCGTGTGGGAGTAAGTACGGAGACGATTAGAGGATAATGGAAGGATTAGCGGTTGGGGTGTTACAAAAAGTGGTATCAGAGCGAAGTATCGCTCTGATGACTAGAATACCGAATGTAGTGATTACCGAGTTAGGTTATAAACCGTTTTACAACGGAGAATAAGAAACCTATCTAGGAATAACCATTAATGATAACGGATACCCTTAACGTCTGCAAAGACGATACCATTGTTTAAACCAAGACATCATGGTCACATTATCTAATGTAATCCACACTTGTTCAGATGTCAGGAAGAGGATGTGGCCGAGGCCGACCCCGGGGAGAGCAGGCTGATGAGCCTGGTGCGCAGATGGTTGCCGAGATCGTCACTGCCACCGTGGCACATCTGATGCCCCAACTTATGACTGCAGCCCAGCAGCAAGTATAGCAGAACCAACATCAACAGCCCGACCCGCCTCATCCCCGTGAGACTAATTGGGTAAAGGCAATCACCGACCTTTGACATCCCTGCTTTAGAGACGAGAGCAACCCCGCCAAGCTTGAGGCCTATATCTCCGAGATGGAGACGGATTTTGAGACTCTCGAGACTCCTGCTAGAGTTCGAGTAAGGATAGCTGCGTACTACTTCAAGGACACGGCTATGGACTGGTGGAAGCTCGTCAAGGCCGAGCACGTTGCCGACCCCACATTCGGTTGGGAAGCATTCACCTCTCTCCTCCGATCTTAATATTATCCCGAGCATGTCAAGACCAAGAAGAGGCTTGAGCTTGATGCCCTCAAGATGATGGAGAAGGTGACAGTTGATGAGTATTACTGTACCTTCACCTCCATTCTCAGACTCCTACCCGACCTTGGGTATACCGGCCAAGTCTTGGTCGACCGCTTCTACGGCGGATTGAGCCATCGACTCCGGTATGGCATAGGATTCACACGGTTTACCTCCCTTCAGGTAAACATCGTTTAAACCCTTAGATGCCATGAACAATACGAATTAGTATCCCCGTATGTAAATGTGTAACCTAATGCCGAGTACTTCAGGAGTGTTACCACGCTGCATCTCGAGTTGAGATCACCTGCCAGCTAAGAGATGAGGAGCAAGCGCTGAAGCGCAAGGTGAGCAGCAAGGGTAACAACTCCGAAGAACTAAATCAGAACAAACCGTGGAAGAAGAAGAAGGGGAAGTACTCCCACCAAAACCAGAAGAACACCTCTAGAGACAGCAGCGCCCATGCTGAGAAGGGCAACGCAGCTGGGCCGTTACAGCTCGCCTACACTGCACCAGTGACAGCAAAGTGAAATACCCCTAACATCAAAATAATTAAATAATGATAAATAAGTATTATTTATGGGATTATTAAACCCTAAAAGAAGTATATAAACATTTAGGGATTAAAACGCACATAAACTCCTTAAGGTCAGAAACGTGCGCTAAAGCCCGACCATAAGTTAACCAAGTTATTGTAACACCCCTACCGTTAATCCTATGCTTACCGTCCAATCATCCCATAATTCAGAGTTACTTGCAGCGGAAATACTACCTACTACGGCGGGTGATACAACGCCACTAACCGCCCATACGGCTAGCAAGGCTATTACTACTTACAGTGACGGTCTGATGAACATAGTATACCGAGCCACTACCTTAATGCATACCGAATACAAAATAACATTCTTACATTCTGGGATCACCGAGTATTTAAAGTATATTCAATTACATTCCCATTTCCAACCTACCAAAAGAATGAGTTTAATCACCTACTCATCTATACCAATGCTCCATTTTATCCATGTCCAAAAAGGTGTACCCCATGGTACACCGGCTAACAAAAACTCACAGCCGTGTACTACTTAGTACACCATTCTCAAATTCATTGTTTACAGACAAAAAGAAGGCAAAAGAAATAACTAAGTCTTCAGCAGCTTCATACCTCTCTTGCACCTGCATTCATATTAAAAACGGTGCCCCAAGGGGCTCAGCAAAAAGCTGCGCATAAACTCCGCATATACCGAGTGCTAGCTAGGGCACGCCGACTATTAGACGACCACTAAACATGCTGTTCATTTATTTCATACATACATGCTTTGCATACAACATACATTCGTTCACAATACACTATTCATTCCAAGGCAACAATACAATAATGCTCACAATACTTACCTTCACAAGGTTAGCCAAATTACGCATCCGGGTTAATCGGAATGCTATTTACTCTTTTACTCATTTCACATTACTTACTCTTACTTTACTTACTTACTTCCAATTACTTACTTACTCATTCTGACTTACTTACTTATACTCAAGTTAAGTCGGTATGACCTCCGGCCCGGGGACTACTCCGTCCCACCACCGGGATTTACTTGACTCACCAATCCGGGATGCTACCCATTTAAGGGGTTTGGGCCGCGGACCAGCTTAAGAGTCAGGAATTGGAGCCAACCTCTCGTGACTCCGCATCCTCACGCGTGGCCGAAACTATATCGGACTTCTACTCATTCCAATTTAATTACCAATTTAAGTTAGAATGGTTAGCTTGTTAGGAATAAGTTAGAAGTCCAAAGTCAACACATTCGGTCACAGTACATTGCAACATTCATACAAGCATTCATATTCATCCATACATTTCATGTATTATACAAACTAAGATATAAGAAAAATATTCACAACATACAACACTACATTTCCATAAGTATGCATAGTAACTCCGATTCGTGCATTTATCTTATTTGCTGATCAATTAGCACACAACATATAAATCAGAGTAACCAAGATAGCATACGGGGCATGAGGAATTCATACCGTTCACCGTCTGAAATACCCCAAACCTAGTTATGTTGTCTAAACACCTAAATATGGTGTAATAAGACTAAAAAGAGTCTTAGAAACCTTAGTAAATAAATTTAAACTAAAGAAAACACAAAATGTGCTTTAAAGTCAATAAGAGCCAAAATGTGCTCTAAGCTTGGGATAAACTTGGTTAATACCTAATGAACTTACCAAGACCTCATTTATACACTAATGAACATATTAAACCAATTACCAAAGAAAACCAAGCTTGAAAACAAGTTTAAACACAAAATGTGCTTTAAGGAGTCTTAAAGCACATTTTTGAAAAATTGTCTTGTAAATGAGTTTTGAATGGCTAAATGTCCATCATTACTCTTAAATATATATGTGTACTATATAGTATCACATTTGGGTGGCTATATTAATGGGAAATCAAAAATTTCACTTCTAAGTGCCTTGTTTAGGTGAATAGTACTTTTATAAGCTAGTTTATAACATATGTTGTATTAAGTAATTAAATTGACAAACAAAGACTAAAATACCCTCATACTAATAAAGGGGGGCGGTTTTCTAAGTGTGTGACTCACCACTCTTTAGTTGATAAAATAAGTAAGTAAAGAAAATTAATTAAACTTACTTTTTACTTTATAAGCATAAATATCTTCTTAAAAGCAAATCCTATCTCATTCTCATTTCTTTCCTTCATTCCCACGGTTTCCAAACACCATCTTCTACCTCTCTCTTCTTTGCTCTCTCTCGGTAATACCACTACCACCATTAGAACTCCCACTTTGACCTCTTGTAAAATCTTGTTCACTTGTCCAAATCAAATTCTAAGACCACCAATCTCTTCCTCTCATCAAGCTCTTTATTCCTATCTTCTCAAAACTCCAAGAGCCCCATTTCGGTGCCAAGGTGTTCCACCATTGAAGGAGCTTGAGCTTGTCTTTTGACATATTGTTGATCTCCTTTGCTTCTAGGTAAGGAATCTCAAAGAAAAATCATGTTTCCTCCATGTTCTTACCTTGACCGAAAATACACATTGATATAGCTCTTTGTGTGACTTTGTTCTAGCTTCATTTCAACTCTTCATGGACTAGGTGGAGTCCTCTCTTGTTATATATTCAAACTCTCTTCAAAGATCAAGGTAAAATAACTACATTAATGTTTTTGAAACAATGTAAAATTAGGGTTTGCAATGAGATGAAGCTTATAGCTTGAATACTCATTATAATGTTTGTATATTGTCTAGAACTTGACAAGGAATCAAAATACCATACGGTTTTGTAAGGAAACAAGAAGGAAGTGTTTTGGAAAAAGAGGTAAATCTACTAACTTAATGTTGCTTAATGCCTTAGGAGAAATGAGCCTATAATTGCTTATTAAAACTACCTAAAGAGCAAATGGTAAATGACCTAGTAAATGTTCTCAAGGAGACTAGTAAAATAACATATGTCTTGTTGTATGTAATCGCAGGTTAAAGGCATATATATTGTGGAAATTTAGTGTTTAAGATTTAAGCACTTTAAGGGCCTAAGAGCCATGCATTTTAAGGGCCTAAGTGCCATGCAATTTAAGTTATGCACTTATATGTGTAGTGTAAATTTGGTGAAGTTGTGTAAGAAAGTGTTCTAGATGTTTTTGTGTGTTTAATGGAGAAAACAAAGTGTTTAGGCTTAGTAATGTTCTAGGGGAATCCATGTCAAAATTTAGGTAAGAAGCAAGAAGTTCTAAGTGTTTACATAAGGGTTGGTAAGTTAGAAAACTTAGGAAATGAATAAGGAGTTCATGATGTTTTAAAGGAATTTTGATGAACTAGGAAGTACTCTAGAGTGTGATAAGGACTTAGGCATTGATCTTGAGATTTAGTAAGTACCAAAGTCACTTTGGGACTTAGGTAAATACCTAGGCAAATTTTGGTAAAATAAGGAGAAGTGTACACTAGGAAAAGAGTTTCAGGAAGGATATAAGGAATTAGTTGTGAGAGATGATGCTTGGGAGATGATGTTAAAATAAGGAGAAAACATTTTGGGATAGTAGTTATCATAGGTATGAAACACCACTTGAAAAACTAGGAGAAAATATTGTAAGTGTTAGGAATTTTGTGAAGAAATAAGTAAAGGATTAAGGAATTAGAAAATGAGTTTTATGTGTGTTTAAGGATGTCTTAAGTTGTGTTTGAAGTGCCCAAATGAGGTTAGGGGGTACTAGGTTATATGGGGTGAAGTTTGGAGTTGAATGTAAAAAGGAAAACAAAGATTAGGGGCAGACCGGACTTGCGACCGGACTTGCAAGTTCGGTCGGGCCCAGTTTACCCTGCGAGAATTGGCTTCTGGAATGGACCGACCTTGGGACCGGACTTGCAAGGTCGGTCGGGCCTGTAATTTGTGTACGGATTGAGTTACTGGAATCGACCGGACATAGGACCGGACTTGGCAAGTCCGGTCGGGCTAAATTTCCGAAGAGGAGAAACTCTCTGGAATCGACCGGACATGGACAAGTCCGGTCGGCAAGTCCGGTCGGACCTAAACTAGTAAAAAAAAAAAAAAACAGAAAAGAATGTGACTTATGTGGTTAACCCTAGGGTGTATAATGAAGATAACCTAGGGTAAGATAGACATTAAAACATGTCATACAATCATGTTAAATACTTAGTAAGTTGAAGTTAAATAAATAATTAACCGACGTTACTAATGTGTTTAGGATTCTCTCAAGGTGGAAATCAGTCGAGGCAAGGACCAAGGTATGGTTTTCTTGCAGTCTGTTGCCTACCGGTTTACACCGGCTTGTGTGTTGTTTGTTTTTCTGTGTGTTTATAACTTTGTAAGATTAAACCATGTAAAGAGTTTACAGTTGTTAAATATTATTATGTTGTTAAGTATGACTCTCCCTTCCCTTGTGTGTGTCTAACAAGACTTGACCTATTATCGTGGATTGTTTGTTGAGTTCAATGATGTACTACTAACAAGGGCTAACGGGGGAAGTGAGGAGTCCGGTCTGTTCCGGCCACGCGTGTGAGTATGGGAGTCGATGTCATAACCGGTTCGATTCTCTCTGTATGTTATGGTTAAGTTTCCAATTTGGTTTCTAACCTTCCCTTTAGCTTAACCAAGGCTATTTTACTGACTCACGTCGGGCCACAGGGGCTACTATGTGTTATTTCGGTGTGCTTGGATCACTATATCCGAGGCACCTCGTGTTAAGTTAACCGTTCAATCTAACCGGACGGTAACGAGTTATGTAACGAGCTAAGTATGAGCGTGGCAACATTCTCTAGGCTCTCAATGGGGACTAATTGTGTTGGTTCTCTTCCTAAAAGGAATTGTATGTTTGTGATGTGTGTTATGATGTGTACAATACCCATATCATGTTATGTATGTATGAGTTGTGTGTTTAAAATAAATACCATGTCATCATGACAAATAGTTGCGCGCATTCCGGTAGTCGATGGGCTGCGCGTTAACCATGCCAGCCAAGGGTTGCTGACCCCCTCGGGGGATCCATATTTCTTTTACTGCAGGATGAGGATCGAAGAAGCGGAGTGGCTCTAGATCCTAGGGTGTAGTTACTTTTGGAGTACTTTTGGATGTTGCCCGGGATGCGCCTGTGCTCCCGTGGCGTATTATATACTTGTTTATGATGGTTTACAGTGAAGTATACAGTGAAGGATTTATGTAAACACTCGGTATTATGTTGATGTATATATGGTTATTAGTTCTATGCTCGGGAGTCTGATCATCAGACCGGTACAATTGTATTTATTCAGCCTTGTTAGCCACGTGGGTGGTTGACGGCATTGTAGCACCAATCGTTTAGTTACTGTTTAGTTGTTTATTTTCCGCTGCGATTCCAAGTAAAGTTATGTGCGTAGTAGGGGTGTTACAAAAAGTGGTATCAGAGCGAAGTATCGCTCTGATGACTAGAATACCGAGCTTAGGGACATACCGAGTTAGGAAACCTAACTACAGATACCTAAGTGAACAGATTTGGAAAGGTTAACCACTAACTAAGTGTGGAGATACCTTATTATCGGGAAGCGTTACAATCGTTGGACCGATAAGTGTGCAAGCATAATGCTAATGAGATGTTCATATGAATTCAGATGGCAGGTAGACCACGAGGTAGAGGCCGCGGGCGCGGTACTGGAGGTATGGGTGACCAGGATGGATACTACGGCACAGACCATGGCTGAGGCAGTTGCAGCCGCCGTAGCCCAGCTGGTACCCGATTTAGTTGCTGCTATACAGCAAGGGCAACAGCCCGGAGTTCAGCCACCACCACCACCGCCACGAGAGACCAATTGGGTCAAGGCGTTGGCTGATCTGAGGCCGCCCTCATTCAGTGGGGAGACCGATCCCCGTAAGCTCGAGGCATACATCTCCGAAATGGAGACCGCCTTCGAAACCCTAGCACCACCTGAGCAGGTCAAGGTACGACTTGCTGCTTACTACTTGAAGGGCTCGGCACAAAACTGGTGGAAGCTTGTGCGAGAGGGCAGAGTTGCTGACCCGACCTTTCAGTGGAGGGAGTACACGGCTCTTCTGCGAGCCAAATACTACCCTATACATGTGCAAGAGGCCAAGCGCCTGGAGTTGGACAATCTGAGACAAGGGGATAAGATGACGGTAGATGAGTACTACTCAGCCTTCATCGGACTTATCCACCTACTACCGGATCTGGGTTACTCAGACCGGATCCTTGTGAACCGTTTCTACAACGGACTGAACTATCGCCTACGCTACGGCATGGGGCCTACTGGATATACCACCTTGCAGGTAAAGGAACCTACAGTGTAATGTGAATAAGTGTGTACGATGTGTTAATGTGTTGTGAGTTTATTTGGCGGGGCATAACTGACACCCTAAATATAGGAGTGCTATCATGCCGCTGCTATTGTGGAGATCACCGTCCGTCTGAGGGACGAGGAGAGTGCGCTCAAGCGCAAGGCTCAGAACGAGGGCCAAGGCACGCAAGGGCAGTGGGGAGGGAAGAAGAAGAAATCATACCCCCAGTCCCAGAAAGGACAGCAACAGGGTGGCAAGGGCCAGACCCAGACCACCACTGCTGAGGAGCCTCTACAGCTCACCTATGCGTATGCGGCCAAGCCCCTACGTTCTTACCCACCTAAGGGTAATTGTCTAATTCTGCGTGATAAGTTAGAGTATATGTTAATAAGTTGTGGAACAAGTATTGATTGTGTATTGTGATAGCAGCTAGCACGGGCTCTGGACCGGAGCGCCACTATTACTGCAAGTGGTGCAACGGAGACCACCCCGGCAAGGACTGCAAGGGTAACGATGTTCAGTGCCGATACTGTAAGAAGATGGGTCACCGCGATCATGAATGCTGGCAGAACCCGAACAGTAGGAACTACAGGCCCAAGGGGCAATGGAAGGGTAAGGCCACTACGACCACCGATGGCCAGAAGACGGCGAACCAGCCACCCCCAGATCAGAGGTACACAGAGTCCCAGAAGGGGAAGGGGTCGGGGTCCAACAAGGCCACCCTGAATGTGGTGGACCGGTCTGAGGCGCCAGGGCCCTCTTCTAGACCAGGTACCGCCTAAACTGTTGAATGTAATGAGTGTCTGCATACCGCATTTCATGCATGTGTGTGAGTGAGTTTAAATAAACAACCATGTGAGTAAATAAATAAAGTATAGTGTGAGATTTACCTAATTAGAGTACTCTAAACTTAAAGGAACTTTCAATATATGTTATCCAATCCCACCCACACCAAACCCTGAAGAAACCACCATCAACATCACCGACTTTCCGTTGGAGCAATGTCAGGTCATCCAGCCAGGTATGATACTTCTAAATGGATACCTGACACCGGAGGCACAAATCCATATCATCAGACGATGCGACGAACTTGGAGCAAAACCAGGAGGGTTTTACACACCCGAATACCCGAACGGAGCAAGGATGCAATTGAAGATGATGTGCATGGGTAAGGACTGGAACCCTTACACCAAGTCATATCAAGAAGTGCGAGCTGAAGATGGAGCAACAGTATCAAGTATACCAGAGGAGTTCCATGCGGTCGTTAACCACGCCGTGGGAATTGCTCAGCAAGTTGAAACGGAATCAATTCCAAGTGTAAAAGCAGATCTATGTATTGTGAACTTCTACCAGAAAGGTGGACGGTTAGGTATACACCAAGACAAGGACGAGTCACCCGAGTCTCTAAGTAAGGGAGTACCCGTGGTGTCTTGGTCCATTGGTGATACCGCAGTGTTTGTATATGGCGAGCAGAAGCGTGCTGATCTCGCAAAGAAGCTACTGCTGAAATCGGGGATGTACTAATCATGGGTGGGCAATCAAGGATGCTATATCATGGCATCAGAAAGATCAAACTGAATACCGCACCGTCGGCAGTGATCAATGCCACACACATGAAACCCGGACGTTTGAATTTGACCTTTAGACAGTTTTAAGCCTTGTATAATTATGTGACAAACCAGTATGTATTAAGGATGTTGTAAGTGTGAATCATGGCGACAGTATAAGCCAATGAATGTTGTAAAAAGAGTGTGTTAATGAATAAAGTGGAGTTGTTTGAAGCATATAAACCGTGTTGTTACCCAATACTTATTAGTTTGCCAATGAATTAGGCTGTGCACTCGGAACGGGAGGTATACTGAGTGTCTGCAATAAGGCAGAAGCCGGCAAGAGCGGCACAATCCTCACCGGTACCTTTCCAGTGAATGGCGTGGATGCATCGATCTTGTTCGACTCTGGAGCCTCACACACATTCATTTCGCTATCATTTGCGAAGAGGCTGGGGTTAGACGGTGAAGAGATGCCAGACTTCGTGGTCACTCTCCCGTCGAAAGAGCGGATCAGATGTACCCGTTACTACCGAGATGCTATTGTACAATCAGGGGTGAAGAGTTTCCGATCGACTTGATAGAGTTCGACGGACTAGGCTTTGATGTGATTGTCGGGATGAACTGGTTGGAGCGGTACAAGGGCAGAATCCTGTGTGCCGAGCATCGACTGCTTCTTCGGAGTCCGTCTGGGGTTACCATATCTTACCGCCAGAGGCCCAGGGAGCCTTCGACTCAGATCATCACCGCCATGGCTATGTATCACGAGTTACGACGAGGGAATGATGTATACCTCTGCTATGTCCAGGACATAGAGAGAGACCCTGAGTTTAGCCCAGATGTGCCGGTAGTGTCGGAGTTTCCTGATGTATTTCCTAAGGAACTGCCGGGCATGCCGCCAGCACGAGAGGTTGAGTTTGAGATTGATCTAGTTCCGGGCACCGGACCCATTGCGAAAGCACCTTACCGTATGGCTCCAGCAGAGATGACAGAGCTCAAGGAGCAGCTGAGAGACCTACTCGACAAGGGCTTTATCCGCCCCAGTGTTTCACCATGGGGAGCGCCGGTCCTCTTCGTGAAGAAGAAGGACGGTAGCCTCCGCCTATGTATTGATTATCGGGAGCTGAATGCTGTTACGGTGAAGAACCGTTACCCCTTACCACGCATCGACGATCTATTTGATCAGCTGAGGGGAGCATCAGTATTCTCCAAGATAGACCTACGTTCCGGATACCACCAGATTGCCATCCGTGACAGTGATATCGAAAAGACAGCTTTCAGAACTAGGTATGGGCATTATGAGTTCACAGTTATGCCGTTTGGCTTGTCAAATGCACCAGCAAAGTTCATGGACTTAATGAACCGTTTGTTCCAAGATCAGTTGGACAAATCAGTGGTAGTCTTCATCGATGACATACTTGTGTATTCGAAATCGAGAGGTGAGCATGAAAGCCACCTGAGAGATGTATTGCAAACATTGAGAAGGAATCAGCTGTATGCTAAATTTTCTAAGTGTGAATTTTGGTTGAACCAAGTATCATTCCTTGGACATGTGATTTCTGAGGCCGGGATCGCTGTTGATCCGGCAAAGATAGATGCAGTGCGCACCTGGCCTAGGCCGAAGACAGTTACCGACATCAGGAGCTTCCTCGGTCTGGCAGGTTATTATAGGAGATTTGTGAAGAACTTCTCCAGTGTCTCGAAGCCGATGACTTCCTTGATGAAGAAGGATGCACCATTCGAGTGGACAGTCGACTGTGAGAGTTCTTTCGCGAGTCTCAAGGATGCTCTGACATCTGCACCGGTCCTGACATTACCAGACGGTCCAGATGGTTTTGAGGTCTATTGCGACGCATCAGGCAGGGGTATGGGTTGTGTGTTGATGCAACACGGGAAGGTCGTAGCTTACGCCTCCCGACAGCTGAAGAAGCATGAGGAGAACTACCCTACCCACGATTAGAATTGGGGGCCATTGTCTTCGCACTGAAGATATGGCGACATCACTTGTATGGGGTAAGTGTGACGATTTATTCTGACCACAAGAGTTTAAAGTACTTGTTCACTCAGAAGAGTTGAACATGAGGCAAGAAGGTGGGTTGAATTTCTGAATGATTATGACATCAATTTACAGTACAAGGAGGGTAAGGCAAATGTGGTAGCTGACGCATTGAGTCGCCGAGCACACTCTCTCCATTCGCTAGTCTCTCATACTGGCTTGGTTGAAGAGGTGCGGAGTGCTCAGATGACGGATCAGTATATGGTGGAGATTAGGCAGAAGCTTATTGATGGCACATTCGAGGGTCAGAAGTACGACTTCAGACTCCACGATGATGACCTGATTAGGCTTAATGGCCGGTTGTGTATACCCAGGAGTAGCGCTGAGCTGAAGGAGCGCATATTGAGTGAATCCCATTGTTCTACTACTTCGATTCACCCCGGAGCTTCAAAGATGTATAAAGGTATGAAAAGATATTTCTGGTGGGCTGGAATGAAAAAGGATGTGAATGACTATGTGTTGAGGTGTCTCACTTGTCAGAAGGTCAAGTTTGAGCACCGACGGCCTGGTGGTATGGTGCAGCCAATGCCAGTGCCGGAGTGGAAGTTCCATGACATATCTATGGACTTCGTAGGGCTTCCGCCTACAAGGGGAGGTCTGAATATGATTTGGGTGGTAGTTGACCGACTGACCAAGGTGGCCCGATTCATTCCGATGAAGGACACCTGGAAAGTGGCAAGATTGGCAGAACTATTCGATAAAAATTGTAAGACATCATGGTGTACCAAAGACGATTGTATCTGACAGAGATACCAGATTCCTATCCAGATATTGGAAGTCTACACGAGAGGCATTGGGTACTGAACTGAAATTGAGTACAGCGCGTTTCACCCACAGACCGATGGTCAGAGTGAGCGCACTATTCAGACACTTGAGGATATGCTACGTGCATGTGCACTTGACTTTCAGACCAGCTGGATTGATAAGTTACATCTGATCGAGTTTAGCTACAACAACAGTTATCATGCATCGATCAAGATGTCTCCCTTCCAGGCATTGTACGGTAGACCATGCCGCACGCCATTATGTTGGGATGAGTCGAGTGAGACGGTCATTATAGGACCAGAGTATCTTGAGCAAGTTCAGGCAGAAGTTCGCCAGATCAGGGATAATATGAAAGCAGCTCAGGATAGACAGAAGTCGTACGCAGATGTGCGCCGACGTGACCTGGAGTTCGCCGTGGGCGATCAGGTATTTTTGAGAGTATCCCCCATGAAGGGAGTGTTTCGTTTTGGCCAGAAAGGCAAGTTGAGCCCAAAATATGTGGGGCCTTATGTTGTGACGGAGCGGATCGGCCCGGTAGCTTATAGACTTGACTTACCCGCCGAGCTGGGCAAGGTACATGATGTATTTCATGTGTCCCAGTTGAAGAAGTATATGTCTCATCCGTCTCATGTGCTTCAGCCTGAAAGGCTAACTTTAGAGCCGACCATGCGATCAGTGGAGACTCCGGTACGGATTCTGGACACTAAGACTCGAGACACTCGCCATAAGTCTGTGAGACTGGTGAAGGTTCTCTGGTCTAACCAGGACGTTGAGGAGGCCACTTGGGAGCTGGAAGATAAGATGAAGGCGAAGTACCCGTCGTTGTTTACTTCTTAGTGTTTGTATGTATAGGGTACGGGGCGTACCCCTATTTAAGGGGGGTAGAGCCGTTTCGGTTATGTGTATGACATGTATTTGAATACATTGTCTGTGTTGTGTTGTCATGTTGTTAATGTTACAGACCGCTGAGTCTGAATGATGTTGTGATGTTTTGTTGTTTGGACCATGTGTCCGATATGATGTAAGATGTTGTTAATGTGATATAGAAGTGTTGTTGATATGTGTTCTCATGTTCTAATGTTTAAGTTATGTGGAAGTATGAACTTTGGGGACAAAGTTCTTTTAAGGGGGGTAGATTGAAATACCCCAAACCTAGTTATGTTGTCTAAACACCTAAATATGGTGTAATAAGACTAAAAAGAGTCTTAGAAACCTTAGTAAATAAATTTAAACTAAAGAAACACAAAATGTGCTTTAAAGTCAATAAGAGCCAAAATGTGCTCTAAGCTTGGGATAAACTTGGTTAAGACCTAATGAACTTACCAAGACCTCATTTATACACTAATGAACATATTAAACCAATTACCAAAGAAAACCAAGCTTGAAAACAAGTTTAAACACAAAATGTGCTTTAAGGAGTCTTAAAGCACATTTTTGAAAAATTGTCTTGTAAATGAGTTTTGAATGGCTAAATGTCCATCATTACTCTTAAATATATATGTGTACTATATAGTATCACATTTGGGTGGCTATATTAATGGGAAATCAAAAATTTCACTTCTAAGTGCCTTGTTTAGGTGAATAGTACTTTTAAGCTAGTTTATAACATATATTGTATTAAGTAATTAAATTGACAAACAAAGACTAAAATACCCTCATACTAATAAAGGGGGCCGGTTTTCTAAGTGTGTGACTCACCACTCTTTAGTTGATAAAATAAGTAAGTAAAGAAAATTAATTAAACTTACTTTTTACTTTATAAGCATAAATATCTTCTTAAAAGCAAATCCTATCTCATTCTCATTTCTTTCCTTCATTCCCACGGTTTCCAAACACCATCTTCTACCTCTCTTCTTTGCTCTCTCTCGGTAATACCACTACCACCATTAGAACTCCCACTTTGACCTCTTGTAAAATCTTGTTCACTTGTCCAAATCAAATTCTAAGACCACCAATCTCTTCCTCTCATCAAGCTCTTTATTCCTATCTTCTCAAAACTCCAAGAGCCCCATTTCGGTGCCAAGGTGTTCCACCATTGAAGGAGCTTGAGCTTGTCTTTTGACATATTGTTGATCTCCTTTGCTTCTAGGTAAGGAATCTCAAAGAAAAATCATGTTTCCTCCATGTTCTTACCTTGACCGAAAATACACATTGATATAGCTCTTTGTGTGACTTTGTTCTAGCTTCATTTCAACTCTTCATGGACTAGGTGGAGTCCTCTCTTGTTATATATTCAAACTCTCTTCAAAGATCAAGGTAAAAAACTACATTAATGTTTTTGAAACAATGTAAAATTAGGGTTTGCAATGAGATGAAGCTTAGCTTGAATACTCATTATAATGTTTGTATATTGTCTAGAACTTGACAAGGAATCAAAATACCATACGGTTTTGTAAGGAAACAAGAAGGAAGTGTTTTGGAAAAAGAGGTAAATCTACTAACTTAATGTTGTTTAATGCCTTAGGAGAAATGAGCCTATAATTGCTTATTAAAACTACCTAAAGAGCAAATGGTAAATGACCTAGTAAATGTTCTCAAGGAGACTAGTAAAATAACATATGTCTTGTTGTATGTAATCGCAGGTTAAAGGCATAATATTGTGGAAATTCAGTGTTTAGATTTAAGCACTTTAAGGGCCTAAGAGCCATGCATTTTAAGGGCCTAAGTGCCATGCAATTTAAGTTATGCACTATATTGTGATGTAGTGTAAATTTGGTGAAGTTTTGTAAGAAAGTGTTCTAGATGTTTTTGTGTGTTTAATGGAGAAAACAAAGTGTTTAGGCTTAGTAATGTTCTAGGGGAATCCATGTCAAAATTTAGGTAAGAAGCAAGAAGTTCTAAGTGTTTACATAAGGTTTGGTAAGTTAGAAAATGTAGGAAATGAATAAGGAGTTCATGATGTTTTAAAGGAATTTTGATGAACTAGGAAGTACTCTAGAGTGTGATAAGGACTTAGGCATGATCTTGAGATTTAGTAAGTACCAAAGTCACTTTGGGACTTAGGTAAATACCTAGGCAAATTTGGTAAAATAAGGAGAAGTGTACACTAGGAAAAGAGTTCAGAAGGATATAAGGAATTAGTTGTGAGAGATGATGCTTGGGAGATGATGTTAAAATAAGGAGAAACATTTTGGGATAGTAGTTATCATAGGTATGAAACACCACTTGAAAAACTAGGAGAAAATATTGTAAGTGTTAGGAATTTTGTGAAGAATAAGTAAAGGATTAAGGAATTAGAAAATGAGTTTTATGTGTGTTTAAGGATGTCTTAAGTTGTGTTTGAAGTGCCCAAATGAGGTTAGGGGGTACTAGGTTATATGGGGTGAAGTTTGGAGTTGAATGTAAAAAGGAAAACAAAGATTTGGGGCAGACCGGACTTGCGACCGGACTTGCAAGTTCGGTCGGGCCCAGTTTACCCTGCGAGAATTGGCTTCTGGAATGGACCGACCTTGGGACCGGACTTGCAAGGTCGGTCGGGCCTGTAATTGTGTACGGATTGAGTTACTGGAATCGACCGGACATAGGACCGGACTTGGCAAGTCCGGTCGGGCTAAATTTCCGAAGAGGAGAAACTCTCTGGAATCGACCGGACATGGACAAGTCCGGTCGGCAAGTCCGGTCGGACCTAAACTAGTAAAAAAAAAACAGAAAAGAATGTGACTTATGTGGTTAACCCTAGGGTGTATAATGAAGATAACCTAGGGTAAGATAGACATTAAAACATGTCATACAATCATGTTAAATACTTAGTAAGTTTGAAGTTAAATAAATATATTAACCGACGTTACTAATGTGTTTAGGATTCTCTCAAGGTGGAAATCAGTCGAGGCAAGGACCAAGGTATGGTTTTCTTGCAGTCTGTTGCCTACCGGTTTACACCGGCTTGAGTGTTGTTTGTTTTTCTGTGTGTTTATAACTTTGTAAGATTAAACCATGTAAAGAGTTTACAGTTGTTAAATATTATTATGTTGTTAAGTATGACTCTCTCTTCCCTTGTGTGTGTCTAACAAGACTTGACCTATTATCGTGGATTGTTTGTTGAGTTCAATGATGTACTACTATCAAGGGCTAACGGGGGAAGTGAGGAGTCCGGTCTGTTCCGGCCACGCGTGTGAGTATGGGAGTCGATGTCATAACCGGTTCGATTCTCTCTGTATGTTATGGTTAAGTTTCCAAATTGGTTTCTAACCTTCCCTTTAGCTTAACCAAGGCTATTTTACTGACTCACGTCGGGCCACAGGGGCGTACTATGTGTTATTTCGGTGTGCTTGGATCACTATATCCGAGGCACCTCGTGTTAAGTTAACCGTTCAATCTAACTGGACGGTAACAAGTTATGTAACGAGCTAAGTATGAGCGTGGCAACATTCTCTAGGCTCTCAATGGGGACTAATTGTGTTGGTTCTCTTCCTAAAAGGAATTGTATGTTTGTGATGTGTGTTATGATGTGTACAATACCCATATCATGTTATGTATGTATGAGTTGTGTGTTTAAAATAAATACCATGTCATCATGACAAATAGTTGCGCGCATTCCGGTAGTCGATGGGCTGCGCGTTAACCATGCCAGCCAAGGGTTGCTGACCCCCTCGGGGGATCCATATTTCTTTTACTGCAGGATGAGGATCGAAGAAGCGGAGTGGCTCTAGATCCTAGGGTGTAGTTACTTTTGGAGTACATTTGGATGTTGCCCGGGATGCGCCTGTGCTCCCGTGGCGTATTATATACTTGTTTATGATGGTTTACAGTGAAGTATACAGTGAAGGATTTATGTAAACACTCGGTATTATGTTGATGTATATATATGGTTATTAGTTCTATGCTCGGGAGTCTGATCATCAGACCGGTACAATTGTATTTATTCAGCCTTGTTAGCCACGTGGGTGGTTGACGGCATTGTAGCACCAATCGTTTAGTTACTGTTTAGTTGTTTATTTTCCGCTGCGATTCCAAGTAAAGTTATATGCGTAGTAGGGGTGTTACACCGTCGTACTCGTATTCCCAACTTTCCTTCGGTGTCACAAATCAAGTCCTATTATATATATATACAATTGAATGATTAATATAACTATCATTAACTTAACTCATACTTACTATATCCTTATACTTCTTACACCTACACATTACTTACTTATTTTTCATTACCTTCAGTTTTATTTTCTTACTTAAGATTGGCATGCTTACATACATATACATATATATATATGTGGGTATACATATATACATAGATTATTATTATTTAATTTAAATAATTTTTTTTTTGTATGACTCGACCGAACTTGCAAGTCCGGTAGCAAGTTCGGTCCAAGTCAGTAGGCTACATCGTGTGAAAGTTTCAGGGCCGACCGACCTTGCAAGTCCGGTCCCAAGGTCGGTCCATTCCAGTAAGTTTCTTTCGTGAGAATTTTAGCCCGACCGACCTTGCAAGTCCGGTCGCAAGGTCGGTCCATTCCAGTAGCTTACTCGACGGAAAATTTTGAGTCGACCGACCTTGCAAGTCTGGTCGCAAGGTCGGTCCATTCCAGTAGGTTATAGACAGGAGAATTTTCTGGTCCGACCGAACTTGCAAGTCCGTTCGCAAGTTCGGTCCATTCTAGAAGCTTTCCCGTCTTTGTAAATCTGGGCTCGACCGAACTTGCAAGTCCGGTCGCAAGTTCGGTCCGGCCCAGTATTTGCATTTTTATTTCTGTTTTCAGTCCTCTCTTTTACCCATTACTTCCCCATTGTTCCTACACTTATTCCCACATGTTATAACACTAATTAAGCCTCCTAATACACCTTAGTTCATTCCTTAACTCCTTACACATTTCTATACTAACTTACACACTCAATTTCCAAGTTTCATTTCAACACTTACACTAGTTCTTTCCTAGTTGCATTTGCTACAGATTTTAACACTTACTCTCCACATCAATAGATCCCTCTTCTAATGCCATTTCTAGAGTTTCTAATGCATTGTAATACATTAACAACCTCTCTCAACTTACCCTCTATCTATCTCAACCAAAATCTGTTACAACACTTATTAGACTCCTAGTTTCTAGTTCTCTAAGTGTTCTAATCCTAGGCAAATTTTGCCATAGTCTCCCCTATATTTTTATACTATCACCACATTGTTTCCTCACACATTAACATCAATCTCACCTGTTTTCAACAACGTCATTATACATAGCTCTCATACACCATACCAAACATAAAACACACTTACAAATTCCTGCACTTACATCTCACTCCCAATTTAGTTTGTGACCGTTTTTGATTGTTTTCAAAGGGTTTAAAAACCTTGTTTCTCTTACACATTACACTACTAATGCATTACCATTTTACAATATATATTTTCATTTCTAAAAATCTGCTACATAATGTATTACTAAACTACACAAGAGAGCATCATTTTACCTTGTTCTTCTTCTAGTTGTTTTTCTCTTCTTGCTTCTTCCTTCTCTCTTTCCTTCCTCCTCCTCTTCCCACCGGTTTAGCAACCAAGATTCTAACACTACAGCCCATTCACGTATACATTTCAATACACCATTCTAATGCACAATTTAACCCTAGCCATTATATAAGTTCTAATATAGGTTTTAGGGTTTAAAATTTATATTACCTTTCAAGGGTATGAGTAATGCCTGGAGTGGCTCAAGAACAAGTTTCCAACTCCACCAATGAGGCTAAAATCGGCTAGAGTACAAGGGACAACAAGAGTTTAGTTTCCAAATTTCATTTTGCCCACAAGGGCTAGAAAAAGATGGGGTTTCAAGAAGATTTTTACCTCAATAGAACAAGGAGAAGGAGGTGGTTCTAGTGGTGGTCTTGAAGCTCCAAGTGCTCCATACCCATGGAGATGAAAGTTCTTGTTTTCCAATTTTGGATGGATAGAAATGTAGCTCTTGATGAGAGGATTCCAATGGTATACTTTTTATAATTTTTGGAAGAGATTAAAGGGGGTTACAAGAGGAGAGAAGAGGGGTTTTGTGTGGGTTCTCTTATTTCACCATGGAAATCAGTTGAGAAGGAGAAAAATAGAGAGGAGGAAGGAGATGGGTACGTGAGTGAGAGAGTAGAATAGAGGAGAGAGAGTAGAAAGTGAGGGTGGGGGTTACTTTATTGTTTTTAATTATGTTTGTCTTTTTGCAAATGAAAAGGGGATTGAGATAGTGTGTGTGGGGGGATAAAATCGGACACACACAGCCCCCTTGTGGGTTTTGAAATTTTATTTGCAATATTGGACACATAAGTTTTGGTTATTTATGTTTCTACCCCACAACTTCCCGTTTTTGACAGTTTTTACTAATTCCTCGTTTTATTGATTTTATCGGTTCTAAAGCCTCACTAATATTTATTAATGATTATTTAGTTGACCAAAATTATTACGAGTCTATTTGACCCGCTTAAAGACACGTTTTCCCGGTTACCTCGAAAAACGTGCTTTAAGGTTCGTTAATGATTTTAATCCATTTTAAGGATCCGTTTTCTTCGGGATTTGTTCCCTCATGATTATTTATACTTAATTAAGCTTCTAAATTATTCATTAGCCTAATTAATCACTAATTTTAATTACGGGGTATTTCAGTTATATAAGGTATAAACTTTATGTAAAGTTAATCAAGGATCATTATATGACCCTTAGAACACAGGACCACATCTAAAACTGTGGGAAAATACAAAACGCTCGGGAGTTCCCTTAAAGGCCCTTAAGGCCCGAAAGTCCCGGAAATACATTATAGGATGAAGTAAAGCATTACACTTCATTCCAAATGCACCATAACACTATATTAAACATATAAGATGAATTTCTCAAGATAAATTCTCAGTTAAACGCAAAGTGCTAGGAGATGCCTTATGAGGGTCCCATAAACCCTTGGGAATGCCCTGGAGGAGTGCCGAGGTGGCACAAACTTCTTTAAAATTAATTCCTAGAGTTTCTAACATCATTATTAATCATTCTAAAGAGAACCCATGAGCTAGTTTCTCAAAATTCAACAAAATCCTCGGAGGGATTTCTTAACGCTCCTTTTTGCCCCGGTTAGCCCGGGAGTGGTGTTCTGAGTTGATATAACCCCATATAACTCAATGTAACACCTTAACATATTATTATTGACTATAAAAAATGTCAATAAACACTTGGAACTCATAGCGACTACTTATTTTTCAGAAAATCTTTAAAGCACAAAAATGCACCTTCGGGGGTCACAAAAATGCGTTCTACGCAATTACCTTGAAGTTTTTGAGGAGCCACGAGTTGATAATCTTAAAAGCGGATATATTGAGCTTCTAAATCAATTAATGACAGTACTAAAATCATAGTACAAGTGGGGGCGATTTTATCATCAAAAAGGTACCTAAAATCAGCATTTTTATCTTAAAACTTTCATCTTTTACCATAGTGTAAATGTACCAAATAAATGCTGGAACCTATTACACATATTAGTATGGTCTTATTAAAATATAGTGTAACAAAAATCAAATTAAAAATCCATCTCGTTTTTGCTCCATAGTAGGCGCCATTTGGAGTGTCTTTTGACTAGTTTTAGCAAAAGAAATTGCCTTATGGAAGATGACTCACCTTATCACATGCCATGTTGTTTTGTGTCAATTTATTCAGTCAAATGGGAACCTCTTCACCGATTTTCCTGCACCAAACAAGGAGAGATTAGCTTATATTATAACAATGGAAATTAAATACACAAAAGTAACATCCTAGATCTAGCTTTATTCCATGTGCTAGTGTACAAACAAAACACCCATGTTCTAATATGGTGGCTGCCGATTTTGATATGTAAAAGAGGAGGTTAATTGCCTCATTATTTAGTCAAAAGAATACCCTACCTAACTAGCATAAATCATAGTCAAATATAGACAAAACAAATTGTCTTGTACAACACACTAGTGCCGATTTCAAGCAAGGAAAGAGGCTCAAATTGCCTTATAAAAATTCAACTAAAATACCTAGTGTAACACCCCATCCAACATTTACAAACTTACAACAAACTGCAGCGGAATCATAAACCTCATCACATTACTTAACTTGTTGGTGTTACACGCCGTTAGCCACCCACGTGGCTAACAAGGCTAATACATACACAATGTATCGGTCTGATGGGCTAAATTCCCGAGCAACTATACATTAGTATCCCTTTCCATTAACAACAACAACAATATACACCTTAACAACTATACCGAGTATTTATAAACTGATGCCGACAACAATATCGGTCTTACTACACCTACTGTATGCATACACTTAAAAGTTTACCCATGTACAATGACTACCCGTCCTACTCTCGAACGGCTTCCAGCACTTTGTACCTGAAATAGGAGAAGAAGAGAAAGGGGTGGCCCCAAGGGGCTCAGCACCTTTGCTGGTATGGTAATCCCGCAGCCCACATGCTACCGGGCCACGCACAACTAATTGTCGTCTTAACATGCGGTTGATTATATTTAAATCATGCATGTAACAATAAACACACATCACTTAACATTTCGCCTCAATGGGCTCAACAATCGGATAATATATCCTCACTTAAATAATCACTCAAGGTATTCAATATCCCTAGAGTGTTCCTCCTCTAATGGAGCTACTTCCTTGATAGACGACACATACCCTTAAATCGGGTTATCCTTAAACGTCTCTTATCACAAACTGGGAATCATATCCATGATCCACACACCTCACATTATACAACACATTCCACATTATACAACACACTTCACATTATACAACACACTTCACATTATACAACACACTTCACATTATACAACACACTTCACATTATACAACACACTTCATACACTACATACACCACTTAACAACACTTGCACGTTTCTACGTACACAACATAATACCGCAATGAATACTGCATCACAACAAAACACATAACACAACGGGAATGGTCCGCTTAGGAACCAACCCAAACATTGTTTACACACTGGTGAGCCTAGAGAATGTTGCCAGTCTCATGATCAGCTCGTTATACAATAACAACAACACTCATTACCGTCCTAATAGTTGGACGAGTAACTTAAGTTAAGGCGGTTCGGGTTTGGAGGCCCTAACACACCACACAAACACAGGGTCCCACTAAACCGATCATAAGTCAGAATAGGTAAGCTTTGGAGTAAGCTAAAGGGAGATCATAACCCGTGAGGGAAACAACCATAACAAAGAGAAGGGTAAGGCTAGGAAGGATACCCTCTCCCAAACAACGCGCGACCGGCCAAACCGGATTCCTCACTACTGTTAGTACATACTTACTTTAGACAATACTTAGAACCCCACTATGGAGCCTGTCACATAACAACTCATACAGTATTACACTGGGTTAAACATACAAGGGAAATCCCTACATTCACAAACACATAACACACAATTAACACACGCATAGCCGTGGTTAGTACGTCCCATGGTTCGGGTCGTTTACTCCGAATACCGAACTCTCATGTGATCCTAGACTCAGTTAACTAAGGTTAACACTGCCGAGTTTAAATGGTATCGGAGTTGAACACGCCACATATATGAATTACTGTAAACTCATTACATGTTTTATCTTACAACGTGGCAAACATACAGAAAAACACATTGGCATACAAGCCGGTGTAATCCGGTAGGACGCAGGTTGCAAGAAAACCATACCTGTCACCGGAGTCCACTTATCCTGTCCATTTATGTTCCTCGAGCAATTCTCGAACAACTGTTAACATCACACGTGTTTTCATTAACATCGGGGTTTGCTTGATCATTTAATGTCAATGCTTAATCTTTCCCCGTTAACTTAGTTACATAACTTAACATTTTTAACTTGTTTTACTCTCACATTTTAATACAACTTTTAACCAACTTAGGTGTCATTAAAACTCCCCTAACATGTCCTTAACATCCTTATAACAGCATTACCTACCAATCCCCATCATTACATATCATTTCATAACCTTAAACCATGCTTTTGGTCCGACCGACCCACCGACCGACCCACAGCTGGGTCGGTCCATTACAGACCCCTTTTACTTCCTTACAAACATGCCCGTCCGACCCACGTCCGACCCACCATTCTGGGTCGGTCCATGTGCGAACATTTTTCCACCTTTGAAACCTGACCGACCGACCCATGTCCGACCCACCCTTTTGGGTCGGACCATCACCGAACATTTTCCCAACACTTTACAGAGGCTCGACCGACCCACAAACTGGGTCGGCCCCTGGGTCGGTCGCCTTCTAAACTTACCAAAACTTTGTCAAATCTTCACCAAACTTCTCCTAAGGCCTCTTAATGTGTTCTAACATCATTTGGCACTTCAAACACACCCTTAAGATATTCTTAAACACTCACAAAACTATTTTTCCTAATTCCTTAAACCTTTACTTATATCTCCACAAAATTCCTAACACTTACAATGTTTTCTCCTTATGATTTCTAGGTGGCATTTCACCTATAATGACCAAAATACCAAGGTGTATCCTCTACACCTTATCATCATCCCTCAACTTCTTTTCTTACTAACTAAATCTCCTTTTCACATCATACCTAAACATCACTTGTTCCTTGAACATCAACATTACCTAACCTTAAACAAACTCCTCCAAGACTTAAATACATCCTCAAAACACACATTGAATTCCTAGAACTTCCAAGATAACACCTAAATCCTTGCATCACTCTAAATCACCTTTACACATGTTCTCTTCTCAAGTAATCATTCATTCACCTTTGCCTCTCCCTAGTTCACCAAAACTCACTTTAAACACTTAGAACTTCTTACACATTTCCCAAATTTGGCCATAGCTTCTCTTGTATATACTCACATCCAAACACTTAGGTTTTTACCTTATTTCACTCAAGGACACCTAAAATCCATCAAACACATTTTATACACAAACTTCACACATTAAGCACTACATCACAATATAGTGCATAACTTAAATTGCTTGGCACTTAGGCCCTTAAATGCATGGCTCTTAGGCCCTTAAATTGCATAAACCTTAAACACTGAATTTCCCACATAATAATGCCTTTGACCTGCAAATACACCCAACAATACATATTCCTTTAATAAACTCCTTGAGAGCATTTTACTAGCTCATTTGCCATTGGCTCCTTAGGTATTTTATCAAGCAAATCAAGCTCATTTTCCTAAGGCATTTAAACTACATTGAGATAGTATATTTACCTCTTTTCCTCACAAATTTCTTTCTTGTTTCCTTACAAACCGGTGGGGTACTTGATTCCTTGTCAAGTTCTATACATTGTACAAACAACATAATGAGTATTCAAGCTTTAAGCTTCATCTCATTGTAAACCCTAGATTTACATTGTTTCAAAAACATTAATGTACTTGTTTTACCTTGAACTTTGGAGGGTGTTTGAATAAGTATCAAGAGAGGACTCCTCCTAGCCCTTGGAAGATTCAAATGAAGCTAAAACAAGCAAGATAAATACACCATGGTGAGGTGAATTTTCGGACAACATGAAACATGGAGGAAACATGAATTTTCTTTGAGTTTCCTTACCTTGAAGCAAAGGAGAACATGAATATGTGAAAAGGTGAGCTCAAGCTCCTCCCATGGTGGTTTCTCTTGGCACCGAAATGGAGGTTTTGAAGTTTTGAAGAGACAAGATTGTAGAGCTTGGCTTAACTAAGAGAATGGTGGTGTTTGTTTTTGATTTGGACAAGAGAGCTAGGTTTTACATGTGGTCAAAGATGGACTTCCATGGTTGTAGTGATATATTACCGAGAGAGAACAAGAAGAAGAGAGGAAGAAGGAGTTGGAACCGTGTGAAATGGAGGAAAGGAAGGGAGAATGAAGATAGAACTTACTTTTGAAGATATTTAAGTCTTAAAGCAAATAGTAACTATGAGTCACATTTATTTACTTAACAAGTTAACATACTTGGTGACTCCTCACTACAAAAACCGGCCACCATTATGCCTAGGAGGGTGTTTTGGTCTTTGTTTGTCAATTTAATTACTTAACATAACATATGTTATATACTAGCTTGTAAAAATTACTATTCACAAATACAAGGCACATAGAAGTGAAATTTTTGATTTCCCACTAATATGGCCACCCAAATGTGATACTATATAGTACACATGTTAATTAAAGAGTAATGATGGACATTTAGCCATTCAAAACTCATTTACAAGACAATTTTTCAAAAACGTGCTTTAAGACTCCTTAAAGCACATTTTGTGTTTAACTTGTTTTCAAGCTTGGTTTTCTTTGGTAATTGATTTAATATGTTCATTAACATATTTATAAGGTATAGGTATGACCATTAGGTCTTATACAAATTTATCCCAAGCTTAGAGCACATTTTTGCTCATATTGACTTTAAGGTATTACCTTGTGTTTTGTTTGGTTTCATTGTCTACCAAAGTTTCCTAAGGACTTATTTAGCCTTATAAAATCATAATTAAATGTTATCAAGTCTTGGTAGGCTCTTTGGGTCCTAACCAAGTTCACTCATAGCTTAGAGCATGTTTTGCTCAAACTGTGTCTTAATGCTTTATTGCATTTATTATGGTTTAAATTGTTCACTGATGTTACTAAGGCACTTTTTAGCCTTTACATACTATAATTGATATTTAAACCACATATCAAGGTTTGGGGTATTTCAATCTACCCCCCTTAAAAGAACTTCGTCCTCGAAGTTCACACTTTTCACATATCATTAGATTAGAACACAATAATCACTTGGAAATAAACTTCCTTAACCAAACACACTTTACATCACAACCTCGGACTTGATGGTCCGGGCAACACATTCACATCCATACATAACATAACATATCCACATGATAACCTCGGACTCTATGGTCCGGGTATCTTAACAACACTTACACATACATAACAACCCCTTTGACTCACTGGTCTTGGGTAACATAACAACACTTGGACACATAGGTCCTGGTAACATAACAGTCTTTAGACACATAGGTCTATGTAACACCACACATTTAGACTCATAGGCCTTGATAGTATACACTTTAGGAAATCCAAGTCAAAACACATTCATTACACATACCACACAACATGTCAGAGCATGTATAGCAATCAAAAATATCCTTGATATACACTGTGATCCCGCAGAACCCGGTCGCGATGGACACCTTCCGTCCCCGTGCCTTTGGGAGTTTAAAACAATCACCTAATTTTAAAATTTCTTTGTGAGGTTAAGTAAGAGAACTTTAATTACGTAAAGTATCCATCAACGTTTTATAAATACCAATTTAAAATCCTTTTGAAAACACACACAACTCCAAGTCCAACTTAAGCTCTTTGCTTCTTTTATTAGCGTGGTTATTCGTGACCACTTATAGGGAGTTTCAAGAGTCATCCAACCCTGATGTGATCAGCATCAGTGTTGAACTATCCTTCCACCCCAATTTGTGTTCGGCTTCCCTTGATCACATGCAAATCAAGTTCCACCTCCCACTTCATTTTCAAGCATCAAGTAAATCACTCATTTCCAATTTTCTATCTTTTGAATCATTCTAGTCATGACCACAACATCTCCAAAGGATAGAACTCCGTCTATCAGTTACCTCCATTCACTTTTAATCCTGTTGCCTAGGGAATCTTATTCTCACTAGGTTCTATGTCGGTATCATGCCCTTTCATGCATCACTATAAAGTGTACATATATATATATATACATATATTTTATCAAAATACAACACACCTGATTTTACATTTATACACTGTCGGGGCTTTGTTCCCCCGGGAGTTTATCTACTCCCCACACTTGTACAATCACACATAACTGTTAACAAACACACACACTTATCACAATGGTATTCGCATCATCTGTGCGCAATTACCACAATTAAACCATGAATGAATGTGTATGTTTACGTAACACACACACCAATCATCAAAACAATAATATAATTTTGTGCTATGCACAATATCACATACACTACGTACACTTGTACGGTAATGTACACCAAGTGGTTTTGCGCTCTACCCCCTTAAGGGATTACGCCCACGTAATCAATCACTAACATTAGCTTAAAATGTTTTGCCGTCGTGAAGTATCTTAACTTCCACGCGGTCTATTACAAAATGGATTCTGATTAGAGGATCTTTAACCATTTGGCGGGTTTATTGGTCTTTTTCTAGTTCCTAGACCATTCTCATTGGAGTTATAACTCATAAACGGTTTCGGTCCTGGCCTGTGCGGCTTTTAGCGTTAATATTAGCCATCCACTCATATTCGTTATTACGTTGTACATTTGATCACGGGTTCACTAGTTTCTGCTGCGAAACTCTAATAACCGTAGAGCTTAATTGCTCCCTTTTGTTATTCTTACTGTATTGTACATCCCCAATTGTCACCTTCATCTTGGTAACAATGGTTTCTCAACCGGCGCACGGTATCTTTTACCTTGAGCGGATTCGGTGAGTTATACACTTTCTATCCACTTCCATAACCATTTACTGTGTATACAGTTATGTATTTCACAATGATTGACTTTTTCCCCTCCGACTTACTGTCGGTTGAGTTTGAGCTACTACCTAGTGTGTAGTGCTCTCTCAGCTATTTATAACATTTGGGGTATATTCCATACCGATATTGGCAGTTAGTGCTACTGTAGTCACTTACTGTTAATCATGTCTCCACATTCGGTTTTGTATAAGTATTCTTTTATTGCTGCGGCCTTGCATTTCCTATGCATCAGCCTTTATAACATTATTTGTCCACAATCAACATATTTCCAATTCCTAGCTATCTCATTCGATCATTACTGCGCAAGTGTAATACCAAAACACTCAGTCATACAGAGTGCAGAGGCGTAAACTCTTGACAGTAAATCCCTTATGCGATTCGCCATGGAATTCACACTGAGTTCCTCATCACACAGTACCTACCACTGGCTTATTGCTCAGTTTGTTTAACATCACTTATCTTGCATCTCCACTGAGTTTAACTCATAACTGGTCTTATCTGTTACATTATCGTTTAACAACATTTATACAACGGTCGCTTGTTGCGCACCGTGCTCTTACTCCCTGTATAACATCAGCTTATATCGTATTTATTGTCACATTAACTTCCACACATATACTTACATTATTCACATTATGGTTCGTCACTCATTTGGATGACTACTGAATGCTCCTTGAGCATCGATCATTCGAGTCACAAACCGGCATTATTCAGCTCGGTGTTTCACTTTATACACACATCCTATCAAGCTAACTGCTCTTTTTCAGTAATAACGTCGTCCATCCTTAACATATTTCTTGAACTTGATTCACATAACTACCGCTCCTGCGGTGTCACAATGTCGAGAGGTATCCCCACTCTTATGCAGTGGTTCGTTTACCACTCTATTCACTTATACAACCTAAACTTCTACCATCGATCGAATTTATATGATATGTCCTGCTTTTGGATTATAAGCCTTATTTGCCTTGAGCTGGGCTCATTATGGGCTGTCCACACACATGTACTTCTCTGTACTACATTACATGGTTTGAATATTATATTGGGCTCCATGGCAAGGTCGTTGCATTCCGTTTCCTTTCATGGGATGCCCCTTAGGTTTGTCAGTCCGTCTCCTGACAACTTATGTCTAAACTGGGTGTTAGTTTCAACCCTTGTGTTTCTGTCATGTATTTCATTCAACAATTGTTGATGTGAACACCCTTCAAGGATTGCTCCTGGGTGTTGTTAAGTTATGCCTTTACATTTGGCTCACACTTATTGGTACATTCCGTTAGCTACGCCTTTCGCGTTCTTTACTGGTTATTATCTTCTTCTGTGAAGATTAGCATTTCCTGGTAGTGTAGGTACTCATTCTGGGAATTTATCCGTTCATTGCACATTAATGTGTCCACATTAGGCATCTGCTTGCCATGTACAGGCTGGGTCACCATTCCAGCTATAATGTTTATCCCTAAGGATCCTTAAGACATATGTGGTGTCTTTACATAACAGTTTGTGCCCATCGCACTTCCTAACTCTTAAACATTTCCTTGAAAGGAGTTCACTAATCCTTTTAGTCTTGCTAACTTAGCTGAGTTCCTTAACTTCAACTATTCCTTGTAATCCTTAGCTCTCGTTTGATTTATACTGCTGACCGTAGACGGAGTCGACTACTTCCCGTGTTTCGGACTCTACTCGTATACATATATGGGGTATCTTACTGATACATTGCTACTTACCCAACTAACCCATAAGTAGGTCTGTCAGGCCCACATGCTCCTATCGGAGTGCGGTCGTCCCACAACACAGTTGGTACACTTGTAGTGTCCGTCACACGCCTAGGTGAAGTATTCTGTTGTCAACTCCCTTATATTGTCCCGTGACAATATTCATTCCTTATTTCCCGAACTTAATCGAGGGAAAGTTTATCCATTGTTGTATCCTTGTCAACTGTCCTTGGTTTCACTGGTTTGGTTTAAAAGAAGGTTGGAAAGAAGTGTTGGTTTGAAAGAAAATCTGGTTTTAAAGGAAAAAGGGTTTGAACAAATCTGGGTTGAAAGAAAAATTTTCATGGTTTCACAACATCTTCTTACCTTAACCAAGTCTAGCCTCTTGCTGACTGGTGTACTTACAATTACAGAGGTTAGGCTGTTAAGCCCTTCCATGGTCATAATGTTCACACTTAACTTCGTGGTACCTTACTAAGTACTTTATAGTGGTTATAGATTTCCCGAACAGCCCTGTTATAGCAGCACTTGCTATGGCAAGGCGCATGCTAAACTGGCATCGGTTTAAACACATACCGGTTGTGGTATTGTTTTTACCCGCACTGTCATCAGTGGCCTCGTTGGCCCTCACTGATCTTACTGTCTTGATAATAACTTGTCTAGGGTGACTTCTCACTGTCCACATGACGATCATCAACTAGGGTGTTTCCATTCTGGGAGACCCCTTTTTCTTAGATTGTATCCTCCTTATAGCCCCGTTCCACGCATTGTCGTGGTTACGGAGACTTGTCTCTGTTTGGGCACTAACGGTGTAGTTCCTTTGTCGGTTGGTATACGTTGGTGTTATTTATCAACTGTGGTCCCGTAGACACTCGTCTGGGCTTTATTAACCCATTTCCTGCCTGTTGCACGGTAGGTGCGTTTTGCAAGCTGGTTATTCTCGACTGTCTGCATGTGCGACCCAGGTTGCTGGAAATTTATTCTCCAATACACAAGATCCTTCATTCATTGCTATGAAATGCGGTTAAATTATTCAGATGGAGACCGTCCGGGATTCCCAGTCTTGGGATCCACGTGTGACAGGTTCTCCGTACCCTAAAGGTGTTTAATAACAGCCAGATCGGGTATTCCCGAGTAGAGAGGACTTCCATCTCCCTGGCGGTTCCCCTAGTTATATACAGGGATTGTGGAGGGTGGGAAGGATATGTAGGTTTCCAGTAGTCATGGTAGTTCCTAACTAGCGTATCTCTCACGCTATCACTCAACCTAACCCAAGTACTTAAATCCTAACTCGGTACTTCCTAAGCTCGGTAATTCAGTCATCAGAGCGATATCGCTCTGATACCACTTTTTGTAACACCCCATCCAACATTAACATACTTACAACAAACTGCAGCGGAAAACAACCTCATCACATACTTAACTTGTTGGTGTTACACGCCGTTAGCCACCCACGTGGCTGACAAGGCTAATACATACACAATGTACCGGTTGATGGGCTAAATTCCCGAGCAACTATACATTAGTATCCCTTTCCATTAACAACAACAACAATTTACACCTTAACAACTAACGAGTATTTATAAACTGATGCCGACAACAATATCGGTCTTACTACACCTACTGTATACATACACTTAATGAATACCATGTACAATGACTACCCGTCCTACTCTCGAACGGCTTCCAGCACTTCGTACCTGAAATAGGAAAAGAAGAGAAAGGGGTGGCCCCAAGGGGCTCAGCACCTTTGCTGGTATGGTAATCCCGCAGCCCACATGCTACCGGGCCACGCACAACTAATTGTCGTCTTAACATGCGGTTGATTATATTTAAATCATGCATGTAACAAATAACACACGTCACACAACATTTCGCCTCAATGGGTCAAACGGAGTAGTATATCCACATAATAAGTCACTCTTGGTATTCATTATCCCTAGAGTGATCCTCCTCTAATGGAGCTACTTCCTTAATAGACGACACATACCCTTAAATCGGGTTATCCTTAAACGTCTCTTATCACAAACTGGGAATCATATCCATGATCCACACACTTCACATTATACAACATATAACATATACTACATACAACACCTAACAACACTTGCACGTTTCTACGTACACAACATAATACCAATACATATTGCATCACAACAAAACACATAATACCACGGGAATGGTTCTCTCTAGGAACCGACCCAAACATCACAAACACACTGGTGAGCCTATGAGATTGTTGCCAGTCTCATGATAAGCTCGTTACACAATAAAACAAACTCATTACCGTCCTAATAGTTGGACGAGTAACTAAGTTAAGGCGGTTCGGGTTTGGAGGCCCGAACACACCACACAAACACATGTTCCCCTAAACCGATCATAAGTCAGAATAGCCAAGCTTGGAGTAAGCTAATGGGAGATCATAACCCGTGAGGAAACAACCATAACAAAGAGAAGGGTAAGGCTAGGAAGGATACCCTCTCCCAAACAACGCGCGACCGGCCAAACCGGATTCCTCACTACTGTTAGTACATACTTACTTTAGACGATACTTAGAACCCCGCTATGGAGCCTGTCCATAAACAACTCATACAGTTTACAACTGGGTTAAACATACAAGGAGATCCCTACATTCACAAACACATAAATACAATTAACACACGCATAGCCGTGGTTTAGTACGTCCCATGGTACGGGTCGTTTACTCCGAATACCGAATCTCATGTGATCCTAGACTCAGTTAACTAAAGTTAACACTGCCGAGGTTAAATGGTATCGGAGTTGAACACGCCACATAAATGAATTACTGTAAACTCATTACATGTTTATCTTACAACGTGGCAAACATACAGAAAACACATTGGCATACAAGCGGTGTAATCCGGTAGGACGCAGGTTGCAAGAAAACCATACCTGTCCGGAGTCCACTTTACCACGTCCACTTATGTTCCCGAGCAATTCTCGAACAACTGTTAACATCACACGTGTTTTCAAACATCGGGGGTTTGCTTGATCATTCAATGTCAATGCTTAATTTTTCCCCGTTAACTTTGTTACATAACTAACATTTTAACTTGTTTTACTCTCACATTTTAAAACTTTTAACCCACTTAGGTGTCATTAAAACTCCCCTAACATGTCCTTAACATCCTATAACATCATTACCTACCAATCCCCATCATCACATATCATCTCACAATTAAACCATGTTTTTGGTCCGACCGACCACCCGACCGACCCACAGCTGGGTCGGTCCATTACAGACCCCTTTTACTTCCTTACAAACATGCCCGTCCGACCCACGTCCGACCCACCATTCTGGGTCGGTCCATGTGCGAACATTTTTCCACCTTTGAAACCTGACCGACCGACCCATGTCCGACCCACCCTTTGGGTCGGACCATTACCGAACATTTCCTAACATATAACAGAGGCTCGACCGACCCAAACTGGGTCGGCCCTGGGTCGGTCGCCTCCTAAACTTACCCAAACTTTGTCAAATCACCAAACTTCTCCTAAGGCCTCTTAATGTGTTCTAACATCATTTGGCACTTCAAACACCCTTAAGATATTCTTAAACACTCACAAAACTATTTTTCCTAATTCCTTAACCTTACTTATATCTCCACAAAATTCCTAACACTTACAATGTTTCTCCTTATGATTTCTAGGTGGCATTTCACCTATAAATGACCAAAATACCAAGGGTATCCTCTACACCTTATCATCATCCTCAACTTTCTTACTAACTAAATCTCCTTTTCACATCATACCTAAAATATCACTTGTTCCTTGAACATCAACATACCTAACCTTAAGCAAACTCCTCCAAGACTTAAATACCTCTTAAGAACACCCATAGATTTCTAAAACTTCCAAGATATGCCTAAATCCTTGCATTCAATCTTAATCACTTTAATACATGTTTCCCTATCAAGTAAACATTCATTCACCTTAATCCTTCCTAGTTCACCAAAACTCACTTACAACACTTAGAACTTCTTACACATTCCCAAATTTGGCCATAGCTTCTCTAGTATATACCACCATCCAAACACTTAGGTTTTACCTTAATTCATTCAAGACACCTAAAATCCATCAAACACATTTTTATACACGAACTTCACACATAAGCACTAATCAAATATAGTGCATAACTTAAATTGCTTGGCACTTAGGCCCTTAAATAACATGGCTCTTAGGCCCTTAAATTGCATAACCTTAAACACTGAATTTCCCACATAAATAATGTCCTTTGACCTGCAAATACATACACCAAAACATATGTCTTTTACTAGTCTCCTTGAGAACACTTTACTAGGTCACTCACCATTGGCTCCTTAGGTATTTTATCAAGCAAATCTAGCTCATTTTCCTGAGGCATTAAACTACATTGAGATTGTTTTACCTCTTTTTCCTCACAAATTCTTTCTTGGTCCTTGTAAACCGGTGGGGTGTGGTAGTTTGTTAACTTCTAAACATTATACAAAAACATAATGAGTATTCAAGCATTATGCTTCATCTCATTGTAAACCCTAGTTACACATATGGTTTTTAACACATTAAGGTAATTGTTTTACCTTGGAATTGGAAGAGAACTTGAATAAGTATCAAGAGAGGACCTCCTAGCCCTTGGAAGATCCAAATGAAGCTAAAACAAGCAAGATAAAATACACCATGGTGAGGTGAATTTTCGGACAACACAAAACATGAAGGAAACTTGATTTTTCTTTGAGTTTCCTTACCTTGAAGCAAAGGAGAACAAGAATATGTGAAAAGATGAGCTCAAGCTCTTCAATGGTGAATCTTCATGGCCACCAAAATTGAGTTCTTGAAGGTTTGAAAAGAGGGAAGTGTAGAGCTTGACCTAACTAAGACAAATATGGTCTTGGAATTTGATTTGGCCAAGGGAATCACAAGTTACAAGTGAAGGAAGATGAGAATGATGTGGGTTGGAAACCGATGGAGAGAGGAGGAAGAAGAAGGACCATCGTGGGAAATGAAGGAAGGAATGAGGAGAATGAAGATAACACTTGCTTTTGGAGATATTTATGTACTAAAGTAACTTTCTTCTTTTTACTTTCTTTCCTTCCTTCCTTTAATGATTTTACATGGTGGTGACTCACCTTACTACAAAAACCGGCCACCATTATAATAGAAGGGTATATAGTCTTATTGACTCATTAATTACTTATAACATTATATGTTACAAACTAGCTTATAAAAATTACTATTCACAAATACAAGGCACATAGAAGTGAAATTTTTGATTTCCCACTAATATGGCACCCAAATGTGATACTATATAAGTACATATTAATTAAAGAGTAATGATGGACATTTAGCCATTCAAAACTCATTTACAAGAATTTTTCAAAAACGTGCTTTAAGACTCCTTAAGCACATTTTGTGTTTTAACTTGTTTCAAGCTTGGTTTTTAGTAATTGATTTAATATGTTCATTAACATATAAATAAGGTATCGGATATGACCATTAGGTCTTATACACATTCATCCCAAGCTTAGAGCACATTTCTGCTCATATTGACTTAAGGTATTTTCTTAGTTTTATTTGGTTTAACTGTCCACCAAAGTTTCTTAAGGAACTTATTTAGCCTTATTAAATCATAATTAAATGTTATAAGTCTTGGTAGGCTCTGTGGGTCCTAACCAAGTTCACTATAGCTTAGAGCATGTTTTTTGCTCAAACTGTGTCTTAATGCTTTATTGCATTTATTATGGTTTAAATTGTTCATGATGTTACTAAGGCACTTTTAGCCTTCACATACCATAATTGATATTTAGACCACATACCAAGGTTTGGGGTATTCACTATCTTCTCAAATTCCAAGACACCATTTCGGTGCCATGGAGTTCCACCATTGATGGAGCTTGAGCTTGTGTTTCTACATATTATTACTCTCCTTTGCTTCCAGGTAAGGAATCTCAAAGAAAAATCAAGTTTCCTCCATGTTTTTACCTTGACCGAAAATGCACATTAATGGTGCTCTTTGTGTGACTTTGTTCTAGCTTCATTCCAACCTTTCATGGACTAGGTGGAGTCCTCTCTTGATAGATATTCAAACTCTCTTCAAAGACCAAGGTAAAACAACTACATTGATGTTTTTGAAACAATGTAAACCTAGGGTTTACAATGAGTTTAAGCTTGAAGCTTGTATACTCATTTCATTGCTTGTATATTGTTTAGTAGTTGACAAGGAATCAAATACCTTACCGGTTTTATAAGGAAGCAAGAAAGAAGTTTGTGTGGAAAAGAGGTAAATATACTAACCTAATGTGGTATAATGCCTTAGGAGAAGTGATTATATATTGCTTGTTAAAATGATCTAAGGAGCCAAAGGTGAATGACCTAGTGAAATTCTCTCAAGGAGTTTATTAAGGGCATATGTATTGTTGGGTGTATTTGCAGGTCAAAGGCATTATTTATGTGGGAAATTTAGTGTTTATGGTTTATGCAATTTAAGGGCCTAAGAGCCATGTTATTTAAGGGCCTAAGTGCCAGGCAATTTTAATTATGCACTATATTGTGATGTAGTGTAAATTTGGTGAAGTTTTGTGTGTGATAGTGTTCTTGATGGATTTAGGTGTTCTTGAATGTTTAATGGCGAAAACTATGAGTTTTGGAATGATGATGTGCTAAGAGAACCCATGGCAAAATTTGTAAAATGTATAAGGAGTTTTAAGTGCTTAAATGAATTTTGGTGAACTTGGAATTGTTAGGAATGAGTAAATGTTTCACTAAGGAAGAAAACATGCATTAAGGTGTTCTAAGGTGCTACAAGGATTTAGGCATTATCTTGGAAGTTCTAGAAATCAAATGAGTGTTTCTAGGGTGTGTCAAAGTCTTGGAGAAGTTTGTTTAAGGTTTAGGCAATGTTGTTGCATAAGGAGAGAATGATGTTTAGGTAAGGTTTTGAGAAAGGAATTCAAGAAGTTGTGAAAAGAGGATTTGGTTAGTAAGAGGAGATGCTTGGGAGATGATGTTATGAAAGTGAGGAAGCATTTTAGTGTAGTGGTCATTTAAGGTGAAACACCACTTGGAAAACCAAAAGGAAATGTTACAAGTGTTAAGAGATTTGATAAGAAGATTGAGTAACAAGTTGGATAATGTTTTAAGGTGAATCAAAGTGATATTTTAGTATTAGAATATGCCTAAGTTCATGTATGAAGCTTGGGTAATCAATGGATGAAGATAAGAGGTGAAACAAGACTTGGAAAGTGAAGTTCTGGCCCGTCCGAACTACCGTTCAAACTTGGACGTTCGGACGTGCTCTGTGTACGCGTTGGTTTTCTGATCTTCGACTGATGTCCAAACTACCATCCGAACATGGGAAGTTTGGACACACCTATTTTATTCTCTGGTTTGGCTTCGAACGGCGTCCGAACTTGGGAAGTCCGGACGCAAGTTCGGACGTTCACCAGTTTGCACCCTTAGAGTCTCGAACGGTGTCCGAACTTGGAAAGTCCGGACACAAGTTCGGACAAGGTGCTGTTTTGACCAAAGATGGTGTTTAAGGTATGGAAATGATGTGTAATGATGGGGATTGATGGTTAATGATGTTATGAGGTTGTTAAGGACATGTTAAGTGAGTTATAATGATGATTGAGTGGGTGAAAGGTTGTGTTACAATGTGAAAGTAAAAGAAGATAAATGTGAAGTTATTTAATTAATTTATGGGTTAATCATGGTTATTCGATATTACACAAACATGTTACCCCCAATGTTAATGAAAACAACTTGAATGTTACCAGTTGTTCGAGAATTGTTCGAGGAACGTAAATGGACATGATAGAGTGGACTCCGGTGACAGGTATGGTTTTCTTGCAACCTGTGTCCTACCGGATTACACCGGCTTGTATGCCAATGTGTTTTCTGAGTGTTTGCCACCTTGTAAGATAAAAACATGTAATGAGTTTATAGTAATTCATTTGTGTGGCGATTTTAATCTCCGATACCGTTTAACCTCAATTAAGTGTTAAACCTTAGCTATCCAGAACCAGGAACACATGAGAGATCGGTATTCGGGGTTAACGACCCAAACCTTGGGCACGTTCTAACCACGGCTATGCGTGAGTTAGTTGTGTGTGGTTGTTGTGTGCAAGTGTGTGAACCTCCCTTGTGTGAATAACCAGGTTATGATACCGTATGGTGTGTGGATGTGATAGGTTCCATAATGGAGCTCTAACTACTCAACTATAAGTATATATGTACTAATGGGGGGTGAGGAGTCCGGTCTGTTCCGGCCACGCGTGTGAGGATGGGGGTCGTTGTCATTCCAGGTTCGACCCTCTTGTATGTTAAGATTGAGTTCCTTTCCCGGTCTTCAATCTCCCACAAGCTTACTCCAAAGCTTTCCTATTCTGACTTATGATTGGTCTAGGGGGAACATGTGTTTGTGTGGTGTGTTCGGGCCTCCAAACCCGAACCATCTTAACTTAAGTTACTCGTCCGACTATTAGGACGGTAATGAGTGTTGTTGTTGATTGTATAACGAGCTTACCATGATGGTGACACCATTCTCTAGGCTCACCAGTGAATTAACTATGTTTGGGTCGGTTCCTAAGAGGACCGTTCCCGTTATGTTATGTGATGTTGTTGTAATGCAATTCCTATTGCGATGTTATCATGTGCACGTCGAAACGTGAAAAGTGTTGTTATGTTTGTTATGTGAGGAATGTGATATGTTGTAAGATATGGAGTGTGTGGATCATGGAAATGAATCCCAGTTTGTGATAAGAGGCGTTTAAGGATAACCCAATTTAAGGGTAAGTGTCGTCTATTAAGGAAGTAGCTCCATTAAAGGAGGAACACTCTAGGGATAATGAATACCATGAGTGACTTATCAAGTAAGGATGTATTATCCGTTTGTTGAGCCCATTGAGGCGAAATGTTTTGTGTTGTGTGTTTATAGTTGCATGCATGATTTAAATATAATCAATCGCATGCTAAGACGACAATTAGTTGTGCGTGGCCCGGTAGCATGTGGGCTGCGGGATTGCCATACCAGCAAAGGTGCTGAGCCCCTTGGGGGCCACCCTTTCTCTTCTTTTCTTATTTCAGGTACAAAGAGCTGGAAGCCGTTCGAGAGTAGGACGGGGTAGTCGTTGTACATGGGTAATCTTTTAAGTTGTACATGTACAGTAGGTGTAGTAAGACCGAGACTGTTATCGGCATCAGTTTGTGAATACTCGGTACAGTTGGAACGTGTATGTATAATAAATGTTAGAAATTGAATGAGGATGTATTGTATAGTTTCTCGGAAATCTGGTCCATCAGACCGATACAACATAATGTATTAGCCTTGTTAGCCACGTGGGTGGTTAACGGCGTGTAACACCATTGGGTTATGTAATGTGATGAGTTGACCTTCCGCTGCAATGTGTTGTTAAGTGTATGGTTGTAGTTGGGGTGTTACAAAACGAGTACATTTGTAAGGCACAATTCTGTGAGCCTTGAGTTTTTAAACCTTTATTCTATGTTGATCCAGGTTGATCAGAATCTGATTAGGTTCTAGGTCCGCTTATAACCTAAGTTTAGTAACTATGTCATGCAACTATATATATCATAACCTAATTTAGCCCACTGAACCAATTACGAGTTGCCACCTAATTTAAACCTATGGTAAATTAGGAAAGGATAGAGTTTAGATTCGGGGGCTTGGTATATAGCTTTTATGGATTCCATTACTCTCACTACCCTTCGAAGTTATTTTCTTGTAACATCCCAAATCTCAACTACAAAACCATATTAAATTCACTTGTAAATATTAGTTGTTAATCATTAGAGTGGTTAGGCAATGTGAGAGAAGCTCTCCCTTCTCTCTAAGAAATTTTCTTTTGCATCTACCATGGGCGGTAGAGGACGTAAGCCTAAGGTTACTGTTCCATTGCCTACTGTTCCAATTGCTACACCTGTTAACCAGCAGATTCTTGTTGTCTCCTCGGGTGCGCCTAAGAAGGCCTTGAACTTTGGATCGAAAAGGAACGATGACATGGTCTTGATCGACAAGGAAGTGGAAATGGATATGGCTGTGCCAAAGGGTCTGGAGGAAATGAACAAATCGGCAAAATCAGGGACTGAGGTTGAAGTGGGGAAGGTTCCGCATAGTTGGAAATTGTGGAGTGAAATTGTCGCTAACAATAGAGACAGGGAGCATTGTATGCCTCTGGATCTGTTCCCGGAGGATGAATCGCCTATTCTGAAGTTTTCTAAGAATGAGGTCAAAACAGAATGTGATTTCTGGCAATTCTCTTTGGTTGGAGCTGACCTGGGTACAAGATGCTCATTCACTGCTATGGAGAAGTTTGTACAACAGCGATGGAGTAAAATTGCTCAACCGAAGTTATATTAGAATGAATCTGGAGTTTTTGTTTTCAGATTTGAATGTCAGGCTGATATGTTGCAAGTCCTAGAAACTGGTCTGTGGTTCATTAGAGGAAATCTGCCTCTGATTTTACGAGATTGGACGCTGGGGTGTAAGCTGGATCTGGCGAATCTAATTTCCACGCCGGTCTGGATCAAACTTCCCAATCTTGATCTACAATTTTGGTCCCCGCGTATGCTTAGGAGGATTGCTAGTAAGATTGGAAGGCCAATTTTAGCAGACAAGCTTACAGTGAACAAGGAGAAAATAGGGTTTGCTCGTATTCTTGTCGAAATAGATGCGAGATCTAAACCAAAAGAGGAGATTATCTTGGTTGACAATGATGGGAATTAATTCACTCAGCGGATATTGTATGAGTGGAAACAGTGGTATTATGAGATCTGTAAGAGATTTGGGAATACAAGTGCTCAATGTCAAAAGAAGGAGACTCGAGACGGGGGGAAGACTAATGGGTAATATTAGTAAGGAAGTGACTGACGTAGGAGATGGAGGGGAGATTTTATCCTCAATAAATCTGGTGACTACCATGGAGAAGGAGGCCCCGTTGGGGAAAGCCGCTTCTACTAACAACCAGGGTGAATGGGTTACAGTTGTAAACAAGAGGAGTAGTAGACTTGCTTCGAGTTCTCAGCACGGGAAGGATATGGTGCCGAATTAGGGAGTGGGATTGAGTATGCCTCATCTGACTCCGAATGGATAAATTCTATCTTGCTGCCTGGAATATTAGAGGGTTGAATACCTAGAATAAAAGAGCAGTTGTTGACAAGTTTGCTTCGGAGAATAATGTAAGTCTTTTTGCTATTTTGGAGACTCGGGTTAGGGATAGCAAGTATAATAATGTGTTAAGTTGTTTGGACAATAAGTGGAATTCTGTGTCTAATCTCAATCTAGATAAAACTGTCGTATTATTTTGCTTTGGGATAAAGATGTGTTGGATGTGGAACCTCTTGGTCTGTCGAATCAAGTAATTCACTGTGGTGTTACTTTCTAGAAATAAAGAGCTGGGCTTCTTTTTTACTGCTGTGTATGCTGTGAATCAGAAAGTAGACAGGGATGGTCTGTGGGATGAAATCAGAGATTTTAAGAAAATTCATGAGCCTTGGATTGTGCTTGGAGATTTTAACAGTCTGTTGAGAAGTGGAGATAAACTGGGGTTTAACTCAGTCTCGGTTGAAGTAGATGATCAGTTTTGGCAGATGTGTGGAAGATGTTGATATTCATGATTTGAGATTTTCTGGGATGTTTTGTCACATGGTCGAATAAACACCAAAAAGATCCTAGATCTCGTTTATATTGTAAGTTAGACAGAGTTCTTGTAAATGATAAATGGATTTCCAAGTTTCCTGATTCTCATGCTGAATTTTGTGCCCCTGATATCTCTGATCACTCACCTGCGCTTGTCACGATTAATAATGAGAAGATCAAGAGACCTAATATTTTCAGGTTCAGGAATATCTGGGTTTCTGATAATGAGTATTATGGCATTGTTATGGAGTACTGGAAGATTAGAGTTAATGAGTGCCCTATGTTTGGGATAATTCAGAGGTTGAAAGTCTTGAAAGATAGACTTAAGGTCCTCAACAAAACCAAATTCTGCCACATTCGCAAGTAGGTGGATATGAGCAGAGAGAAATTACATGGGATTCAGGGATTGCTTGTCTCTAATCCGTTTGATAAAGGGATTTTGGAGCAAGAGAATAAAGTTGTTAAGGAATTAAACCTCAATGTTAATCTCCTTTACACACAGATGGCTCAGCATTCCAGATTGATTGGATTCATTGTGGGAGATGAGTCGAGTGCTTTCTTCTACATAATGATGAATGCTAGAAGGAATTCCTCTAGAATTCACATGTTGGAAAATGAGCAAGGTCTGAAGCTGACTAATGATGATGACATAGCTGGCCACATTATTGAATTCTTTACTAATCTGTTGGGAAGAAAGATAACAGTAGAGTGCTCTGCGATTCTACAGTCTTTGCTAGAGGAAATCTGGTTTCCGTGGATAGTAACAGCGAGCTGATTCAGCCCATCCAAGATGCTGAAATTGGGAGGCATGTGTTAGGTACTGATATTTGGAAGGCAGTAAAGGATTTCTTTTGGAAGGGGAAAATTCTTAAACAAATCAGTGCAACAGTTATCTTTTTGGTGCCCAAAGTTCCAAACCCCACTATGGTTAAAGGCCTACGGCCTATTGCCTGCTACAATGTCTTGTATAAGATCATCTCCAAAATTATTACAACCAGATTAAAGGAAGCTTTACCTGAGTTTATTAATAATTGCCAGGGTGCGTTTGTTACTGGCAGGAGCTTGGCTCACAATGTTCTTTTGTGTCAGGAGGTTATTCAAGGGTACAAAAAAAGAAACATATCACCAAGATGTGCATTCAAAATAGATATCCATAAAGCTTATGACAGTGTTAACTGGGATTTTTTGGAAGACGCTCTTTCTGGTTTTGGTTTTCATGGAAATCTAATCAGGTGGATCATGACTTGTGTTTCAACACCTTGGTACTCTATTTTGATTAATGGTCAATCTCGGGGCTTCTTTAAAGGGGGGAGGGGTCTTAGACAAGGCGATCCCCTCTCTCCTTTGTTGTTTGTTATATGCATGGAATACCTTAGTAGAATGTTATCAGCTGCTAAGGAGAATCCAAATTTTAATTTCCATCCAAAGTATAGTAGAATTGGCCTTAACCATTTGTGTTTTGTTGATGACCTACTTATCTTTTGTCGAGGTGATGTGGGTTCTGTGCAGATTATCAAAGACACTCTTGGAAAATTCTCGGATATGTCTGGTCTGCTTATTAGCAACCAGAAATGTAAAGTTTTCTTTGGTGGTGTGACTGATGCTGAAAGGAGAAAATTTTTGGAAATCTTGGAATTTGAGGAAGGTTCTTTGCCTGTTAAGTATTTGAGTGTCCCATTATCTTCACAGAGATTATGACTCGTGAAGATTATGTGCCCCTCATTAATAAGATTACAGTAAGGATTTCTCATTGGACCACCAGGAAGCTAAGTTATGCTGGGAGACTTCAGCTGGAGCAGAGTACCTTAATTGGTATTCAGAGATTTTGGTCAAATGTGTTTTTGTTCCCGAAGAACATTATACAGCGGGTAATTAGAAAATGTAGAATCTTCTTATGGTGTGGTGGTGATTCTGGAAGAAAAGCTGCAATGATGAACATCTTACTTAAACTGGATAATTGTGAAGCAAGTTCATCTGCTTTAATTCGATGGAGCAAGGCTTATATTCTCAACAATGATGATATTTGGAATGTTCAACTCAAAGGCAGTCATGCCTACTGGTGGAGGTGCTGTATTAAGCTCAGAGATGAAATTCTTCAAAGCAATGTTAGTACGAGGATGAGGCAGTATGCAAGTCAAGGTAACTTCTTTATGGGTGTTTATATGATTTAATTTGTCCTACTGTCTCAAAAGGAATTTGGGATCAAATCATTTGGAATAGCCACTGCACTCCATGTTCGTCATTTATTTGGTGGTTAGCATGTCATGACAGATTAGCTACCAAAGATAGAATTACAAAATGGGCTGTGAATGTTGATACTAAATGTGTGTTCTGTGGGATGAAGGAGAGCAGGAACCATCTGTTTTTTGAATGTGTCTATAGTCGCCACCTTCTTCTTGCTGTACTTCATAGTTGGCTGCGGTGTAAAGTCCCAGTTTGCTTCTCAGACTGCATGAAATGTTTTTGGCTATCAAAGAAGAAATCCATCCAGCCTGGTCTATAAGATGCGTGCCTCTACTATTGGGATGGTAATTTACCATATCTGGAAGACTAGGAATGAAGCTATCTTCCTAGATATAAGGCCTAATTGCAATACAAGTATTGCTAATATAACTGTCTAGTTGAAGATCCGATGGAGTAAATTCAAATACTCATTCTCGATAAAGAATTACAGAGTTCTTAGCTGCTTCAATTTACTTGACTTGTTTGAGGAAAATAGCTCTTGTATGTAATTCAGTTTTGTAGTTTGTTAGTGTATGACTCTCGGTTTATTTCGTTAATAAAGCTTATCCTTTCTTTAAAAAAAATCACTTGTAAATATATTCATACGAAGGCATCCATATTTGTATTTAACTTATAAATCCAAATGTCACGTTCTAAACCTTTACAACTTTACTAGTTTAACCCTCCTCCAAAAACTAACTATTTCCTTACTCCTTCAAAACTAACCAAAAGCTTACATCCAAAAACACAAAAGAGGGTTAACACATCAGATGAAATCCGTATTAAAGTTTCTAAACCTTCTTCGCACTTCATCCACAGGCAGGACCCGCATTCTAGCTTGAGTATGTAGCCTATAATAACTCAGTGAACGATAAGTTATTTTTCTAAACAACTATAACTTGAACACCATCCCTCAACATGATATCGTTCACCAGGTGGATGCTTATAAAGTGGTTGAGAACCACCTCCTATTCATACTACAGAGCCAACCAATAGCAGCTAGTGTTCTGCAACCTTAAATGCATACAGACAAGAAAGGTTAGATTTACATATGACACTGAACTAATGACACTGAACTTCCATAAGCATATTTTATAACAGAGGTTATCAAAGCTAGAATGATACATATGCATAACATAGAGCACACAAAGCAGAGCTCATCAGAATTACAAATCATGGTGGGACACTAGTTCTAAGCGTACACATACAAAAGGGACGAAGGCCCTTGGATCAGAGGATCCCAGAAATAGAAATGGTTGAGACCACAAGTTGGACCCGTCGGTTGCAGATCATCCCAAGAAACCCGTGAAATAGAAAATAGAAGGACGTCCTGCACAACATGCTACTGGATAGCCAGACTCAGCCATTCACGACTCATAACGCAAAGTAACTAGGTCCCAAAATAGAATACTTATACTTTTAGAACAGAAGTGCATAAACATGCATAATTCATGAGTAAGTCACTTAATCAGAATTAAGGGATCATAACCCCGTAAACAAAAGCCAAAATCAAAGGGCTGTCCGAACTTTTGTTTGACCCTGCATGTTTGAACACAAGATGAAACTTCAAATATTTAGAAAGCCACTTGTCCAAAATTGCGTTCGAACTTGGACGTTTGAACACAGCCTGAAGAAACATTACAAGGTAGTCCAAACGTGTGTCCAGGCTTTGAAGTTCGGACAAATATCAAACTTCAAACCAAAACTTCATCCTCGTCTGTCGTTCAGACATGCAGACATTCTCGCATGCTGTCCAAACATAAATTCAAACAGATGTTCAGACATGCCAAATCCAATCACTAAAATTTCAGAACTTTCACAATTTGATTGCTCATGCAATACAAAACTAAACCAGATTAGAAACACAATCAACCATGGGGGTTTTGAGGATCAATCAACAGCATAATAGAGAAAGGAAATTCATAAAACACATGAAAATTCATTCGTAAACACGCCCAAATTACAACTTTTTCCATAGTCAAACACACTACCGAAATTCGTTCGATTGTAGAGTAAAAATTCCTCGACTAAAGCCGAACAATGAGTCAAGACCATACCGGAAATCCCACACAATCACTGATCATAACAAACCTAAAGATCAAAATCAAAAATCAGAAAATGAAGAACCAAAATGAAAACCAAAGCCAATAACGAAACCATAATGAAACCTGAACACCGAAGAAAAATCAACAGCGAGACCAAGCCTCAAAATCCTCATTGGGCAATAGCAGAACACCGACCACACCACAAGAGTTAAGTCCTAGAGGAGGAAGAAGAAGAAAGGCTAAAGTGCAGGACCTGTCGAGAAAATAAAAGAACGGGAAAAAGAAACTTTCTTTTTCCTAAATCCATTTACCTTAAATCATAATTGGAAAAAATGACCACTTTGCCCTCAACTTCTCCCCCTAATCCCTAAGTAGCCTAAATGACATAAACCATCTTAATACAAGATAACGAAACAAAATTCTAACTTAGAAAACCTCGGATTATAACATCTTTCTTCCCTTAAAAGATTTTTTTCCTGGAAATTCAACATACCATACTGCTCAAATGGGCAAGGAAGCTTAGACCACAACTAATCCTCTAGCTCCCATGTCTCCTCTCGCTCCGACTAACCCGACCACATAACCTTAACCATAGGTAGGGTCTTACTCTGAAGCTTACGCATATTGGGAGCTAAAATCTTGATAGGAACCTCATAGGAGACGACCTTACACAACTGAAGTAGACCGAACTCAATCACATCGTCGGGTTGGGAACATACATCCTCAAGACACATGGAAACATCACGCACACCGCTAACGCTGGTGGCAACGCCAAGCGATACGCAACCGGACTGATCCTCTTGAGGACCTTAAACGGACAAACAAAGCGTGGACTAAGCTTGCTACCCTCACCAAACCTAACCATACCTCTAACAGAAGAAACCTTCATAAATAAGTGGTCACCAACCTAAAACTCTA